>CM035423.1:90270911-90813411 GCA_020310875.1 Ceratopteris richardii
TGCATGTGTGTACATGTGTGTGTGTATGTATGTGTGTTTGTATGCACGCATGTGTGTTTAAGTGTGTGTATGTATGCATGGATGTGTGTCTATGTGTATGTATGCATGTGTGTACATGTGTGTGTATGTATGCATGTGTGTACATGTGTGTACATGTGTGTGTATGTATGTGTGTGTGTATGTATGCATGTGTGTATATGTGTATGTGTGTGTATGTATGCATGTGTTTATATGTGTGTGTATGTATGTGTGTATATATGTGTGTGTATGTAAGCATGTGTGTATATGTGTGTGTGTATGTATGAATGTGTATACATGTGTGTGTGTGTATGTATGCATGTGTGTATATATGCATGCATGTGTGTATGTATGCATGTGTGTACATGTGTGTGTGTATGTATGCATGAGTGTACATGTGTGTGTGTGTGTACATGTGTGTGTATGTATGCATGCATGTGTGTATATGTGTGTATGTATGTATGCACATGTATGTGTATGAATGTGTGTATATGTCTGTGCGTATATGCATGTATATATATGTATGTGTGTATGTATTTCTATATACCTCTCTCTAGCTTTCTCTTCTTCATCTCTCTTTATCTCTCTCTCTAATTTTCTCTCTTTCATCTCTCTTTATTTCTTTCTCTATCTTCCTCTCTTTCATCTCTCTTTCTCTCTCTCTCTCTCTCTCTCTCTCTTTCTCTCTCTATCTCTATCTCTCTCTATCTCTATCTCTCTCTATCAATAGAGAATAAAACAATCACAAAACACGTATGTCCCTCTTTTGTATCGTTGTTGTCAAAGCATAATGTATTTCATCTATCATCCAATTCCAGAGAATCGACACCAAAAAACTTCTGCAAAATCAAATAGAAGAAAAATTATAAAACATAAAGCATAGAGAAAGACAAAGGGTAAGAGTACGTGCACCACTTACCAAGATGTGAGATCTAAAGAGAGAGAGAGAGAGAGAGAGAGAGTCTAGAGAGAGAGATGTGTGTGTGTGTGTGCACAAGACAATGTAGGTCACAATTTGGTTCGTGCATGCAAGTCCAATAGAAGCAAGTAGTACTTAGTGTAAAAACACGTGCAAAATGTTGAGTTTTGCTCTCAAGATCCCGATATGTTTAAAACACACCCTCGGTATATGCATCGATATGGGCATCCGTATAAGCATCAGTAAGTTCGAGTAAATTACCGATGCTTATACCGATGATTATACCGATGCTCATACCAACGCCTATGTCGATGCCCATAACGGCGATCGCAAAACATCTCGACGGTCCATTTTAAACAGTCATACTGATGGTCAAGTGACTATCGGTATGCTTAAGTGCATTTTTCCAATGTTTATACTGACACTGGGAGTGACAATCGATATAGGCAACATGGGTATGCCCCTCATATGTTGTAGTGGAATGTGTGAAGGACATTACTTTAGATTCATCTAGATCTCGTAAATTTGTTGTTGACCATAACTTTGATTGTGAATGGATATTTCAACAGTTTGAAGATGTGGGCCTCACATTTTCCATAGAAATATCTGTTTTTGGTATCAACGGTTCTTATTGTTGGACATTTATGTGGTCATTATGGTCGAAAGCCACACCCACAAAAAGTTGATGCCATTAGCAAGATTTTTGAAACGTGCAACAACATGAGTGAGGTACGCAGATTTCTTGGTGCTTGCACCTTTTATGTTATTTGGATCCCACACTTTGCTCATGTTGTTGATTGTCTCTATGACTTGTTGAGGAAGAAACAAAAATTTATTTGGACTAACAAACACACACAATCTATGCGTAAATTGAAGAAATTTTTGCTTGAAGCTCCCATCCTTAAGCGTGTAGATTATTTTGTTAACAAACCTATTATATTGACTATTGATACTAGTCCTATTGGTAAATGTTTGGTCATAAGTCAAGATGATAATGAAGGGAATAGATATGCAATTAGCTTTGGGGCTAAAATTTTACATGGAACACAACGAAAGTATCCACAGATCAAACACGAACTATAGGGTATGGTAACAACTTTGAAAACAGACAAAGAATATTTCATAGGTGCAAATGTTAAAGTTGAGATCGTTTGTTTGCCTCTCATTGGAATGATAGCTAATTGTTCATCTCCTAATATAGCCATGCTTAGATGGATCTCATATATTAAGTTCATAAATCTTGAGTTAGTTCATATTTCAAGTAAGTCGAATTTAGCTGCTGATATGTTATCGAGAGCTAGATTTGATGATGATCTTGAAAATGATCTAATAAAGAATGGGAAGTTAGTTGACTATGTTCCACATAGCTATGAATATGAGCAATTTCAAGAGTGTGAGTA
Source organism: Ceratopteris richardii (assembly GCA_020310875.1). Taxonomy (NCBI): domain Eukaryota; kingdom Viridiplantae; phylum Streptophyta; class Polypodiopsida; order Polypodiales; family Pteridaceae; genus Ceratopteris; species Ceratopteris richardii. Next base: position 90,273,249 of record CM035423.1, read on the forward strand.
TGAAGATGAATGGAGAGACATAGGAAAGTATCTGAGTACATTGCAACAATTACCTACTTCGACTACAAATAGATTCTGTAACATTAGGAAACAAGCTTACAATTGTTTCCTATGTAACGGTTATCTTTGGAGACATGCTAAGGGTAAGGTTAAGAATCCACAATGAGTCTTGTTGATATATTTAGGTAGTGATGTGTGTGAACGCTCTAGGACCGTCGGGGCACTTTTTTCCCTCTTTAGGAGGTTTTTTTCCCCCGACTTGTATATATGCCTATTGCCCTAATGGGCTACTTATCTTTGTACATTCTCTAGTAATACATATAGTATTGTGTGTTGTGCTCCAAGCTTCTTCTTCTTCCTTGTGCTGTTCGCGTGCTTCCGTAGACATCTAACTCCCACAATTGGTATGAGTAGGTCGTTGCTTCATCTAGGGCGCTGTCGACACTCCTTCGTTTGTAGTCTCAAAATGGTTTGAATTTGGTTTCGGCCTCCGAATGCACTATCGCAGTGCTTGTGCAGGCTATTTTGTCTTTTTGTGCCAAAGGTATATACCAATTTCTTTTCGCTAGTATAAGCATCTCGAAGTCTGCTACAGGTTTAGTAGAACTCGTGTGGGTAGTTCCATTCAACTTTTTGAGATACAGTCAATTTTCTGCATCAAGGTATTTTAGTCACCAGCCATGGCTAAAAGCAGTGATGTATTGCGTATGTTGGCTGTTAAGGATAAGTTGGATGGTACCAACTAGCCGTTATGGGCTTATATGATGCGACATGTGTTGGTTGCAAAAGGATTGTGGAACATTGTGCTGGGTGTCAAAAAATGTCCTATCACACCTACAACTATTACAATTGTAGGTATTGAAGCTGATGCAGAAGGTGTCGAAGATGATGATATTCTACATATTCTTGTTCATGCTATAGTTTCTTCTGTACCTACTATAGAGCACATTCGTTGGGATGGCAGAGATGCCGAGGCACATGCATTGATAGCTTTGTCTATCAAATGTGCAATTATTCCTCACATTCACTCTTGCAGAACAGCTAAGGATGCTTGGGATACACTTACCACATTGTACGAAGCTAGGAATGAGGCTCGTGTTGCTTACCTCGGAAAACAGTTGGAGAGTGAGCACATGAATGAAGGTGATTCTATGGATAGTTTCCTAATGAAGATCAAATACTTGAAGGAACGGTTGATTTCTGCTAATGAGGTTATACCAGATTGCTCACTTGTGCAGACCGTTCTAAATGGTCTTCCTAATTCATATCAGTTTTTGCTTCTACTCTTCGGTTGATGGTGAAAGGCAATCTGAATGCCTTATCATTTGAGGAGTTAGTCTCTCTTCTGTTGCAGGAAGATCAGTCTAGGCAGAACAGGTCCATTATGCGAGTTGCACATCAACCTTTCCTGGCTAGTCAAAAGGGCAAAGGAAAATGGAGCTCTTCAACTAGTAAGCAGAAATCTACTAATTTTGCATATTCGAAGAAGGAAGATAAAGATGAGAAGAAATTAGAAAAGCAGAAATTGTTTTGTAAGTACTGTAAAGGGAATGATCATATCATAAAGAACTGTCCAAAACTGGCTGCTAAAGAGGCAAAGAAGAAAGAGTTTCTGGAATGGTTGTTGCAGAGGCCTCTACACCAAAAACAGAGTCTGCTAATCTTGTGCAGGAAGAAGAATGGGCATTTACTACTGTCTGCAGTTTTGACCTATCTTCTCATGAGCACTGCATGTCTGCAGTAGACTCAGATGTTTGCCAGTATTTTGACAGTGGGGCAACCAAACATATTAACTCGCAGCGTAGTTTCTTCTCTTCACTCGAGCCTGCCCCTATAGGGAATACTCTTACATGCACCAACAACTCCTCTTATCCTGTTATGGGAATTGGTAAGATCATTTTGACTACTGCTGATGGTAGTTCTTTCACTTTGTCAGATGCTTTATTTATGCCAGGGATCAAGAAGAACTTGTTATCAGTTTCTGCATTAGCCAAGATTGGCTTGGTTATGAAATTTGTTGATGACAGGTGTACAGTTCATGATCTGTAAAATGGCGATGTGATTATTGCTTCTGGAATTTTATGTCGTGGGCTATATAAGCTCATAGACTATGAAAGATCAGTAAATGATTTGGCATGTGCAGTAAATGATTCTCAGGCTATGTCAGATGCAAAGCTTTGGCATGCACGCTTTGGTCATCTCAATTTTGCTAGTTTGCTACACCTGCACAAATATGAAATGGTGTCCTCTTTGCCCAAACATGAGGCACCTGGAAAACATGTTTGTGAAGGCTGTATATAGGGCAAAATGCAGCGTTCCTCCTTTCCAATAGATGGTTCACTTCGAGCTACTCAGAAATTGCAGCTTGTACATAGTGATGTCTGTGGTCCTATGCAGATACCTTCTTTTGGTAATTATCTTTACTTCGTGACTTTCATCGTTGATTTTTTCAGGCATGCATGGGTATATCCATTGAAGGCAAAGTCCGAAGTGTTCATGTGCTTCAAACAGTTTTTGGTTTTGGCTGAAAATCTGTCAGCATGTAAAATGGGCACCTTCTGTTCTGATCGAGGGGGGGAATATATGTCTTCTAATTTTAATGCATTTTTGGCTGAACGTGGGATAAAACACCAGTGTACAGTGCCGTATACACCTCAATAGAATGGAGTTTTGAACAAAAGAACATGTCACTCATGGAGATGGCGAGGTGTATGGTCAAGAGTCAGGCTTTACCACATAGTTTCTGGCTTGAGGCTGTCATGTGTGTAGCATATGTACTGAACAGGTGTCCCACTAAAGCACTGCAATCTATCAATCCATATGAGGCTTGGCATGACCGCAAGCCATCTGTTGCTCATCTTCGTGTTTTGGTTGTTTGGCATATGCATTAGTGCCTGAACAACATCATAGAAAATTGGATGATAAAGCAGTAAAATGTATTTTTGTTGGGTACAGTTCTGAAAGTAAAGGCTATCATCTGTATCATCCACGGACTAAATGCACTCTGGTTAGCCGTGATGTTGTTTTGGTGGAGGATGCTATGAAGCCATTGCTTTCATGTACTAAGGAGACATATGTTAGCTCGGAAGACATGTATGATACTTTGCTACCTCTTTTTACAAGTGGACAGTCTAGTGCTGGTCCTAATAATTCAACTTCTCGGCCTTCGCAGGTTTCATGTGATGATGCAGATCATTCCATTTCTGATGTAGATTTACATGATGCACTTAATGATGAGAGAGCTGATATTGAGCAGGCAAGAACTATGCCAAAATGGCTGGTGCAAACCTTGTGTGACAGCAAATCAGATGCACCTCTGTCATATCGTACTCGATCAGGCTCTCATAGTGCCTCTTTTGCATCAGATTGCTATGCTATGGCTGCATCTAGTCTATGTGATGAGACTAAGCCTGTTTCATTTGATGAAGCACAAAATTCAAAAAATTGGATGGCTGCTATGCAATCTGAATATGATGCAATAATGAAGAATGGTACTTGGTCTTTATGTGACTTGCCTCCTGGCAAGAAGGCCATTGGCACTAAGTGGGTATACAAGTTGAAGCGTAAACATGATGGTACAGTTCATAGGTATAAGGTTAGGCTTGTTGCAAAGGGTTATGCACAGGAAAGAGGCATTGATTTTGATGAGACCTTTGCACCTACATGCTGTATGACTACTCTTCAGAGCATCTGTGCACTTGTAGCCCATCATGGTTGGAATGTACATCAGTTAGACATTAAAAAAACATTTCTGAATGGTGACTTGCATGAAGAAGTGTATGTTTTTCAGCCCCATGGCTTTGTGCAAAAAGGGCATGAAAACTAGGTGTGCAGGTTAAAGAAGGCATTATATGGTTTAAAGCAAGCACCACATGCTTGGTATGAGAAGATACATGCCTATCTGATTGCACATGGTTTTGAGAACAGTCCAACTGAAAGCACCTTATATGTTAATCGTGCTAATGATGTGCTTCTGATCATCGTTGTCTATGTTGATGACATGCTGCTCACTGATCCTATTGAGCAGCATATTGCTGATTTTAAGGCTGATTTTCATGAATCATTTGAGATGTCTGATTTGGGGCATTTGCATCCTTATTTGGGCATCAGTTTGTGCACGTTGATGGTGGAATGGCTTTGTGTCAAACAAAATATATTGACACATTATTGCAGCGTTTTGGCCTTGAAGATTGTAAGCCTATTGCCACTCCTATGGAGACAGGTTTACGATTGAGTCTTCATGATGCTAGAGATGCATTTGGTGTTGTTCTCTATCAGCAGGTTGTTGGATGCTTGATTTACTTATGCATTACTCGACCAGATATTCAGTTTATTGTCTCACATATGAGCAGCTTTATGCATTGCCCAGGAGTCAAGCATTGGCAGGCGGTTAAGCGTATCTTTTGCTACTTGAGTGGTACTCAGTTACTTAGGTTGTCTTATCCCAAGGGGGGATCACTACCGCCAGATTTGCATGCTTTTTCTGACTCTGATTGGGCTGGTTGCTATGACACTCGTGTGTCCACTAGTGGATTTTGCTTCATGCTTGGTAGGTCATGTATATCTTGGTTGAGCAAGAAGCAGCCTACTATGGCCACTTCCAGTTGTGAGGCTGAGTATAGGGTAGCTTTCACAACGACTGTTGAGTGTGTGTGGCTCAGGCGCCTTATGGCTGATTTGGGTGTTGGTCAGTCTTCTGCCACCACCATCTTCACTGACAATCAGAGTGCATTGGCAGTTGCGAGGAGCCCTGTGTTCCATGCTCGCACTAAGCACATTGAGGTGCATTATCATTATGTCAGGGAGAGGTTCTCTGCTGGGGAGATCAACTTGACATATGTGCCCACACAAGAGAACATTGCAGACCTTCTCACGAAGGCTCTGCCTAGGGAGAAGTTTGAAGCTTTCGTCAAAGCTTTGGGCCTACGTAATTTTGTGGAGTGATTTCCACATAGCTTGGCACTTCCTTATACATGAGTGCTAGCTACTTGTTTACTGCATCACTCCTAGGGGGGATTTGTTGATATATTTAGGTAGTGATGTGTGTGAACGCTCTAGGACCGCCGGGGCACTTTTTTCCCTCTTTAGGAGTTTTTTTTCCCCTGGCTTGTATATACACCTATTGCCCTAATCGGCTACTTATCTTTGTACATTCTCTAGTAATACATTCAGTATTGTGTGTTGTGCTGGAAGCTTCTTCTTCTTCCTTGTGTTGTTCGCGTGCTTCTGCAGACATCTAACTCCAACAAGTCTTACAAAAATGAGGCCTTCAATTGCAAGTAATGAAGGAAATGCATGAGACATTATGGGCAGGTCATAAATGATTTTTTGGAACTTATGAAAAAATTAGAAGTACCTATTATTGGCCTAAGATGTATGTTGACATTAGTAACTACATGTTCTACTTGTAAACTTCATTCATCAGTTAAAGAGAGAGATCCTTTGCGTCCTACTTATCCATCATGTATTCACTACAAGTGGGTAGTGGATCTTGTAACTATGCCTAAAGGTATTGACAAAATGCATTACATTGTACTTGCAAGAGAAGACTTAACTAATCATGTAGAGGGACATGCACTACGATCTAAGGCCACTTACAATGTCTGCAAATTCTTGCTTGAAGATGTCATAATTTTCTTTGGGTACATAGAGAAAGTAGTTACCGATCATGGAGAGTTAAATGCAAGAGAAGCTAAAGATTTCTTTGAACATCACTGTATTTGTTTGTCTCTCACTACTGCATATAATCTAGAGGCCGATGGTAAAATAGAGAGAGGGCATCCACCTATTGTGAAAGCCATATCTAAATCATGTAACGGTGAAATTAAACAATGGCCTACATTCTTACCTTTTGCACTTTGAGTAGATAGAATGATAGACAAGGGGCCATCATAGTAGAGTATATAAAACATGGGTAACATTACAAGGAATTGAAATCACGCAAATAATTCACTATGGACATTAGACGTAGAAAAAGTAATGGATTTCTCGGAAATATGGAATTAACCTCCTTGAATAAAGGATATAAAAAGGAATGATGGAGAATTTCATTGGACAAAAAGAGATGGAAGTTGAAATTTGTACGTATGTAACATCATACATTTAGAAGAGCAAGCCTACATAGCATAGTGGTCGATGCTTTGAGTCTCTAAGAGGAAGTCCTTCGTTCAAATTTTGATTAGACATATCCACGAGTTCCCCTAGATGGGTGTCTATATGTTTTCCAAGAAAGGTGCCTCAACTCTAATGAGGTTGGATGTGTGTGCGCCTTTCCAATTCATGATACTCTAAAAGAAATTAATAAATTTATGAAAGCCGTTGCTGAAGTAGCTTGTCAATGATGAAAGAGGTTAGAAGAATGGTAGGCTTACAATGAGAGGCTGATTTTTTTCCAAAAATTAAAAGGAGAAATTGTAATAGCAACTGAAATATATTTGAAAAGAAAAGGCGACAAAAAAGGCAGAGATTAACGTTGTGTGCCAAAATTGGAAACTAGCGCTATAGGATTCATTCTTCATGTTTAGAAGAAAATTGAAAAGTGTGCTTTTGGAGTCCCACCTTTGTTGATTCTCTGAAGAAAAAGGCAAAGCTTTCCGTTCATAGTCAAGAAACCCTCGTGCACTTGTGAAATATGACTTTCTTTCTTGAAAGGCTACTGCGAACCCCACATTCGTAAAGGCTTTGTTTCTATAAAAACGTTTGAATGATTTGCTTAAGCGATACGATACCCCACACTCATGTGGAGAGACTTGGAGCCTGATAGACTTGGAGATCGAAAGATCAAGAGCTTAGCAAATTGGAAAGAATGTGTAGAAATTTTCTTTGGATGGGGAACCATAACGGAAGGGTGGTTCTCAAAATTAAATGTTCTACTTGCATCAGCCAAAAGGATTGTGGCGGTTCAGGCATTATGGATATTGAGGGCATGGCGAATAAGTTGGCCGCAAAATGGATCATCAGGGCCTAGTGCAACTATGAGGCCGTTTGGGCAAAGCTCATCTTCAGGAACAAGAACATGATTACGCTGGTGGGCCTCCCTGGTTGGAAGGACTTGGGCCTCCTTACCCTTTTATTCTCCTTGATTCCAGCTTGAATCTTGTGTGCTCCTTGTGGAAGAGTTGGAACAAGTTCAAACAAAATATCAAGATGACAGAAGATTGGAAATCGGTGGCCAGTATTCGACAAAAATTGCTAAATTTGGTTTCCGATCACGAGCATCAAGGATGTGGCTTCATGGAACCTCGAAAATGCTAAGAGACTTTGAAACAAGGGATTCAGACCCCAAAATGTTTCGAGGACATTGACCCTAAAATAAGAGTGAGCTATGAAGAATGGACTCTCCTTGAGAGCAGATGCATCACCTGGGAGCTATCAAAAACTCGACTCCTCATTGGGTGGGAGCCATCATGCCATGAGGGTCTTATTTGGCATGATGGCAATTGCTTGTCCAAAATTCCTAAAATCAAGGTGAACACGGACATCCTCTCATTGAGATCAAAAAGTCAGTTCTCATGTGGTAAATTCTCCCCCATGGTATTCGGACCAATCTAAAGGCTAAAAAAATTTGTGGGGCTCCACCATGGTGCAGTGATGTCATCACAGCATTGAAGATTTGGGTGACATCTTCTTCGCATGCCCCAAGTCTCCGTGGGTGAAGTGGACCCTTGGGAATTTTTTGAGATTGTAGCAAAAAATCTCTTGGAAGCAAGCACTCATGTGCGAAGCGATTGGTTCCTCAACAGCACTATGGAACGCTATTAGAGGGGAAACCCTCTAGAAGAATTTGAGGGAGCGGTGTGCGTGCAATTTTGGACACCCTCCAAAAGAGTGGCCGATCGAGAAGTCTCTGATCCTCCTTGGAAAAGGAATCTCTAGTTGCAAGAGATCCCCACCTTTTAGGCACCATAAAGTGTTTTTCATCAAGAACAACAAGCTTAAATCCAAGTGGGCCCCACATGAAGGAGACGAGAGGGTTATTAACCTCCTTTGTAACATTCTCTAGATGCGCAAGTTTTGCCCCCGCTTTGTGGGATTTGCAAGGTCCCAAGGGCACTAGTCCCATTCACTTGTACAATTTTCTTTCTTTTTTCTCATTAGAGTCTGGGAGAGTAGGCCAAGGCCGAAGTTCCCTTTTCTTTTTAAATATATGCTAAGAGAACATCAAAAAATGGTATTGACTAAGTCTAAACATTTCTTATGTTAACTGTGGGAATGATAGCATCCCTTTTGATATTTTTAATTAAGGAAGTTCAATCACTTCGTATTAGCTTGGATTAATCTAAAAGTATAGTGAGAAGCAGACATAGGATCTAGGGAACCCTCGAACTCGAGCTATTAACATACAAAGCTTGAAAGTCTCCTAAGATAGATACTAGAAATCCAACGGGTGTGGTTTAGTGGATGTGCCTTGTACTCCTAGGTTGATGGCTAGGGTTCAAGTCCCACCCAAGGCTTGATGCTTCAGAGTTCCCCAAGATGGGTGCCTCTACCTTACGAGGTCGGGTGTGTGTCTCTTTCCAATTCATTGTACTCTAAAAAAAAAGGTAGATACTAGAAATGGATGGCTCTAAGGCCACACGAAATAACTAGTTTGAATTGAGTAGTCCAAATGCCCAATAATCGTTGAAAGAGTTGATTTAACAAATGCCCAATAATCGTTGAAAGAGTTGATTTAAAATGTTAGGACCAATGTGGTGAGAGTGGCTATTATTTTAGAACTCATTTTAGACGCCTATTAATCCTCTTGTAATCTTATTCTTGGGTATCTAATTGATGATAATATGATAATTGCTTAACCTTTTGGATGTGTGGTTTAGAGAGTCCAGGACAGATGTGCGGTCAAAAGAAAAGCATTTTCGTCTTTATACATGTTCTGAGGAGAACCAGAACTGTCAAGCAATGAAATGGACGATTTGAGTAGATGCTGCGTCAAAACACGTGCAGACGAAGTCGTGCCATGTTAAAGTTAAAACGCAAGTCGTGCTTCATATCAAGTCGTGCCATAACAGAAGGGGGGTGCCCAAAATCAAATGGGCCATCTGCACCAGCCCTAGAGATAGCGGGGGGCTTGGCATCCTGGACATTGGGTGCATGGCTAACAAACTGGCAGCCAAATGGATGATTAAAGCTTGGTGCAATAGGGAGGCCTCGTGGGCCAAGCTGATCTTCAGAAACAAAAATGAGTTGGCCCTCACGGGATTCCCGAACTGGAAGAACCTTGACATCATGACCCTGCTATTCTCCCCGATACCTGTCTTCCCGAAAGGCTCCAATCTCGTATGCTCTCTTTGGAAGGGCTGGAATAAAGTCAAAAGCTTCACAAGAATTAGTGAGGACTGGAAGTGGGCGGCCGGCATCAGACAAAACGACTCTATCTGGTTTCCGATTCATGGCATCCGGAGTGTGGAGCCGTGGAACATTCAAAATGCCAAGAAGTTATGGAACAAAGGATTCAAAAAATGGAAACAACTCTGGAAACATGACACCAACAGTTGGATCAACTATGAGGATATCGACCCTCGCATAAACATCTCCTACGAAGAATGGAACACCTTGCAAAGCAGATGCCTCGCCTGGAATCGACACGAAACTCGACTACTCATGGGACATGACGCTCCGAACGCGCGTGGTCTCAAATGGCACAATGGAAACAGCCTACTCAAAATCCCGAACACCAATGAAACGACTGACCTTCAGATCAGCCTCAACAAGAAGTGGTGCCTGTCTTGGACGCGGCTTCGGTGGGACATGAAATTCATGGGTATCTGGCACCCACTTATAGAGATTAAGAAGTCGGTCCTCTTATGGCAAATTCTTCATCGAGGAATTTGGACTAACCATAAGGCAAGCAAAATTTGTGGGATCCCTCCGCGGTGCAAACGTTGCCACCGCGCAATCGAAGATGTCCCACACATCTTCCTTAATTGCCCCAACTCCTACAGAATCTGGCAGATGGTTGGACTGAAAATCAGAGTCCAGAAACAGCTTAGTTGGAAACAAGTCCTTTTGGGTGAAGCGATTGGGTGCTCTGCGGCTCTCTGGAACGCAATCAGAGGGGAAGTCCTGTGGAAAATTTGGCGGGAGCGGTGTGCTCTCAACTTCGGTGACTCCCCCAGGGAGTGGTCGATTGAGAAATCTCTATTCCTCCTTGGCAAAAGTATTGTCAACAGTAAGAAATCCCCCCCCTTCAGGCATCATCAAGTCCTCCTTTTGATCAACAACAAGCTCAAACCCAAGTGGGTCCCGCATGAGGGCGACGAGAGGGTGATCAACCTTCTTTGTAATACAACCTAGGAATCAACCAAGCTTCCCCTGCTTTGTGGGATTTGGGGGGTCCCGTGGGCACTAGTCCCCTTCTATTGTACCTTTGTTTCTTAATTTAATTCAAGTCCGGGAGAGTAGGCTATTGCCGAACTTCCTTTATATTAAAAAAAAAAAGTCCTCTTTATACTCTGCCGAGAGGATTGATATGGCCTCCTTTTTGTAACTCAGTTGCTTGTGTACTGCCCTTTATTAATCTAATTTTCCTGTTTTCTTAAAAAAAAAAATAATGTCCATGTCCTGTAGGACAATTGGTTGAGCTTTGGCCTCTTGAGGCAGAGGTCCAGGGTTCAAGTCCCAAGCTGGACATTTATGACTTAGGCCAGTTAAACCCAGTTGTAACCATGTCTCTTTCAGTTGTAATTTTGTCTAACCTCTGCTTTGTGGGATACGGGAGGTCCCGTGAGTGCTATACCCATTCACTTGTACAATTACAATTTCAAAGTTAAAGTCCGGGAGAATAAGCTTCGACTGAACCTCCATTTTAAATAATAATAATAATAATAATAATAATAATCGTGTGCAGCTGGCAGATTTGTTTTTATGGCCAGAGAGAGAGAGAGAGAGCGTTCAGGTCACATTGGGACTTTGGCAGCCGGTGCATTTGCAAGGCAGTAAAGTGTTTTATATAGCTAATACCTGGCAATCCGGGTTCTCCCACTGCCTACGAGTGGCAACTTCTACACGCAAACATATTGTAGGTCCGAGATGTCAGTACAAAGGTAACATAGTGTGAGTTGATATCACCGGTTTCTTGCAATTTCGTGAGGGTTGATGAGTTATAAAGATAGCTTTGCTAGATTCAATGGGGTCGTAACATCATTCCCGTACTCCCAGTTTTCCATTCGGTCAGATATGCCTCCATGCTCTCTCTCTCTCTCACACACACATAGAAGAAAAATATATACAGCAATATACAGGTTCTACCTCCTCTGTCTCCAACCAGCAACAATAACTCTTCGGAATACGGTGCCTGATAGAAATGGCCCTTTATTGCTAGCAATTGGGCGATGGATGCGTGAGGCTTAACCACTAGGGTAAACTTTTAGATTTCCTAACTCATAATGCTATGTTGAAACTAACCTTAGCCAAGGTACTGCATACGAAAATTCTTAGTTGGTTGGACACTCAAATGAGCATGAGTATAGATACACTTCCTTCGGTGAGTATTCAAACAAAGAGGTCAAATAAATCCCACTCGATATTCTGAGATCTTACAACTCCTTGAATAAAATAAACTAGAAAGATTCTCTCCTTTCTTATAGTTTCTTTACACGAGCCCAAAAGCATCTTGTATTATGCTTTAGTCCATTCATCGTACTGTATGTATTCCGATCTAGAACCTCATAGAAAATTGGATTGAATGGGAGAAAGGTAAGTAGCCAAAGGCTTCTTGAAATTTATGAATGTTAAGTTAAAGATGAACTAACACTATGAAAGAACCATGAACAAGCTAGAGAGTAATGATCCAACGCAAAGGGGTTTCTCACTTGAAGAAGGTTATCCGATCCATCATAAAGTTCTTGAGAAGTTAGCAGCACTCAAGATGGGACATTGTCCCAAACTTTCTTCAAGGTGCAAAGACACTTCCATAATACTTGGAAAATTGGACCATTGATTCATAGATGGAAACTTCTTGAAGAGTCATTAATTCATCTAATCTTTAAGATTACTTGAGTTATGTAAACGGTAGCACAATTTGATAACGTAAAATATCTTTGAAATTCATCACTCGACACTTTCCTTTACAAAATAACTCAGATGAACGCGAAAAGATGCTATGCACTCATAAAATCAAAACTCGAAATGTTCTACAAAAAAAGTAGCTAGATAAGTAGAAAGATTAGCATACTCCACATTAATGTCATTCATAGATAGGGTCGCTCTGTAAATTCGAGATGAATCTTAAAGGAAGGTGATAACAAAACTATGTCTCATAGGATATATCAGGGACCTTGAGGGTACAATCTTATAAAGCTGAGATGAAACAACACTTTTTCAAGGAGGAAAAATCTGCTAGACGAGGAAATAGTCATTAAAGTAACTCGATCAAGGAAAAAAACAAGTTTAGATTGGATTTCTTTGAGAAACTAGACAAGCTAAGAGCTTATCGTACTACTTAAGTATAACGCATTTGAAGGGGTATGTGTTTGGTGATAATCCCATGTGTAGCATGGGCATGTGTTTTTGCCAAAGTTCTTCTAAAGTCTTCTATAGCATCCGACTTAGGCCAAGTTGGCTCAAGTGGAGTAGCATAGATGGTAGATAAGCAGCTGCGAGAACTCAAGTTCCCACCCTGAATCATCAATCTACATATAGAGGGCATGTTGGGAGGAAAAGTCACTACTCCACGAATTCCTTTATAATAGTTTGAGAGGTTTGTGCAGATTTTGCACACTAAAAATGAAGCAACGTTCTTGAAATGTATCTCTTTACAAAGTGATCTGAAATTGACAAGGGCGATCTCAGTAGAGTATATAAAGCATGGTTAACATTACAAGGAATTGAAATCACGCTAACAATTCACTATGGAATTGGAATATATTTGAAATATATTCGAAAAGAAAAAGCGACAAAAAAAAGGCAGAGATTCATTCTTCATGTTTTGGAGCAAATTGAAAAGTGTGCTTGAAAGGTGCACCTTTGTCGATTTTTTGAAAGAAAAGGCGAAAGGCTGCCGTTGTTAGTCAACAAACCCTCGTGCACTCGTGAAATATGACTTCCTTTGTTTGAAGGCCATTGCGAACCCCACAGTCGTAAAGGCTTTGTTTCTATGAAAACGTCTGTGAGGATTTTGCTTAAGCGATACGATCTAAAGGAATTGCTTAAGAGGTTAGGCAACACAATCACTAGATGCTAAGCTGAATAACCGGAGGGCATGTTGGACAACGTAAGTACGGGGAAAAAGCAAGCCGAACATATGCTCACAGAACATCAGAAATTGGTGTGCAGTCTTGTTGTATTTATCCAAGTCTAAACATTTCTTATATTAACTGTGGGAATGACAGCATCCCTTTCTTTAATTTTAATTAAAGAAGTTCGATCGCGTCGTATTAGCTTGGATTAATCTTTAATTTTAATTAAAGAAGTTCAGCTTGGATTAATCTGAAAGTACAATGAGAAGCGGATATAGCATCTAGGGAACCTTCGAACTGGAACTACTAAGATACAGAACTCGAAAGTCTCCTAACATAGATCTTCGAGGATGGATTTAAGGCCACACCAAATAACTAAATAACTAATTTGAATTGAGTAGCCCAAAGCCCCATGATCCTTGAAGGAGTTCGTTTAAAATCTTAGGACCAGCCGCAGCCCCAGGGGTTGAACTCCCGGCCTTTCAACCTTCAAAGGCAAAGGCTCTAACCAACCGAGCACCCCTCTTTGGAAATCATTCTAGACGCATATTAATTGTCTTGTAAACTGGGCTATCTCATTGATAATATGCTCATTGCCTACCCTTTTGGATATGTGCTTTAGAGGGTCCAGGATACAGATGGGGGCGAAAGAATAGCATTTTAATCTTTATTCATGTCTGGTGAGGAGAACCAGAATTGTCAAGCAATCAAATGGACGATTTGAGTAGATACTGCGTCAAAAGACGTGGAGACTAAGTCGTGCCATGTTGAAGTAAAAACTCAAGCCGCGCTTCAAGAATCGTGTGCAGTTGGCAGATGGGGTCAAATAAATCCCACTCGATATTCTCAGATCTTACAACTCCTTGAATAAAATAAACTAGAAACATTCTTTCCTTTCTTATAGTTTCTTTACGAGAACACAAACATTTTGTATTAGGCTTTTGTCCATTCATCCTAATGTATGTATTCCAATCTAGAACCTCATGGAAAACTGCATTGAGTGGGATTAAGCTAAGTAGCCAAAGGCTTCTTGAAATTTATCAATGTTAAGTTAAAGATGAACTAAGACTATCAAAGATAAGGTTGCTATGTAAAATCGAGATGAATCTTAAAGGAAGGTGATAGCAAATCATGTTTCATAGGATATGTCATGGACCTCGAAGCTACAATCTTATATAGCTGAGATGAAAAAGCGCTTCCTCAAGGAGGAAAAATCTGTTAGAGGAGGAAATAGTCATCAAAGTAACTTGATCAAGGAAAAAACCAAGTTCAACTAAGAATTCTTTGAGAAACCAGACAACCTAAGAGCTTATCGTATTGCTTAATATTAATGGACTTGAAGGGCTAGGTCTTTGGGTGCTAATCCCATGTGCAGCATGGGCATGTGTTTGGCCAAAGTCCATCTAAAGTCTTCTATGACCATCCAATTTAGGCCGAGTTGACTCAAATGGACTAGCATAGAAGGTAGATATTCCACATTTGCACAAGAGGGAACTTGAATACATGGTTGAAGTACCTGGATTTACTCCACACCAGCTCACATAACTCAAGTTCCCACCCTTAATCATCAATCTACATAAAGAGGGCTTGTTCGGAGGAAAAGTCACTACTCTAGCTCAAGAGTACATGTCCACAGGTTTCTTGATAACAGTTTGAGAAGTTTGGGTATGATTTTCCACACTAAAGATGGAGCAACATACTCAGAAAGGGTTATTGAAATGTATGTGTCTATAAAGAGATCTGAAATTGACAAGGACCATCATAGTAGAGTATACAAAGCATGGGTAACATTACAAGAAATTGAAATCACGGTAAGAATTCACTATGGACGTTAGACTTAGAAAAAGTAATGGATTTCTCGGAAATATGGAATTAGCCACCTTTGAAATGGAATTTATTTGAAAAGAAAACACGACAAAAAAAGGCAGAGATTAACGTTATGTGCCAAATTTGGAACTACCGCTAAAACGATTCATTCTTCATGTTTTGGAGAAAATTGAAAAGTGTGCTTCAGAGGCCCACCTTTCTCAATTTTCTGAAGACGAAGGCAAAGACTGCCGTTGTTAATCAACAAAGCCTTCGTTGCACTCGTGAAATATGACTTCCTTTCTTTGAAGGCCATTGCGAAGCCCACAGTTGTAAAGGCTTTGTTTCTGAAGGAATTGCTTAAGAGGTTAGGCAACACAATCACTAGATGCTAAGCTTAAAAACCGGAGGACATGTTGGACAACGTAATTACGGGGAAAAAGCAAGCCGAAAATATGCTGAGAGAACATCAGAAAATGTGAAACTGTGGAATGACAGTCTTTTTTTCTTTAATTTTCAATTAAAGGAAGTTTAATCACTTCGTATTAGCTTGGATTAATCTGAAATTACAATGAGAAGCGGACATAGCATCTATAGTTTTCAATTAAAGGAAGTTTAATCACTTCGTATTAGCTTGGATTAATCTGAAATTACAATGAGAAGCGGACATAGCATCTAGGGAACCCTCGAACTCGAACTACTAAGATACAAGAAATGGATGGCGCTAAGGCCACACGAAATAACTAGTTTGAATTGAGTAGCCCCAAGGCCTAATGATCTTTCAAGCAGTTGGTTTAAATTTTTAGGACTCGTGGTGAGAGTGCCCAGCCGCAGCCCCAAGGGTTGAACTCCCCCTTTCAACCTTCACAGGCAAAGGATCTAACCAACTGAGCACCCCTCTTTGGAAGTCATTCTAGATGCCTATTGATTGTCTTGTAATCTGGGGTATCTCATTGATGATAATATGCTCATTGCCTACGCTTTTGGATATGTGCTTTAGAGGGTCCAGGATAGAGATGTGGTCGAAAGGAAAGCATTTTCTTCTTTATTCATGTCTGCTGAGGAGAACCAGAGTTTTCAAGCAAATGAAATGGACGATAGATTAGATGGGCCGTCAAAACACGTGCAGACTAAGTCGTGCCATGTTAAAGTTAAAACTCAAGTCGTGCTTCAAGAATCGTGTGCAGTTGGCAGATTTGTTTTTATGGCCACAGAGAGAGAGAGAGAGAGAGCACATTCGGACTCTCGGAGCTGGGGAGCCGGTGCATTTCCAAGGCAATAAAATATTTTCTATTTTCTATAGCCAATACGTGGCATAATGGGTTCTCTCACCGCCTGGGAGCGCAACTTCTATACGCAAACATATTGTAGAGAAGTCGGCAAGCTAGCATAGTGCAGCAATCCACGGGTTCTACGTCTTCTGGCTGGAATCACAACAATAATACTTCCGAATGCGGTGCCTGAAAGAAATGGCACTTCATCGATAGGAATTGGGCGATGGGCGCGTGAAAGAAATGCCTCTTCATTACTAGGTGAGGCTGTACAGATGTATCAGACAATTCCCTTACAGCCACGCCTGGCACAGCAGGCAACAGCTGCAGGCGTTCAGACATCCGCTGAAAAGCTCAAACATATCATGGTGACGGAAGATATGATCGTTTGCCGGGCATCTCCACCCAGTATTAAGCAGCAACACAACCGCCATGCACTATTCGCCCTTCATCGGGGCTCTATTTCCATGTTTAACATAGTGCTGATCGCAGCTTTTATGATGAGCTGTCTGTTTTTCCTGCTGCGCTCACGCCAGGGTTCAGATCTGCTGCCTCCCAGTACCATCGATTACACTAGCGTCTCCCACAGCATCGCCAACAAGGTCCAGATTGATCTGACTGTTACGAATACAATCAACAAAGAGGACGGTAGTGCTTCTATTGTGTACGAGTCAGTTAATGATGTCCAGAAGGAACAAGATATTATCGAAGTGGACGGCCACACAAACCACGCCCACATTAATCCCATTGTTGAAAAATTTTCGTTCCGCCATGGTGATCATGATGCTTCCGACGTCCAGAGGGAAGAAAGTCCCGTGCAAGGCAACACAGTCGCTCTAACTTTCCAGGGCGACGTGGATCCTGCAGTTCATGAAACAATGAACGCAACCCAGAGTCATGGTCCGAGCGCTCAATCTGGTAATCATGATGGTACCGACGTCCAGGGGGAAGAAAGTCCCGTGCAAGGCAATACAGTCGCTCTAACTTTCCAGGGCGACGTGGATCCTGCAGTTCATGAAACAATGGACGCAACTCAGAGTCATGGTCCGAGCGCTCAATCTGGTAACCTCTTCGAGTTCTTTGGTAACATTATCTTCATGAGTTCTAACCATTCCATGACGCGCGTATGATTTCCTTACCATTAAAACATCAATTGGCAGTAACAAGAAGTCCTTTCTCTCTCTCTGCATACGGTGTTTACTGCATTTTAAGTGCGATCTTCATCACAAAATTTCTCACAATCGTCAACTGTGTGGTTTCACACAAAACTGCGGCTAGAACCAGGTCTTGAACCAGGTCCACAGTACGCATTAAGAAGAGAATTATCCTCGCACAGATCATCCAGTACCGTAGAATTCGCTACGTCACACACAGATACACGACATTTCCATCTCAGACTTGGAATGAGGCAGTGTGCACCATTTACACTTAACCTTGACAGAAAAATCTCGTATGTTTTCCAGCTTGTTTGACATAGCAAACATGGGAGACCAAAAGAAATAGTATTCTATCAGAAATGAATGCATAATGTGAGGACAAGCTTTCCTGACGAGATACTTTCGTCAGAATCGAACTGTCAAAGTGTGATCATGCTTTCATTTGTTTGCGAAACTGTAACTTACGAAGTTTGCAATGGCTTTGACAATCGATGATTGGAAATCTTACATTGCTGTTATTTTGTGTAACATGTCAATTTACAGCGCTTCAATGCGAACTTTGGCGTGGAGAATGGGTACCTGACGATAACCCCCCTCTCTACACCAACGATACGTGCAAATACATTAATCCTCTCCGAAACTGTATGCAGAACGGTAGACCAGACAGGGGCTACCTTCATTGGAGATGGAAGCCATTGGATTGCGAGCTTCCTCGTTTTAACGCTTCTTACTTTCTGGAGATGCTGCGGGGGAAGACATTAGCTTTCATCGGGGACTCCATCGCGCGAGATCACGGAGAATCGTTACTATGCGCACTGACGCAGGTAAGATCGTCTCTCATTTCCTACGTTGCGGAATCATGCCTCTGGATCCTTGATCTTCTGACACGCGTGAAATGACGTAGGTAGAGGATGCCCAGCAACATGAGTGGATGCTCAGGTGGTTCTTCCCCTCCTACAACTTCACACTCTCGATTCTTTGGTCTCCGTTTCTGGTGCAATACTCCATGGATAAGGACTACCTTGCGATGCTTCACCTAGACGTTCCTGATAGAGAATGGACAAATCAGCTACAAGAGTACGACATTGCGATCTTCTCCACAGGATATTGGCATTTCAGGAAAAGCTTATACTATGTTAACAATACTCTCCTGGGGGGAAGTCTTCATGAGGAAGTCAATGCGACGAAAATCGATCTGATTTCTGAGTTCCAGATGACGATGGAAACCGTAATGAGGCACATAGCCACGCAATACCGAGGAATCGCCATGATAAGAACAGTTTCAGTCGATCACTTCGAGCATGGACAATGGGACGGCGGAGGTAAGTGCAATAGGACACACCCATATGCCCGTAAGGATGTAACGGTGCCCCAAAAGAACGCTCAGATGAATAAAGTTCAAGCAGAAGAGCTTGAGAAAGCCATGACATTGGTGACTCGAGGATTCCCCAAGCTCTTGTTGCTGAATGTGACCGACAGTGCCGCCATGCGCCCCGATGGGCATCCCGACGTCTACAGAAATCAGCCGGACAATTCTCCCAACGATTGTCTGCATTGGTGCTTGCCTGGGCCAATCGATATGTGGAACCAGCTAGTTTTGCACACGCTTGAACCCATTTATAGAGGCAAGTTCCTTACAGCGACGCTGTAAGTCTTGATCGTACGACCCTCTAGAGTACATAAATTCACAACATATACATTATTCATTCATTCATCAGCTCCGATTCCCGAATGTGGAAGAAAGAATCAACAAGAACACCCCTGTATGATAAACTGAGTGCTGAAGTAGCACCTACAACATGCCATATATGATAAATTCTGTGTAGAGCTAGAATACCTGCTTTGATGAATGCAAGACGTCAGGTACAGGGCACTGTTATACGACATCTTCCAGACAATTTTTCGTATATGATTTATTTACAGTGTACTTCTTCAAACATTTGTTCTGTAACTTTTCGGGATGTTTCTGTGGCAATTTTGCTCAAAATTCATGCTGCTATACACCATGCAGCGCAAAATTCATGCTGCTATGCAAAATTCTGTGGCAATTTTGCATGAATTCTCCGCAAAATTCATGAACCTGAGCATGTAACAGTCAGATTTATCTTAATTTTTTTGAAAATACCTCTCTCAATGTCAAGCAAAGGATTAAGTACAAACCAGTATCATAAACCAAGTGCCATAGTAGCAAGAAATGGTTATCTTAATGAATAGGAAGAGCTAAGAGATGGATTTTTATATGCAGGAAGCTTCGAGTCAAATTCTCATGTATGTTTATTTTACAAAGTGACCAAAGCATTGGTTCTGTGACTTTTCAGAATGTCGTTGATCCATTTTCTGCATATTCTTAATCCTTAAACATTGCATCTGCGTGCGGATTTGTAGGCGAATCCGTTACCCTCGTACAGGAGACTCGAAATTCTCTTCAAAGTGATCCAAAAGATGTCTTAGTATTCTTTACATTATATGAAAGATGTCTTAGAAAATAGTATGTTAGCATCCAAAGAAGACTCGTATAGATCAAGCGGAGAGAGAAGACGTCAACCGTATAGTTTCTACAAGACTCTCTATGATATATGATTGTATGAGTTTTCGAGCATTCTTTTTCTTTGGGCCCTCTCTTCTATAGACTGTATGATATATGACCACCTGACAATCTGCGCATTTCCTTTTTTCTTGAGGTGCTTCTGCCCATGTTTGTTAGGCCATGCATTTCCTTGCTGTTAATTTACTCAGAACTCTCTTCTTGTTGGTTAAAAAACAAAACATTCATAAGTCATGCAGCATGATATGTTTATTCGTCGGGAAGCTGCTTCACATATGCAGTGTTTATGTTCCATGCACAATGTGTACGGTTACCCCTATCTGAAATTGTGCATGTGCTTGGGTAAGAGAGATTCAGTGTCACCAGGAGTGTCATTTTATGTTAAAAAAATATAATTTAAAAGCCAAGAGTGCATGAAGGTTAAAAACTCCATTCGTAGATTGAAGGTCTGTAAGTCCCTTGGTTTTGATGGGAATCAAAATGAATTTTTCATTGACCCAAAGGATTTTTTGACTCCCTTTATTCTTTTAATATGGAAGGAAGCTACTGCTAGAAGGACTCTCCTTATTGGCATCAATACTAGAGTTATCAAGTTGATTTACAAAAAGGGATCCAAGGAAAGACATCAATAATTGGAGACCCATTTCACCCTCTAACACTATTTACAAAAATTTTGTTGTTTCTCACATGAATAGGCTTATCCCTATTATGAAGTAGTACATTCTTTTCAAGCAGGAAAGTTTCACTAGAGGAAGATATATCCTTGATGCTATTATCTCCCTTTGGGAAGGAATGGAGTATGCTAACGACCATCAGCAAGACTTTTTCTTTTTCAAAATGGATTTTGATAAAGCATATGATAGAAGAGAGTGGGACTTCATTATTGATTCTCTTTTTGACTTTGGTCTTCGTAGAAGATTCATCAAGTATGTTAGTGTGCTCTTTGGCAATGCCTTCTGTAGAATTTCTATGAATAGGCACATTTCTGAACCCTTTAGGCTACATAGATGCATTAGACAAGATTGCACCTTATCCCCCTTGCCTTTTCCATTGTTAGTGATCCTTTGGGATGGATAATAAAAGATGGCGTGGAAAACAGTGAAATTAAGGGTATTGCTATCCCTAAGCTCCCTTCCCTTTTGGGCTCCAAATGTTCACTGATGATCTAGATTGCATTATTCGTTATTCGAAAATAAGATTACGTGAATAATTAGGAAATTTTATGTTGAATACTTATTTTTTTATCAAATTATTGGATGCCACGTCAGCTTATTTGGACATGAACGAATACATTTTGCATGACAATTCTGATTTCTTTCAATCGAAAACTTTTTCGATCAGAAAGCTTTCAATTGAATTTTTTTTAAAGTAGAAAAACTTTAGATCGAAATGTCTTTCAATTATAAAATATTCTTTCACATAATTTTTTATAAAAGAATTCCCTCATTATTATACCTAGATAGAGTTACTTTGTTTTTTTGTGAACTTACAGTGTCGTACAAAGAACAAGGTATAAGATCTTGTTAAAAATATTTAGTCTTTTAGTATTAAGAAGTATTTATATAAATATTTTTGTGTTTTCCAAGTTGTGATTTAAAAATTTTTGTGATTGTTTGACTCAACAATGATTCTTACTTCACATTACTATATTATTTGTGTATATGATTGTGAGTAAAAATGTATTGTGATTTTTTGAATCAATATTGGTTCTTACTTCATAGTAGTATGTGTATGTGTATGTGCATGTATGGTTGTGAGTGAAAATCTATTGTGATTGCGTACGTGCATGTGTATATGTGTGTATGATTGTGAATTAAAATCTATTGTATATGTTCGAAAAGCTTTTAACTTCCTTTTGATAATTCCAAGGTTGAGAAGGTGTTAGTAAGTGAACTAGAGCTATTTAGGTCTCTAAATGGCTTTGTCTTTTAGACTTATTAACACCTTTTCAGATCCCTTGAATTGTATGAGGATCCAACAATGTTTCATTCAATAGTATGTGTATGTGCATACAAGTGTGTAATTGTCAATGAAAATCTATTGTGATTCTCTAACTCAACATTGATTCTTAATTCACAATACTATGTGTAAGTGTATGTATGTATGATGAAGAATTAAAAATCTATTGTGATTATCTGACTCAGCATTAATCCTTACTTCAAAATAATATGTGTATGTGTGTGTATGATTCAAAATTAAAATCTATTGTGATTATATGAATCAACATTGATTCTTACTTCACAATAGTATGTGTAAGTGTATGATCAAGAATTAAAATCTATTGTGATTTTCGTACTCAACATTGATTCGTTCTTCACAATAGTATGTGTAAGTGTATATGTATATGATTGAGAATTAAAATCTATTGTGATTGTCTGACTCAACATTGACTCTTACTTCACAATAGAATGTGTAATTGTATGTGTGTATATGATTAAGAATTAAAATCTAGTGTGATTTCTTGACTCAACGTTGATCCTTACTTAACAATAGAATGTGTAAGTCTATGTGTGTGTATGATTGAGGATTAAAGTCTATTGTAATTGTCTGAATCAACATTGATTCATACTTCACAATACCATGTGTAAGTGCATGTGTGTGTATGATTGAGAATTAAAATCTATTGTGATTTTCTGACTCAACATTGACTTTTACTTCACAATAGTGTTTGTAAGCATATGTGTGCATATGATTATGAGTTAAAATCTTTTTGTTTGTATGAAGAGGTAGAAATATAAACAGATAGATAGATAAATACATATATTAATAGATTTAAAAACTTTATGAGAGATTCAGAGTAGTTTTTATATATTCTAAGATAGTTGCAACACATAGCTATGGGAGTTCTTTCAGTAATAATTTCAAGCAGTAGTTGTGAATGTAATTGGAGTGTATATGATTTTCTTCATTCAAAATGAGGAAAATCGCTTAAGTGTATCTTGTGCCAATGTTTTGGTCTACGGTTTTTGTAATATGCATTTGTTACATGCTCCAACCAAGATAGATTCTACAACACCACAACAAAAGTTTGGAGGATTTCAAACTAATAAAAGTTTAACAAATGATTCATGAAGTGATCATGATTTAGATGTAGATCACAATGTGGTTTATACATGGAAGAAATAGATGACATTGAACTTGTAATAGATGATGTTATTCAAGATGAAGAAAATGATGTACTCTAAATACTTTGGTTAGATTCACTTGCAAAAATGATGTCTTTATCATAAAATGATGTCTTTGATTACAAAAAGTGGCTTGTCTATTTAGTGGTTTTTTGATTGAATAATTCATCGATAGTGAACCGATCGAAAGATGATGATACCTTGGTAGTCTCCATATTTGTTCTCATATGTTCTTCAAGTACATAAGGTTATGTTCTTCAAGAACAAGAATATGGGACCAATTTAAAGGAAGAGAGCCTTTGTGTCCTTGCTCACGAAATTTTACATGATTTTGAGGACAGCCCAAACCTTTACTTCCATTCTTCTAGTTATCATCCCAATCTACATGCTTGTAGAAGAAAATTTAAATGAAATATAGAGCTATTTGATAATTGTTTGGTAATGATCTTTCAACTTGAACAAATCATCAAAGTAGAGTTTCTGCTAATCCTTTATGTTGTACATCAAAAAGCTTTAACAATGCTCTTTCTTTTGTCCTTCTTGTAACTTGAAAGAGAACATCACTAAAAAAATCGTTTGGACATAGCTTTTTTATTTCTTTTATTAATAATGGTTCTCCTTCTAATCCCTCTGATTCTAAATCTTGGTGGAATAAAAATTCTAATCATGATTGCACAAATCCAGCAGTTTGTTCACACTCAATCCTTTAAGATTCAGCATGATCAAGGTCATTATTCACATCTGGCATTCTTGTCATGTTTTACCTTCA
Organism: Ceratopteris richardii; assembly: GCA_020310875.1. Lineage (NCBI taxonomy): Eukaryota > Viridiplantae > Streptophyta > Polypodiopsida > Polypodiales > Pteridaceae > Ceratopteris > Ceratopteris richardii. The sequence continues at coordinate 90,297,097 of CM035423.1, forward strand.
AATCTATAAAAAATAATAATAATTTTACCTCAAATAAATTGATATCATTAATCCATAGAATTCAAATACTGAATCCATATCATTTAATCCACATAATTCAAATGATACCACATCATTTAATCCACTTTATTCAAATGAAACAACATTGGCCCAAACCACTTAATTCAAATGCTTCCACGCAAATAATGAATCCATATCATTTAATTGACATAGTTCAAATGAATCCACATCATTTAATCCACTTAATTCAAATGAATCCATATGATTTACTCGACATAACTCAAATAAGTCCATATAATTCAAATGAATCCACATCATTTAATACACTTAGTTCAAATGAATCCACATCATTTAATCCACATAATTCAAATGATACCACATTATTTAATCCACATAATTCAAATGAATCCACATCATTTAAATGAATCCACATAATTCAAATGAATCCATATCATTTAATCCACATAATTCAAATCAATCCACATCATTTAATCCACATAATTCAAATGAATTCATATCATTTAATCCACTTTAGTCAAATGATTCCACATCATTTAATTCACATAATTCAAATGATACCACATCATTTAATCCAGATAATTCAAATGGATCCACATCATTTAGTCCACATAATCCAAATGAATCCACATCATTTACTCCACTTAATTCAAATGAATCCGCATCATTTAATGCACATAAGTGAAAGAAATCCACATAATTCAAATGAATCTGTTTTCTCCCACGTTTAGCTAGAAATGCATTAAAGTCAGAAGACATATATTCTCCCCCTCAATCAGAATGGAGGGTGCCCATTTTACATGCTGAAATATTTTCAACAAAAACTAGAAACTTTTTGAATCACATAAATACTTCAGACTTTGCCTTCAATGGATATAACCATGCATGCCTAAAAAATCATCGATGAAAGTCACAAATCTGCATAGGACCACAGACCTTACTATGTACAAGCTGCAATTTCGGCGTAGCCCGAAGTGAACCATCTTTTGGAAAGGAAGAACATTGCATTTTGCCCAAAATACAGCCTTCAATTACATGTTTACCAAGTGCCTCAAGTTTGGGCAAAGAGGACACCATTTCAGATTTTTGGAGGTGTAGCAAACTAGCAAAATTTAGATGGCCAAAGCATGCAAGTCAAAGCTTTGCATCTGACATAGCCTGAGAATCATGTACTGCACATGCCAAATCATTTACAGATCTTTCATAGTCTATGAGCTTCTACATCACATGACAAAAAATGCCAAAAGCAATAATGATGTCGCCATTTGACAGATCATGAACTATACATCTGTCATCAACAAATTTCACAACCAAGCCAATCTTGGCTAATGCAAAAACTGATAACAGATTTTTCTTGATCCCTAGCACAAACAAAGCATCTCACAAAGTGAAAGAACTACCATCAAAACTAGTCAAAATGATCTTACCAACTCCCATAACAGGATAGGAGGAGTTGTTGGTGCATGTAACATTATTCCATGTAGGGGCGGCTCGAGTGAAGAGAAGAAACTATGCTATGAGGTAATATGTTTGGTCGCCCCACTATCAAAGTACCAAACATCTGAGTCTACTGCACACATGCACTACTCATGAGAAGATGGGTCAAAACTACAAACAGTAGTAAACGCCCATTCTTCTTCCTACACAAGATTAGCACACTCTGTTTTCGGTATAGAGGCCTCTGCAACAACCATTCCGGCCTCTTTCTTCTTTGCCTCTTTAGCAGCCAGTTTTGGACAACTCTTGATGAGATGATCGTTTTCTTTATAGTATTTGCAAAACAATTTCTGCTTTTTTTATTTCTTCTCATCTCTGTCTTCCTTCTTCGAATGTGCAACATTTACAGATTTCTGCTTACTAGTAGAAGAGCTCCATTTACCTTTGCCCTCCTATCTAGCTAGGAAAGCTTGATTTGCAACACACATAATAGACCTATTTTGCTTAGACTTGTCTTCCTGCAACAAAACAGGGACTAACTCCTCAAATGACAAGGCATTTGGATTGCCTTACATCATCAAATGAAGAGTAGAACCAAAACTTTGATATGAGTCAGGAAGACCATTCAGAATGGTCTGCACAAGTGAGCTATCTCGTATAACTTCATCAGCAAAAATCAATTGTTCTTTCAAATCCTTGATCTTTGTGAGAAAACTGTCCATAGAATCTCATTCACGTGCTCACTCTCCAATTGTTTTCAGAGACAAGGAATAAGAGCCTTATTCCTAGCCTATTATAATGTGGTAAGTGTTTCCCAAGCATCCTTAGGTGTTCTGCAAGAGCGAATGTGAGGAATGATGGCATGTTAGATACACAAAGCTATCAATGCATGTGCCTAAGCATCTCTGCCATTCCAGCAAATTTGCTCTACAATAGGTGCAACAAAGACAGCAACACAAACGGGGATCTATAGAATATCATCATCTTTGATACCATTTCCATGAGCTTCAGCACCTGTATTTGCAGTACCTGTATTCTCAGTACCTGTATTAGTAGGTATAATAAGGCATCTTTCAACAACATGCACAATATTCCATAGTCTTTTTGTGACCAATACATAATGCATCATATAAGCCCATAATGGGTAGTTGGTACCATCCAACTTATCCTCAACAGCCAACATACGGAATACATCACTACTTTCAACCATGGCCGGTGACCAAAATACCTTGATGCAAAAAAATGATTGTATCTCAAAAAGTTGAACATAACCACCGATGCGAATTCTATTAAACCTGTAGTAGACTTTGAGACACTTATACTGGCGAATAAAAATTGGTATATACCTTTTTCGCAAAAGACAAAATAGCCTGTATCCATCTCTTTTCCAACAACTATGTTGAAAAATTAAATTTTCCTTCAAATAAGGGAGCCTTGTTTGGAATCCTTACTTAGTTCTCAAATTGACATGCTTCACTATATAAATGATGCATGGATTTAGAATAGAAATTTAGAAAAACATTTATCACATCTCTCCTTTGCATATCTTTCAAACTTTGGCTGATCCTCACATGTCATAAATGCAATTGAGCTGTTTGCTTGTTTTCAAACATCAATTTTATGTGTTGATGGTGGTCTTGCCTCCATGTTCAATAGAATTCATTCCTTTCTTCATTTAACTATTGATTTGTAGCATTGCCTTGGATCTTCCACAAAGAAACCTTTCTTGTTGACCTTGATTGTATACCCTCTTTCAACCATTTGTCTAATAGATACTATATTTTTCATGATCCGAGGCAAATGCAGCTCGTCTTTGAGACACTTTTTAATCTTATTCTCATTTAAAGAAACATCACTTTTGCTTTTAATCCTACGATTCATGGTATCCCATGTTTTTACATGGCCTTGCATGCTTGGTTCTTGCAAAATGTAAAACATTTTCCTATTCTAGTTTATGTGGTTTGCGTATCCACTATCGATGTACCATATGGTGTTTATTCCTTTTTTATAACCACTTCTTTTGCATTATAACTAAGAAATTATCACCCTTTGATAAGTTTAAAGTGTTTGCAAAGTTGTCTTGATTTTTCTTGTAATCTTCTTGAATTTATTTGAATAAGAGTCCCTTCCAAAGTGGATTGTCTTGCCATAGTTACAACATTTGTTTGTCTAGTCCTTTCCTTTAGGTCAACTTCCTTTTCCTCTTCCTCTTGATCCATAGACTTTGCTTGAATTTTTTGCATAATTGCTTCATCTTCCTCTACCTTTACCTTGTCCATGATATCCACATATTTTTCTTTTCCATTACATATATAAAATACTTCATCTCTTTGACTAAATTTCATTGAGATTCATCTCCTCGGTTACCTTGAGTGGTATTTATTGAACAAAATTGTGTAATAATGCCCTCACATATAGCAAGGTAGTGAATTTCATCCATTTTGCATCATCCCTCATCCCATCTAGTATACGAGCTATCAAATCATCATCATCGATGGAGTTGCCTATTGATAATGAGACATTTGCAATCTCTCATAATTTGAGAGTATATCCATTAGTGCTATTGTTCTAAAGCTCTTTCTTATGTTTCTCAAATCCTTCTTGATTTGAATCTTTCAACCCTTTAAGGGGTTGGAATATAATCTCTTCATAGTCTCCAACATCTTCTTGGAAGAGTCTATGTTTTTTATATGTCCAATGATTCTATTACTAATGTGGTTGGACTTGATGAATATGCCTATCCTACCTCTTTCAATCCCCTTATTCACTTCCCTTTCTTGTGCTTGAGGAAATTTCTATCCACTAACTAGCTCTCATAGTCCCTTGCACATAGGAAATTGCTAACTCAAAATATCCAAGGTTGGAAATTTCCTTTCTCTAACTCCTCTATTTGGGTATATCCAAAATTTTCTTAGAATTATATGCTTCTAAACTTGTCTTGAGTATCATGAAAATGATTACCTTCTTACAGCTTCTTCTCTTGATATGTATTGAGGCCTTTGCTTCTAGCTCAAAAGTTCACTTTTGATTATTCACATACCTTGCAGATCTACTGTTAGTACTTTCCAAAGATCTTTTCTAGCAACACATGGTCACTTTGATGTCCTCAAAGACTCCCACATGCATGTAAATGATCTAATAATAGTATTAAGGAAAGAATATAATGGAGTTTTAGGTCTATAGAAGCACACAAACCACACACAGAAGATAAAATGCTTGATGCATAAAAGAATACTAAATGTATTACCAAGTGAATGTACAAAGGTAGTGACAAATTCTGTTTATATTCATATTTACAAGTAGGAAAAAATGCCTCTTAAAAAGGGAAAAAAGTACCCTGACTATCCTAAGTGTGTTCATATACATCACTATCGAAATCTATCAACAAATCCCCTCTAGGAGTGATGCGATGAACAAGGAGATGGAAGTCATATATAAGAAAGCTCCAAGCTATTTGGAAAGAGATAAATCCAAAAAATATAGTTAGTGAAAGGATTTGCAAAAAGCATCAAAGTTTTCCCTAGGTAGAGCCTTTGTGAAAAGGTCTACAACATTTCCTTGTGTGGCCATATAAGCAAAATTGATCTCTCTAATAGAGAACCTCTCCCTAACATAATGAAAGTGCACCTCAGTGTGCTTTGTGCAAGCATGGAACATAGGGTTCCTTGCAACTATCGATGCACTCTGATTGTCAGTGAAGATGGTGGTAGTACATGATTGACCAGCAACCAAATCAACCAATAGGTGTCTAAGCTACACACACTCTCAACAATGAGTATGAAAGTTGCCCTATACTTAGCCTCACAACAAGAAGTGGTCATAATAGGCTACTTCGTGCTCAACCAAGATACGCATGACCCCACCAAGCATGAAGCAAGGACCACTATTGGACACACGATTTTCATAACAACGAGCCCAATCTAAGTAAGCAAAAACATGTTAATCTGGCAGTAATGCTTTTCCCTTGGGATAAGATAATCCAAGTAGCCAGGTCGCAACCAAGTAGAGAAAGAGGTGCTTGATCACTCCTAATGCTTGATAACTGGGGAATGCATAAACCTACTCATATGAGAGAGAACAAACTAAATAACACACTGAGTTATGCATCAAGTGTCCAATAGCATGCTAATAGAGAATGAAATCAAATGCATATCTATTATCATGATGAATAAAAAATAGTCACAATAGGTTTGCAATCTTCAAGGCCAAAATGCTACAATAATATATATATATATATATATATATATATATATATATATATATATATATATATATATATATATATATGACACAAAGCTATTGCTCCATTAACTTGCATAAATTGAATGCCCAAACAATGATGCAAATGCTCCAAATTTGACATCTCAAAAGTCACATAAAAATCAAAATTTAATGACACAATATGCTTCTCATTAGGACCAATGAGTAGCATGCCATCAACATATACAACAATGATCCGAAGTACATTGTCTCTTCAGTTCACATACAAGGTGCTCTTAGTTGGAGTGTTTGTCAAAACCATGTGCAATCAACTAAGCATGTATCTTCTCATACAATGTGTAAGGAATTGAACTCACAACCTCTTGGTTAGGAATGTGATGGGATAACGACTTGCCCCAAAAGCCATGGTTGAGGATTACTTCCTAATCCTATCTCTTAGGGTGTAGTTCAACCATCTCCTATCTCTCAAGGATGTAGTTCAACCATCTCCTTCCTATCACCTTATTACATTCTTCTCCCCTTAATTGATCATTGTCCTCAATGATCTACATATGTAACCATCTAGCCTCGATGATCAACCCCTTGAACTCCCTAGGTACCACTGAATTCATGTCCTCAACCTTGCACAGTTTCTTGAACCTTGTTCACAACGTTGGTCTCTTGAACCCTTGCTCTCAACCTTAGTGTCTTGAACCTTCTTGTTTGCAACCTTGGTGTCTTGGGCCCTTGTTCTCAACCTCAATCTTGAACCTTTGTCTCACGCATATTTTGTATCTTGAAGCCTCAATCAAGTGCCACCCATGGTTTCCCTAGCATTTTACACTTTCTAGCTATCCTATTAGCTTTGTAAATTTTGTTCTCAGATCTTTCTAGTGGTATATTACATGCCTTAGTGTGACCTACGGATTGAGAGATACACCTCAATCTTTGTTAGGCTAACTTGTGAAAGCGATGTGCATTACTTTGTACCCTTTCATATATAGGATGCCCAAGTGCCTTTTTTAGAGGCCATTAGGTCAATCCACTTTTCCCAAGCCTACTTCCTGGGCTCTGATACCAATGTAATGAATTGAACTCACAACCTCTTGGTTAGGAATGTGATGGGCTAACCACTTGCCCTAAAAGCCATGGTTGAGGATTACTTCCTAATCCTCTCCCTTAAGGTGTAGTTCAACCATCTCCTATCTGTCAAGGGTGCAGTTCAACGATCTCCTTCCTATCACTTTATTACACCATGCATCTTGTGCTTGCTTGAAACCATATAATGCCTCTTTTAAAATGCATAATTTTTTTTCATGCCCTTTCTGAACAAAATCATGCCGCAAAAATACAAACACTTCTTCATGTAATTCATCATTCAAAAATGCAAGTTTTAATGTCCAACTCATGTACATTCCAACCATGATGAGATGCAAGTGGAAAAATGCTATGAATAGTTTTCATTCGGCATGTGGGAGCAAAGGTCTCATCAGAATCACTACCTCTCTCTTGAGAATAACCTTTTGCAACAAGCCTAGCCTTATACCTATCAACTATTGCATCATGCATAGGTTTTAACTTGTATACACATTTACTACAAATGGCCCTTATGCCTTGAGGTAAATCACATAACGAGCGAGTAACATTCTGCATCATAGCATCATATTGTAGTAGCCATCCAATTTTCTAATTTTTCTACTTCATCAAAAGAAATAGGGTCATTCTTATTACAAAGGCTAGAGGCAACCCTTGAATAGTAATATCATGCAAAGGAAGCACTAGGAGAGACTAAATGGATTCGATATGGAAAAGGTGTATCTAATTTGCTATCACTCAAAGTCTACACTACCCATTTAAGCATAGCTTTAGCCTCCTCTATGTTAGCCCTCTCATCAACAAGTGCACCATGTAAATGAACATAAAAAAAGGAATGATGTGCATCATTATGTGGAATCTCTAAAGGCTAAGAAATCGCCTCATTTGGACCAAAACTTGATTGTTCAATTGCAAAAAGAGGCAACAAAGTTTCATACACATTTAGAGCTAATTGATGTCTTCTTTGTGCATGGAGCTAATATTTGAATAGCATCTTCCACTAAGAATCATCATGGCCAATAGACTTGTGCTTCATTATAGATGATGTAGTCTATAGCCTTTGCTTTTAGAACTTTACCCAACAAAAATACATTTCATTGCTTTATCTCCCAATTTCCTACATTGTTGTTCAAGCTCTAATGCATATGCCAAATAACCAAAGACACAAAGATGAAAAAAAGATTTCTTGCGATGATGCCAAGCCTCATATGCAGTGATGACTTTCAATATTGTGGTGGGACACCTATTATATACATATGCTGCACAGATAAGAACCTCAAGCTACAAGTTATGTGGTAAACCCTGACTTTTGACCATACACATCACCATCTCCATGAGAGATGTTACCTTTCTTTTAGCAAGTCCATTTTTTTGAGGTGCATATGGCATTGTACACTAATGTTTTATCCCATGCTCAATCAAAAATGAATTAAAATTAGAAGACATGTATTCCCCCCCTTGATGAGTATTGAGGGTGCCCAATTTACATATTGACATATTTTTAGCCATAACCAGGACCTGTTTGAAGGTGATAATCACTTCAAACTTTCTTTTCAATGGATACACCTATGCATGCCTAGAGAATTCATGATTGAAATTCATAAAGTAACAGTAGTTCCCAAATGAAGGTGTCTACATAGGGCCACAAATATCACTATGAAGAAGTTATAATTCATGATTAGATCAAACTAAACCATCTTTTGGAAAGGAGTAATGTTGCATTTTGTCCAAAGTATAGCCTTTAGAGACATGTTTTCAAGGTTCCTCATGTTTGTCCAGGCAGGAGACCATTTTAGATTTTTGGAGGCTAAGAAACCTAGCAATCTGAGACGACCTAAGAATATTGAAATGTAGATGCTAAATAATTCACAAATTTTGCATAGTCTATGAGCTAGTATAGCCCATCACATAAAATGCGAGAAGCAATAATAACATCAACGTTTGAGAGATCATGATCTATACATCAGTCATTAACAAATTTGAAAACCAAGCTAATCTTGGCTAATGTTAAAACTATCAACATATGTTTCTTGATCCTTGTCACATATAAAGCATCTAACAATGTGAAAGAAGTGCCACCACTAGTAGTCATAATGATCTTTCCAACTCCCATGACAAGATAAGAGGAGTTGTTGGCACATGTGACAATAAGCCCTATAGGGGAAAGCTCGAGTGAATTGAAGAAACTCCACTGTGAGATAATATGTCTGGCCACCCCACAATCAAATTACCAAACATCTAAGTCTAGTAAAGAAATACATTGCTCATGAGAAGTTGGGTCATACTTGCAAATAATAATAATTGCCCATTCTTCACTTTGAATAAAATTAGCAGAATCTTTTTAGGTGTAGAGGCCTTTGCATCAACCATTCAAACCTCTTTCTTCTTTGTCTCTTTTGGAACCAGTTTAGGATGACTCTTTATGAAATGATCATTTGCTTTTACAGTGTTTGCAAAACTATTTCCTCTTTTTGTTTTCTTCTCTCCTTTGTCTTGCTTCTTTGATTGTGCAACATTAGTAGATTTTTGCTTACTAGTAGATGAACTCTATTTAACTTTGTCCTTCTTACTGAAATCTTGATCTCCAACATGCATAATTGACAAGTTCTATCTAGAATGATCTTCTTGCAAAAAAAAGAGAGACTAAGCTTAAATATTATTACATTTTGATTTCCTTTCACCATCAATCAAAGATTAGAAGGAAAACTATCATATGAATCTAGAAGACCTTTAGGAACCATCTACACCAATGAACTATCTCATTCAGATATTTGATCTTTTTCAAAAGACTATCCATAAAATCTCCTTCATTCATATGTTCACTCCCCAATTATTTTTAGAGGTAAGGAACCCGATCCTTATTTCTTAATTGGTATAAAGTTTTAAGTGTATCCCAAGGTTCCTTTGTTGTCTTGCAAGAGTGATTGTGAGGGATAATGGCCTGTTTGACAAACAAGCTATCAATGCATTGCTTGAGCATCTCTGCCATCGCAACAAAGTTGCTCTAGAGTAGGTGCAAGAGGAACTCTAGCAAGACCAAGAGATTGAAGATCATCATCTTCAATGCCATCTATATCAGCTTCAATAATTGTATTTGGTAGGTGTAGTAGGACATTTTTCAACACCCTACACAATATTCCACAACCATTTGCTCCAATTCATGAGGCATCATATATGCCCATAGTTGGTAATTAGCACCATTCAACTTATCTTGAACACCCAACATATGGAATACATCATTCTTTCAACAATGCCTAGGGACTAAATACCTTGATGGAGAAAATTGATTGTATTTCAAGAAGTTGAATAGAAACATGCTATCAAGTTGTGCTAAACATGTAGCAGAATTCAACATGCTCGTATGAGCAAATCAAAACATTTATATATGTTTGGCACAAAAGGAAAAAATTCCTTGCACATGTGTTGCAATAGAGAGAGGCCAAAATAAGTCCATATCAAAATTTTTATGCCACAAAGCAAGGAAGTTTTAAGCTCCTAATCATGCCCAATATGCTCAACAATTTTTGTGTGATTCAAGGACTATGATAGGATGGGTTTTAATGATGTCCTAGATGAAGTGGAAAGCTTATTTGATACCAATTGTTGGAGTATGACATTTGTTCAAGCATAGGAAAAACATAAGGAAGAAAAGAAGCTTGGAGCTCAACAATACTGATTGTATAGGTGAATATACAAAGAGAACTGACCCATTAGGGTTATAGGCATATATAAAATCCAAAGAAAAACACTACAAAAGAGGGAAAAAATTTCCTTAGTGGTCCTAAGTGTTTTCACATGCATCATTACTGAAATATCTCAACATAATCAAAACGCCTATGCTGCTTTGGAAGGTTTCCTTGCACAATGACCTAGAATCATTTTTGCAGTTCCAACTCAATGCTCTTTCAATTATGAAAAATGATTAAAAAATGCACTTTGGATAATATACACGAAGAACTGCTTTTCTACAAAATAGGGTAACCATCCTTGCTACTCTCTACCTATGCATAAAGATATACCCTCATTGTTTACAACCTCACTTAGAGTTCATTAATGAGCAATTAGGAGACTCATACTGATTTTTCTAAAATATCTGATCAATAAAGTACAAGTTTAATCATCTCAAATTGATAATGGAAGAAGATATAACTAAATCAAAACTCTATTGGAAATTAGTTCGTTTCATACAAAGGTAGTGAGCAATGGCTAACTACAATGAAAATATAAGCTAGAAAATAGTTAACTTAGCTAGGGGGCTATATTTGGTTGCTTCCTAATACTCTAACCTATCTTGGGAAGAGAATAGTTGTCCTAAAATTTATTTCATGACTTGGATTCATATATATATATATACACACACACAGACACCCACACACACACACACACACACACACACACACACATATATATATATATATATATATATATATATATATATATATATATATATATATATATATATATATATATATATATATATATATATATATATATATATGCTCCTTCAATTAGGAGGAATTTCTTAATCATCACTTTATTCTTTGGTGATCTATGAGTCAAGAAAGTGACAAAAACTTCTTGGTAGTTGCGATTCTTGACATGAAGCCTTTAAATGTGAGTTCCTCATTTCATCCATCCCCTTGAGATTTGATGTAAGATATAAGGATTGAATTTAAACAAATGTGGAGTCCATGTAGTGCATGCACTTCCCATCCACATCAATAGCAACTAGAAAGCTTTGGAAGTGAATCATGAAGATAGAATACAAACCTATTTCTTGACATATTCATTATGTTCTTGAGTATTTGGGCTAAAAAACTTGTTGAAATTGCATAGAATTTGTTGGAATCGGATGGAAATGCACACAATTATTACCAATTGTGCTACTGTTCATAAACTATGCCTTGCTCAAGAAGTCAATTACTCACAATTAGTCTAATGGGCATATGTATGCAATATCCATGATGCGTAGCGAGGACAGAAGGATAAAGGGAACCATGGTGTCCAATCAAAAAGTTGACATACAATTGTACAAATACCAAAAGTACTTCTAGATCATGGATATGTATTACCAACATCATTCTCCATAGAATGGGACTTTGGGAGTTGGGAGGCACTCAAGACTATAGCTACCAAAATAGTACACTTGAATTAGTGAAGAAAATGGAAATGTGTAGTTTATTCAAGGTGAGATATATGTGCCAAATGCACCTCTTATATCATGCATAGATTTAGATGATATTTTGTTAATGACAAAGTTTTTTGTGAAAGTGTATTTAGAAGCTTTGAGTAGTCCATGTTTGATTACAAAACTTTTTCCACATTGACTTGCTAAGTGACTTACCACCAAGAATGTGGGATATTGACAATGTCTCTGAACACCCATGGGTTTCTCCAAGGCTTACGAATAAGGCGACGACCAAGGCATAGAACTTGGCATACATTGTCATCCGAGTCACCAAAGTCATCGTTACCACCATTAGCTGTGTGTGAGGGAGGACCTCAACAATCAGGGAAGATAGATGTTCTTGGCACTTCTTAGGAGGTCATCCATCCCAGTTTGTTCCCCCTGGAGCTCACTTAACCGACAAGCTCTCTTGCTACTAAGCGACACTCTTGTGGTGTCTGAAGAAGGGGAAACTCTAAGGTTAAAATTACTTTGAACATGACTTGGTCCCTCAAAGCTTCATTCTTTGATTTCAAAGCCTATATTGAAGCATTTTTGGGGTGATTCTTGGATCCATTTTGGAGTACTTTTTCACGTAGTTCTCTTTACATGGGTTCAAGAGCATCAGCAAGAGTGCTCATTGTACTTCATCAAAAATGAATATTTACCTTTGAGGCTGTGTTGTTTAGCCACACTAGTAAATATATAGGTTTCGTGAAAGGTTTTAGTTGTAATGGGAGCAACCACTGCAAGTTTATGCAGGTTTTTGAGCCTAAAGAATAGAGTTGAGAGATTCTTGCATGTGTTGTTGGCTAGTGTTTGTTCTATGAATTTAGCCTATAAGCTCCATCTTATTTCATGTATTGAGCACATACACACTATGCAGGCTTTTGGGATACGACTTATGTATGTCCATATGGTCATTGATATAGAGGTTAATTTTTACATAAAGCCTTTAATGTTGATAAAGAGGGTCATGGTGAGATTTTTCTAATTGGGAGACATCTAGATGTCAGGATCTCTTTTATGATGCAAGTGCAAGACTTACCTAGCCTTGTCATAGGAGATGTATGCTAGTTGTTCATAGGTGCTCAATAAGCCAAGTTGGCTTCTTTTAGTTAACTGATTATATGTAGTGGAGTCAGTGATTCCTATGCAAGTTTGCAAGTCAGTACTTGGAGATCTATGAGCATTTCACACTAGTCATATTCTGCAGAGCAAACTCCGGCAAAATGTCTCTAGACTTTTTGTTTTGTTAACTATATAGAGGTCAATTTAGTCCTTGCTACACTTATTGGCATGAGCACATATATTGTCACAAAATCCTTTTGGTTGTTCATTACTGCTCATTAATCCATTTCTTTGGGGAGACTTTATTAATTTTTCCCAAAGTCTGACACTTGTTCACCCTTTTGTAAGACTTAGGGGTGTTTGAACTCTTCTAGCTCCATTATCATTCTAGTTAGTTCTCGACCATCATGGAATTAGAGATTGCATGCACATCTGGCAGATCAGGGTCTAGTGTCAATGTTCCTAGAAGGAGCTATAACTTGGAGGGCAAAGACCATTTTGAGATCCAAAAATGTGATGGCAGAAACTTTGCTCTATGGAAGAATTAGATTAAAGATGTGCTGATTCTAAGGAGGTAATGAAATCCAATAAATGGAATCTCAAAGAAGCCCCTAACATGGATCAAGATGATTGGGATCAGTTGGATGAAATGGCTAGGTCGACCATTCAATTGCACTTGGCAGATAATGTCCACTTTATAGTATTGGAGCTCTGGAAGAAGTTGTGCAATACATACGAAAAAGAAACAACATCAAATAAAGTGTATCTAATGAGAAAGCTATATGATCTTTGCATGAAGGACACATATAATGTTTTTGCTCATATGAATGATTTTGATGCTATATTCTCTCAATTACAGGCTCAAAAAATGGACATGGATAATGAAATGAAAGCAGTCTTGTTGTTATGCACCTTGCCATCATCATGGGATACATTTTGCACTACTATTAGCAATAGTGCACTTGGTGGTAAACTGGTCTATGATGACATATGTGGATCAATCTTGAGTGAGGAGATTCACAGAAAATCTATGGTTTGCATTTAGAGTGGAGACACATATAATTTTTGTGATTCTTATCAAGGAAAGAATCAACAATGTGGCATAAGCAAGGGCAATGAAAAGAACGATCAGTGAAATAAGAGTAGAGGTCAATCAAGCAAGAGGGATATCAAAAGCCATTATTATCATAAGAAAGGACATATGAAGAAAGAATGATATGCATTAAAGAATGCTAAAGATAAAGGGAAAAACATTGATGGGCATGTTAAATAGCTACCTACACCATCTACTTCGACTATGAAGATTGAAGAAATCAATGCTATTTAGGATCATAGTGATGTGTTGACACTTGATAGTATTGTGCCTACTGAGGCTCTTATGGTTGATTCTCTTTCCCACACATGGCTGCTATATTATATTGGTTCTCTCCATTTGACACCACATAAAGAGTGGTTCTCTACTTATGCAGCAAAGTCTCTTGGTACTGTAATACATGGTGATTCTTATCTGTGTGACATTGTCTAGATTGCAAATGTGGTTGTGTAGTTCATTGATGGTTTGCAATTAACTATGCATAATGTACACCATGTACCTGAGTTATCATGTAGTTTGATGTCAGTTGGTCAACTTGATGACCTTGGTTACAAGGTGATCTTTTATGGTCATTCCTTTTGCATATCAAAGGGAAATATGGCTATTCCAAAAGGAGGCAAAGTTGACTCACTTTGTCCTTTATTTGTATTAAAAAAAGAACACTTGTTAGCTATTATGGAACAGCCTATGGCTTGTATTTGGCATGGCCATTTGCGTCATATATCTCGTAGTGAAATTGAAAATCTTTCTCATTTTGGATACTTACCATTGTAATCTTTCTTTGATTTCTCATTGTGTGAGCATTGGCAATATGGAAAGAAATCTAGGAATGTGCAGAAGACCCACATTAACTCTTGAATTCAGCCTTTAGATCTTGCTCATAAAAATGTATGTGGTCCTATGCCCATAAGGTCATTATGTGGTTCTCTTTGCTTTGTCACCAAAAAAGTCGATGGTACCAAAAAAGTCTGGATATATACTATCAAAGCAAAGGATAAGTATTCCCTACTTTTAGAAAATGTCTTGCTTGAAATGAGACTAAAAAAGGAACAAAGCTTTACATTCAGATAATGGGGATGAGCATACCTCACATTAATTCAATTTTCTTGTCAGTCTAAAGGAATTCCTAGAGATTTTATAGTTCTTATACCCTAGTACAAAATGGTTTAGCTAAAAGGATGAATAGAACTATCCAAGATAGAGTACTTTGTATGCTCCATCATTCCAACCTTTCACAAGGCTTTTGGGTGGAAGCAGTATTAACTATAGTTCATGTGATTAACCTTTCACCTAGTACTACCAAAGGTTTGAAAGTGGCACAAGATTTATGGATAGGAAAGCCACCATATTATGATCATCTTCGAGTTTTTGGGTGTGAAGCATATGTTCATATACCCAAAGAACCTTATACAAAAGCTTGACCATAAGTTAAAGAAATGCATGTCTCTTGGATATGGTCAAGAAGGCCAATTTGGATATCGATTATGGGATCGTGAAACATGGTCAGTGATCAGAAGTAGTGATGTCATTTTCAATGAGTCTAAGATGCATAAACAACCCATTAAAGAGGTTCAAGTGAGAAAAGTGATGCTTGAGGATACTAGTCCTCTAGTTAGCATGCATAAAAATTTTGCACATAGGGATGTTCAAGAGAATATTTGACTAGATCAGCCTCCAAATGTAGGAGTTCAACAACCATTGAGATGCGCTACACATGTCTCACATCCATCTGATAGATATGTTCCAGGTTTGGATTTTGTTGTGATAATAGATGTTGGTGAGCCCTCTAGCTAAAGAGAGGCTATGGAGATAGAGGATCATGTCAAGAAAGAAGGTGCCATGAAGAGTGGGTTGGATTCTTTTCACAAGAATGGTACTTGGGATTTAGTACCTTTGCCAAAGGGCAAGAAAGCTTTAGCATGTAAATGGGTATATAAACTAAAATTCACATCATATAGTGCTTCTCCAAATTATAAAGCACAACTTGTTGCAAAAGGTTTTAGGCAACAACATGGTGTTGATTTCAAAGAAGTCTTCTCTTTAGTGGTCAAGATGACTACCTTGCGAATGTTGCTTGGACTTGCTGCAATGGACGACTTAAAGCTACTTCAAATGGATGTGAAAATTTCTTTCTTGTAGGGAGATCTAACAGATAAGGTCTATATGGAACAACCTCAGGGTTATGTAGTTCCTAGCAAAGAAATTCTAGTTTCTAAGCTGAAGAGAGCTTATATGGACTTAAACTGTCCCCTAGAAAATGGTACCAAAAATTTGATGCTTTTATGAAGCCTCAAGGCTATTCTAGAAGCAATGAGGATCATTGTCTCAGCTTGATATGCTTCATAGTTAATGTCAATGATATTCTTATCTGGACTGTATTTATTGGATTAAATAATGGAAAAAAAAAGAATATGTGCATTTTATTCATGGATTTCCAAATAAATGTGGAAATACATGAATAAAATGTATTTGTTACTATTCATGAACTAGTATATATGAACTATTCGTGATAGTAAGAGTTCATATACACTCATGAATGATAGTAAGATTATGATTTTTCCACCTATCCACTCTTACTATAACGAATAGAAGTATATAACTATTAGTGAGTGTATATGAAGTATTATGAATTTCTCATTCTTTGACTCTTACATTCTTAATAGTTACATAGATTCACTTCAAGATGATAGTTGTACTTTCTATTGAACTATAAATCTACTTATCTAACTATCTATCCATATTTCTATAATTTCTCTACGATACTATTGATCTATCTATCCATACACTTATTGATGTATCTATTTATATGTGTACCTAAAATGTATTTATGTATCTATCATTTGATTTATGAGACCTATTTTTTATTATTGCTTTTATGAATTAGATTATTTTTTGAATTTTTGATTCAATTTTATATGATAGTCTATTTTTTTTATTTGCACAGATGGTAGGTAAAATAAATAAGCATGAGCAAAAGTTTTTGGAAGATTTTTTCTGCTCATACATGTGTGGAATGAGAGAAGACCAAAACACTATAGCAATGGACATATCCGATTACAAGGATTTCATTAAACAACTAGGTAGAACAATATATATAAATATTGAAGATAAATTTGGTAGTGTATCACAAGGAGCACAAGTATTAGATGAGAAAATGTCAAAAGAGCTCACTCATATCTTTGGACAGATAATGAAAGTAGAAGAGTCATCAGCACTGGATGTCACAAGGAAGGAGATAAGGAAGAGAGCTCACACATAGAATCTCACAATCAAGGAGAAGCACATACAAATTGAGGCAAGGAAGAATGATCTTCTTCTTCTTCTTCTTCTTCTTCTTCTTCTTCTTCAATTATATAAAAGGAATGTACAAGAATGACCTAAAAACAAGAATACAACAAATGCAATTATATATAAATACCACTACATAAGGATAAAACTAATGTCTCAGAATGAGTGATCTGGCAAGAAACAAATGTGCCATCACTCTCGGTAGATAAATCTAATAAAGCTCAATGAAGTGTCCCTAACATATACTAACCTAGCCACTATACATGTTAGAGAAATGAAAAAGTGATACGTGTTATCCTGGATCATCACATGTTGAGCTTGATATCTCAACACTCCCCCTCAAGCTCACTGCCATGTCCTCTAATGCAAGCATCTTTCAAAACTTCTTTAACTTTTTTGATCCAAGTGCTTTAGTGAAAATATCAGCACCTTGCTCATCTATTCTCACATAAACAAGATCAATATCACCTGCTAATACCTTCCCTCTGATGAAGTCATAATGTACCGCGATATGCTTTGTTCTCGCATGAAAAGCAGGTTTCCATGCTATCTGTATGTTGCTAAGATTATCACAATAGTTGGTGATAGGCTTTTGCACTTCCACACCTAAATCTGCAAGTAGCATGTCCAGCCATGATGCCTCACATGCTGCCATTGTAGCACCTCTATACTTAGCCTCTGTACTCGATAAAGCAACAGTCTGTGGCTTTGTTGCTCCATGTAATAGTTGCACTCCCAAGTGACAATAGAAAGCCACTAGTAGATCTTCTATCTTGAATGCTACTAGCCCAATCTCCATCAGAGCATCTTTGAACCTGCAAATCTACACTAGCTTCATAAAACAATGCATAATCTAAAGTAGCACTAACATAACGTAGAGTGCACCTCAGAGCATCTAAATGTGGCTTCCTCGGAACTTGCATAAATTGACTTTCAAGTCCAAGAGTGTAGCTAAGATCAAGCCTCGTAATTGTGAGATATATCAAACTTCCCCATAATTTTCGTGTACATAGTAACATTTTCCAATGCTTCACCTGATGTAGTATCTGACTTCAAATTTTGATAAAATGGCATAGAAATTGGCTTACAAACAACCATACCATACTTTTGCAGCATATTCAAGGCATATTACCTTTGCTACATCCATATACCTATTTCTATATGTATAAACTCAATGCCCAAGAAATAGCGTAGCACACCAAGATCTTTCGTGTCAAATTCGTGCATAAGAAGTTGCTTTACCTCTTTAATGCTTTCTTCATTATCACCACCTACATTGAAGTCATCAACATAAATAGCCACAATTGTGATGCCATCATCATCCTTCCTTGCATATAGTGAATGATCTACATCACACATAAAAAACTCAATGGTGGTTAAGTAATTAGCAACCATTCCATGTCATGCAGGAGGAGCTTGCTTAGGCCCATACAAAGGCTTTTGCAACCTGCAAATATATTTTGGATGCTTTGAATCTTCATATCCTTGTGGTTGGACCATGTATACTTCTTCTTGTAACTCACCATGTAGGAAAGCATTCTTCACATCCATCTGATACAAAGTCTATCCTTTTGTTGTAGCTAATGCAACAAGTGTTTTGAGAGTAGACATTTTAGCTATAGGGCAGAATGTTTTAATTTTGAGCAGCGGTCATCTATGAATTGCTTTATACGAACTGATGGATTTTACAATTTGTATATCATGTACTTGTAACCCACAATTAATGATGGGTAAGTGTGTTAGTGCATGGATTGAAGAAAATATGTGCCTTGTGCACAACCTTATAATGTAGCCCTATGTATGCATACTTAGAGGATGCATTGGAAGAAGTATGGTGCAAAAAATTGGGTCTTGAGCGAAATGCTCAAGGGTATGCTGATGAAGAGGTTTCCTAATCCATCATGGTTACCAGTTTTAGTCGATATTCATCCCGTGTTGAACTCTTATCATGGTGATTGAACATTGGCTTATCTTGCTTGTTGATGGATGTCCTTGTTGATGGATGTCCTTGTTGATGGTTCATTGATGAGATTCTTCAAGCACAGTCCTGTTTTTGCTTTTTTTTTTCTTTTTTTCTTTTTTTTTGGAAACAAGGGCATAAAACAAGAAGAAAGAGATTAGTACAACAAAATATTTCACATATATCAAATGTGGTGCAAGTGCCTGGGTCACTCAATTGTCTATGCATGGCCGTGTAAAGTGGCCCTATATTAATGCATACTTTGGGAATGCATGACCTAAATGGTGCAAAAGACAAGGTTATGCCAAAGGAACATGGTTGTTGCATGTCGAGGCTTTCAATGTGATTGCAAATCTTGATGTAGCCTTCGTTGGAGGTATCCATTGGATTTCAAAATGGCGATTGATCGTTCCTCATTATAGGGATCCATTTTAGAACCGTGTTTGGCTGGGTAGAGATCACCTCCGGCCTCTTCATCGTTGGATGGTTTCTTACATTATGTATTGTCTGTGATTGGCTCTTTGGTTCCATGGGGGCTACTCATGCTTTTGGCTTCCAAACCCATCCCTTTTTTTCTTGTCTTTTTACTATTGCTGATGATGTGAGTTGATCTTCTTTGGCTCTTTGTGCCTAGTTCTGACCCTTGCCTCTCCTTGGCTTCTTTGTTGAGACTTTTCTTATGGGGGAGATCAATGGTGTTTGTGCATGTAAGAGAGCCTTGGGTACCCACATTTGTGATTGCCCATGTTGAGCTGCAACTAATTTCTTAGGCACCGAAATTTTTCGGATACTTTGTGGTTGAGATTGTCATAGTTGCTTGGTTCTTCTTTTATCATGGTTGGCCTGGTTGGATGTGAATTGTTGTGGAAACATTGGTAGTTGCTCTCCTTTTCATACCCATATCCGTTTCATGCCAGAACTACCTTCTTCTTGAATTCTCTTTTTCTATTTGATACAGGAGATCTCTTGTACTATTTTACTTGCCCCTTTGGTTGAATTGTTGTGACTATAGTATTCTTTGAAAAAGAAGAGGGGTTCGCTTGCCCTTGAGACTATTCTTCTTTGATTGAGTCCTTCTAGATCATATAGCTATTCACACATACAAAATCTTCTTCTCTAAGATTAGGCTTAGAAGAACTGAGAGAATGTGTGACATCTCGATTTCTACTCATGAAATTCTCTAATTTTAATGTAATGCATTGTTCATGTACCCAAACTTGAGGAAGATGACTTCTTAAGTTTAAGTTGACTACGTGGTCATCGATCCAATCTTGACCCAAGACAAGTGGTGAGGTCCTCATCTTCACATACTAGTATTTTGACTGTCATTGGGACATCTTGAAGGTAAATAGGAAGCTACACCTCGCCCAAACAAGGTGTTTCTAGCACTCTGTGGCCTCTACGTGTGCTTCTTCTCGAACCCTTAACTCTTCTTCTTTCACTTCTTAGCAGTGTTGAGTCTCATAAGCATATCCTCCATAAGATGTTCTTAATATAACTTGACTTGACATCCACTAATATAGTTTGGCAAGATTTCACCTTCTAGAGTGGCCAATTGAACCGCACCGCTAGTGGAGATTTTATTAATGATCATGGGTCCATATCTACATTTTTCCAATTTGTGGGCATGTTGCTTGAGTGTATAAACCAACACAGGGTCTCCCTCTTTCAATTGTTTATCCTTGGTGTGTGCATCAAATTATGCCTTTTGCCTTTTCTTTGCAGCGTAGATGCCTACTGCTACTCCTTGCCTCGTCTCATCTAAGCATTCTAGATCAAAGATCTTAGAGGAAAACTCATGTCCATTCCACTGGTGCTTTTGCGCTACTTTTAAAGCTGGTATTAGGAAGTCCAATGGTAGCACAACATTTTTTCTGAAGACCATCTCAAATGGGGTGGCATTGAGTATTGTTTTGTAGGAAACTCGATAAGCCCAGGTAGCATGATGAAGTTTTTTGTCCCAATCAGAGCGTTTAATATTGACCAATTTTGTCAATATGTTACATAAGATCTTATTTGTGCTCTCCACTTGTCCATTAGCTTGTGGACGATAGGGGGCACACTTCTTATGTATCACCATGAACTCTTGGAGAAGGTTTTCAATGACTTCATTCAAGAAGTGTGTGCCTTTATCACTTAGTAACTCTATTGGTAACCCATATGTGGTGAACATGTTCTCGAATAAGAACTTAGCCATTGTTTGAGCATCATTCTTTGTTGTGGCCTTTATTTCTACCCACTTTGTAAGGTAATCTGTGGCTACAATAATGTACTCTGCATCAGAGTTTCTAGCTAGAGGTTTAATAGTACCTACAAAGTCTATAGCCCACTTCAAAAATGCACGTCCTCCCATCATTGGTCTCAAAGACATCTCTTCTTTTCTAATTAGATACTGTGCACGTTGGCATGTGTCACATTTCTTCACATAGGTCAATATTGTTGCTGTGTACAAACGTCTCTTCAACTCATTGAAGGAATTTTTGCATTCGCCATTGCACTCAAAATTTGTCAACAAGGCATAAAGAGGCTTAGCTATGATTGCATGCATGTGGATAAACCTGCGGCAATATCCACAATGCCCCATAAAGGCTTGTACCTCTTTAACATTCCTTGGCCTCGACAACTCTACTATGGCTCTTACTTTGTACTCATCTATTGATATTCCATTCTTAGAGACAATGTGACCTAAGATTTTACATTTACGAACCATGAACACACACTTTTCTCGGTTCAGACACACTCGATATTCTCTACACTTGTTGAATATCTAACTGAGCTCAGGAATGTGGTATCTTCTTTCTTGGGAGTGAGCACATAAATTGTCGACATATACTTCTTAGCTCTTTCGCAAGAACTCCTTCAAGACATGACACATGAGCCTTTGGATTGTTGTAGGTGCATTGGTGAGCTCAAATGGCATCACATGAAATGAAAAGATTCTCCACTCTGTGGTGAAGGTTATTTTGTGTTGATCTTCTGGGGCAATGGCTGCTTGGTTGTAACCTGAAAATCCATCAAGGAAGCTATAAACTTCCTTGCCTGCAACACACTCCAATAAATGTTTGGTGATTGGAAATGGATAGTTATCTTTGATCGTAGCAGCATTAACTTTTTTAAGGTTGATACATACACACACACAAAACTTTCCATTCTTTTGGGCACCACTACAATGGGGGACACCCATTGAGTATGCTCAATTGCATAGATAAATCCAGCTTCAATCAATCTATCAGTTTCTTCTTTTATTTTAGCAGGATAAGTGTCATTATATGTGTAGGGCTTTTGTTTGATGGGCTTGGCATCAACAGTCATGGGAATTGTATGAGAACATATTGCTGGACCTACCACCTTTAGGTCTCTATAGGCCCACGCAAACACATCTCTATATTCCCTTAATAAAGCTGCAAGCTCTATTTTTGCTTCTGCACTTAGATCTTCTCCTATGTGGGATTCCTTTCAATGGTTACAACAATTTTTTTAGTCTTTTCTTTATTATCATATGCTTCTCCTATGATGGCCTCACTTTTAGGCATTTTTCGGTCTTCAACTTCATATTTCTTGAAATTCTCTTATACTTCAAATAATGTTTCCTCCTCTTCTTGTTTCATTGCTTTTCTTTTCTTTTCTTTTTCTTTTGAATACCTTCACTTTACTCCCTTGAATTTACAGTTTTGATGCTTGTGGGAGGTTCTTCTTCTTTTTGGGTAAGTATTCCTATGTTTTCTAGATAGTGCTCCTCTGAGTCAAAGAAAGTATCCATCACAATGGACTCTAGATCATCGTCATCCTCCTCTTCTTCTATGACATCACTGTGGTCACATTCTTCTAACAAGGACTAACACATGAACACAGAAATATCATAACCCTCCTCATCACAATGAGTTAGTGTCCACTGTTCTTCATTGACAAAAATGTCCATGGTAGCTAAGATTTCTACCCAATAGTGAGGCTCGAATTCCTCATCTCAAAAGACCATCGATGTGTAGGATAGGTCTCTAACCAGTCTATCTCCTTGAGAAGTTCCTTCTCCTCTTACTTTTAGGCATCTTTCCTCTTCCTCTACATCCTTGCACATCCACAAATGAGTATCTTCATGCATCCAAGATGGATCAGGTGAACTTTCAGAATGCACAGACATTGAATCTTCTTGCACCTTGTGGATAGGGTTCCACTAAAGGGGTGGTACATCTCAGAATGTATAATTTTTTAGATTGACCTTGGTTGTGACCCCTAAGTGCAGCAAGTACAAGGAGTTGGTTCCCCAGTCCTGTACTATTTGTAGTTTCCATAGGAAGGGTCTTCCTAGCATCATCTCATAGAAATTATTTTTGACAAAGTCACATATAACAAAGGTTTGTTGAAACTCTACACCACAAGTGGTTAGAGTAATCTAGCAGTCCTAGAGGTTTTTTAACATGGCCATCAGCCTTCTAAAGCTTCATTCTAGTTGGTCTTAATGCAGGTTTACTCCATTGCTTCCACAAGGAGGTGTTCGCAATAGCAACACTAGCACCTGAATCTAGGATAGCTTTGGTTGTGTAACCTTGGCAGGTGATTGGAAGATAAGTATTATGTTCTTCACCTTCACTCATGTCCCCTATTTTGTCTAGAGGTGTCTTTCATACTTTCTGCTTTGACCCTGCCATTGGCATATTGGAATCAAGTTTAGGAACTTGATTCGCCACTTGTTTCCATAGCTCAGGTTTTACTCTGAGCAGCTCTTCTAAAGTGAGATCACATTGAACCTTAGTGTTCTTCAAAACTTTAGTGTTTCTTGGAACCATTGAGTCTTCATTTCTTATCAAGATTGTGGGGGCTTAATATGAAGCGATTCAGATTCCCATGGGCCTGTGAATTGTGGAAACTCTTGTAAAAAATAAGATTCAAAATCTAATCTTTCATCTTCTTCTTGCTCTAGTTGGTCCCCATAAATAGAAAGAATGTCTTGGGGAAATTGATCATGAAGGTCATCAATTTCAGGAATAGGAGGGGGACTATCCTTCTCCTTGGCCCATTTCCCTTCCTGTATTTCCCTAAAGAACTATTGAGAGCATTGGTAAATTGAAAGAGGTGTTCCATCATCTCTGGAATCAAGAACATAAGTTGTCATTGGTGGTGATCTTTCTCTTTCCATAGCTAGTTGAGCCTGTGGAGGTAAAGAAACTTGTGAGTCATTTACCAACTGCTCTAATCTTTTTAATAAGCCCTAGAAATGCAAAACTGGTTTGATAGAATTCATCTGATCGAACATTTGATCAGGCTCAAGCATAGCCTGAGATAGTTCTACCATTTTCATGCACATTTTTGTCCGTTCAATCTCTAAATCTACTCGAGGGTAGCTCTTGTCTAGGTTTGTAGCTATTGGCCCTTCTTGAAGTCGAGCGTTGTCGGGAAGTTCCGGACATATGGCTGGTGGATCAGTCAGCCACTAAATCCCTTGGCACACGCAGGGTGTTTGAGACAATCGTAGGTGTTTTAGGTATATTTTTCTTTCCTCTAAGGTAACTGAAGTTTTAATTTACTGAAAAACCTACGAAATAGCGAGTAGATAATTGTAACACTTTAAACTTCTAAGAACCATAAGGCTGGGCTGCTCTATATCTATCGATAGCTTCTTGAGGTATAGGTAATATCAAAGTTTCCTCAGTTAATTTTTCTTTTATAATTTCTTCTTCTTGGATTTCTAAATGATTAGGTTGGGTACGCCTAATTAAGGGAGGTGGAAATGAATCTATGTTATCTTGAGGGTCATTAGATGTAATTGAAAATAATGCTATAAATCTATTAAGACAATAATCGTGAGATACTCATATTAACGATTCGTGTGTAATAATATCCTTAACTACTTCTACTTGGACTTCTACTTCTAAAGGTGCGCTCTTTTCATTCAATTGGATTTTCAGATGACATGGACAAGAAAGATAATGCAAATTGAAATTGAATTAAAGCTAATGACAATAATGGATGATTACAATGGTATAAATCAATGATATAACTTCTCTAAAAGATTGCTAACAACTAGTGAATCCTATACAAAAGCTTAATCAAGATAAGTTTGATGGGTTAACATCAAATAATGGATCTTTAGTTTGATGAAATCTTCTCTTTTTTCATGATGCTCTTCGATACTTTTGCTTTTAATGTCTTAAAGAAAACATTAGCGTATAACTAATATTACAAGAAATCATAAACTTACAAGACATATTCATATAACATTTTCATACTCATGCATATGTTTATGTATACACTAAAACATTTAAATGCAATCTAATACATACTTATACCAATTTATTCACTCTTATTCATGTTATCACACTTGATCGCACTCACATGCACCTACAAATATGCTAACACATATACTAACCATTTATATACTAACATAATTTTTTAGAAAATCACTAACTCAATCATGCTCATACATGCAAATCATGTATACATTAAAACACATATTCATATATATTAAAATAACCATGCACATATTAATGCCCATTCATGCTAATGCATAAAAATCATGCATACACTTCCATGCATATGCATGTACACTAACACACAAGCATATACTAATATGTACTTATGTATACTAATATATAATTAAACTTTATAAGTATTTAACTAATTATACCCTTCCAATTTCTAATTGAACAATACCATATCTAATTAAAACAATACATTAATACATACCTAATTAAGTTACTAACATAACATTAACTTTCTTTCTCTCTCTCCTAAATGATTTTCTCATTCTCTTTCTCTCGATCTAACTCTCTCTCTTTATTAATCCCAACGATCGATAATCTTTGTCTCCTCCTACTGTTGGATGATGACCGTTCTTCCTTTGCTCTAGGTCGACCCACGATGATTCCTTCTAGTGCCTCAAAAGTTGTGCTTTAAAGCTCGTAACTATCTTTTTTGCCTATGAGATGCTTAAAACCATCACTTTATCTGGCCCAATTGAAAAATTCCCATGCAACATGTGGTTGCAGCGTGTTCAAAGCATCAACTATAACAGCAGGAGAAAATTGAAAGTTAAAACCTTCTAATTTCACCTTAACATCTTTCTCATCTTTCAATTCATCACATATTCTTGTTTCAATTTTCTTTTGTGCTAATAATTTCTCTACTTCGAAAATCTATGATGAGCGATAACGCTCGATATATTTTCTGATCATCTTCTTAAGTATGTCTCAGGGCCTCTGTACAGCTTGCTCTCCTTCAAGTCAAGAGGAATGGTACCAAAAATAACTAGTTGTAAAATTCAAGTTTGCCTCACAGTCCAACCGCTCACAGTCCATTCGCATCGATGCTGACTCATCATTGATCAACAAAAAGTATAGCCGCTAACAATCCAGCACCAATTTGGGTGCAGCCATCTCTCTCTACAGAGTAAGCATGCGCACACGCGAACCTGACTTGACTTATCGCATCTCTTTTATATGCAGTATAGGCAAGCGAGACAACAAAGGTGATTGTTTCGCAAAAATGTCATCTAGATCAACAATCGATATATTCAACTCTGAAAACGTAGCAGTATATGCAAAAGACGACACAGATGATGAGGAAGAAACCATATTGATGACTGCCGCAAGAATTAGGAGCACGCAAGTGGCTATAACGATGATTTGAGTCTCAATTATCAGAGATATGAAGATGAAGGCATCGGCGTAATCCCTCCCCAGAGCCCTATATTTGTTTGAATTCCTAGATGAAGAAGGTGAATCTGCCTGTTGTGTGAATTGTCTGGCCACCTGCCCCTTTCCCCTCTACAATTTTAGTTTTTACACGATCCGACAGACCTGCGCAGATCTCCCAAGGAAGAACCCCTCAAATACGTGCCCTGTTTCCCTTCAGCGCTCTTTTCCTTCTCCCACTTCGGCTGTTGCTTCCGTGGACACTACTGCCATAGCCAGCAATGTGAGTTTTTCCGTGTAGCCACTCCTCTCTCTTGCTCTAATTCTGGTGTCGATGCTCTCTGCACCTACAAAACTGCCGCCATGTGCACATTACCTCTCTCTAGCTTTCTCTCATTCTCTCCGATTTTACCAGAGCGCCGCCTACCATATTTACGTTTTCATTCTCTGTGGACTTCTCTTATTACAACCGTCAGATGAAGAAGCCAACGCTGTCAAAAACCCATCAGAGCAACCGTGTTCTCTTACCTACCTCAGCCGCCTAGTTGTCATAGTTTCAGACAGATCGATTTCACTCTCTTAACCTGTACGCTGTACACATAGAACAATTCTCGTTTCTCTATAACTTTCTATAACTAATTTCAATCTTCTGCAACTCACATGGCCAGGTCTCCTCCTCTCTCTAACTATGGAGAATGATAAAAATGAATGAAGAAAATCAATACACTGCTTGTGTATGCAGGAAAACAGGGAGGAGAAGACAAAAAAAAGATGACTACCTGAAAGAAAACATTAGAGAAAACACTCATTCTTTACTCATTTATATACACACATAGAGTCCTTTGTCTATCACTCTTTTTTATTCTGCTTTAATTTTTCATCCACTCTTTTATCCACACATCTCAACCACTCTTTATTTAACTTTCTTCACACAACTTACTTTCTCCTCTCTTTTGATCTACACTAATTCTCACCATTCTTTTCTTAAACCATCTTTATTCACTTTAAATGCATCATCCTTTCAGACCATTCCTTAAATCACTTTACTTCCACAACATATATAAACCATTCTTTAATCTAATTCTCTCACACACCACTAGTTAATTATCCACTTGATTTATTATTTTAATTCAATTACACTAAATTTCTTAATTAAATAATTCATTTAAATTAAACTTAGTTTAAGGTTTTAATTAATTAGAACCTTAGTATTTAAATGCACATGAGTAAATTAATTAATTAAATCATATTTTAATTTTTAATACATAAATACTCTTTTTAAACATTAATTTAATTAAATACCTATTATTTTAACCCTTAAGATTCAATAAAAACCTTTGAAAATCTACTTGAAACCCATCAAAAACCCATTGAAACCCTTTGAAAACATGGCTTTAACCCTAACATTAACCAGGAATTAATGCTACTAACTTAAATATACATTAATGAACATAAACCTAAGGTCTTAAACCCATAGTTCAATACTTTATTGACCTAAACACACATTATACGAGCAGTTTAGGGTAAACCATAATATGAACTTTTGTTTTCTTCATTCATTTGAACCTGCAAACACTTAACAAGAGATTATTTCCAAGCAAAATATTGTAATAATGGAATTAGAATTAACCAATAATCATTTTTTAATTTTTCTGGTCGTCAACCGAAAGGTTGAAAACTTTCCGACATTCGCCCGGACCAAACCTGCACATCGTCCTCGATGGGCCAAACCTGCAGATCATAGAAGGCAATATCAAATTCTTTTGAAAATTATTCAATACTCAAATGCAAATAGTCTATAAAAAATGCTTCTATCATTAGTACATCTTTTGATAGCAAAGAAAACTTATAAAATTATGTAAACTTGAATTTCAACCTTTTCGTTCAATGCATGAGTTGAAAAACAGGTTTTAGAAAGAAACTATAGAAGTCACTCAAATAGTGTTCGTACTAACTCTTCTATTAACTCTGTTCATAAGTAAAGCATATGTTATATAAGCCTTCTATCCTCATCTCCTAGCCACTTGCCATTAAGATACAAAAAACTAATCCCCCTCCAGCATACATCCGCCTTATATAGCCCGCTTTTCAATTCAGAAGTGATTTCAAGACCACAATTGATTCATTGGAATGATTTGATTTTTCTTTCATCTCTTTTTTCATCATAATTTTTCTTTTGTCATTTTTTCTCTTTTCATATGCAACAACCATTAATGTACTGTTTTCAATTTTTCTTCGCAACTTTTTTTATGAAGGGGAAAGGCTTAACCCCTAATCAGAGCAAAGGATCTAGAGGTAAGCTAAAGCAGGAACTAGGATCTCGTTAGCTAAATGGGTCAGATTTAAGGAAGCTTACCTATATAAAACAAGCCTACTTCTACTAGGAGTTGTAAGTTAAGGGTTCCTTCAACTATTCATATGACATCCATAGGTCTCTAATCCCTATCTTCTCTTCAAGCACATTCCTACTTCAGTGTAAATTCTACTTTTCATAATTTTAAGAGGTTTCTTAACCTATCTGAAGAATGTACATATCTAATTATGATAATGCATGAACTTTCATAATAAATTAAAACATAAATGAGGTTTAGAACTTTTTCACCTGATCTATATTGACTCCATCTTCAGCATCGCCTTTCATCCAAGTAACGCTTTGATTGCTTGAATTTTAAACTGCATGTACTATCTTCAATCTCCTGCGCTTCATCTTTATCATAAATCAGTCTTTAATTAATTGGTTCAAAAAGCATCTTCAACTCCTGCTATCAAGCAACAACATATAGACTCACAAGAAAATTAGGTTCATAAATAAATTTTTATTTTCATACATATAAAAGAAAAAACATATTTAAAAGAAAATTTAAATATTATTTTTATTAAAAAATTCATTCATTATTTTCTTCATCAGATAATAAATCATAAAATTCTTCATTTCTTTGTTTAAATATTTTAACTCTTTTACCTGCAATTAGATTTTTAAGTGGAGTTCCATCTAACTCTCGTAAGGCATACGTTCCATTTTCATAAATTTTGACCACCACATAAGGTCGAAACCAATGCTTTTTTAATTTTCTATGAGCATCATACTGTGTATCGAATGTGCTATCATATATCAATACCCAATCATTAATTTGTATTGGCTTTGGTCTTAACCTATGTGATTTATCAAAATATTTTTAATTTTTAAGACGAGATTCTTTCAATTTAGTTACAACTTCATTTAATCTTTCATTCCCTTGCTCTAGTTGCTGAATTCTTAGAGCTAATAAGTCTTCAGTAGATAGATTATCTTCCCAAGGAAGCGAACTCCAAGTAAGGATTTAGGTATGCACTGGAAAAATTGGTTTTTGGTAGTACATGAGCTCTGCCGGCATAAATCCTGTCATTCTAGTGCAGGTCATTCTGTCAGCCCACAAAGCAAATGGCAAAAATTTTGGCCAATTCTTTACTTATCCTTTGTAAGCTTTAGAAATCGCTTTAATGATAGGAGAATGCCCTCTTTCAATCTTTCCGTTAGCCTCAGGGTTATATGCAGTCGTAAGAGTTAAACGAATTCCATGCCTAGCAAAGAAATCTCTAGCCTCGAGCGTGTCTAATTCGCCCCTATCAGCTACTATCTTTTCAATATACCCAAATCTTGAAATCACATCTTCAAGAAGAAATTTACATACATTGAAAGTAGTTTTGGATCTTAGAGCTCGTTTTCAACATGATTAGTAAGATCTTCTCGAGCAAGAACTATGTATCTCATCCTATCGATACCTTTGGGCATGGTCACTAGGTCAACTACCCACTTATAGTGTATGCACGATGGATACGTAGGATGCAGTGGATCCCTATGCTTAACCGATGAATAAACTTGACATATATCGCAAGAATCCACATATTTCTTTACATTAACATAAATACCTGGCCACTAGTAACACTCTCTAATTTTTTCATAAGTGGCAACAAAACCTTTATGCCGAGCCCATAAAGTATCATGCATGCTCTTCATGATTTGCATCTGAAGATTCTTAGTACCTAGTACTCTTTGTGGAATTTTGATCTTCCCCCTTGTATGTCTCCAAATTAATCCATCTTTTAAGAAAAAGTTAAATGCTTTTTTTCTAATATCTCAAAATCTATTTGAAGACCATGAAGGTGATCTAACTAAAGTACTAAGATACTTCCCAATCTCTAGCCACTCTCCTTCATAATCATCCATATTAAATTTTTCATATACATATACTTGGGAATCATAATTAATCATATTAGTATCTACTTTGGCTTCATCATTCTCATTGTACCTAGCTCTTGAAAGCATATCAGCAATAGTGTTAGATTTTCCTGAAATATGGATTAAAACTGGATTTATAAATTTAATATAAGAAATCCAGCGAAGCATTGCAATATCCGGTGAAGAACAGTTTGTGATCATTCCAATTAGCGGTAAACAATCTGTTTCCACAATCACATTTGCTCCTATGAAATATTCTTTATCAGACTTTAGAGCTGTGACTAAACCCCAAAGTTCTCTTTTAATGTGCGTGTAATGTCTTTGAGTGTTATGCAAAATTTTAGCTCCAAATCTCACAACATATCTTCTACCCTCTACATCGTCTTGACTTATGACCCAGCCTATCCCAATAGGGCTAGTGTCAACAGTCAAACTAATAGGCTTATTGTTCGTATAATCTACTCGCTTAAGGATTGGAGCTTCTTGCAATAACTTCTTTAATCTACGCATTGCTTGAGTATGCTTTTCTGTCCATACAAATTTTCTTTTCTTCCTTAATAAATCATAAAGACAGTCAGCTACATGTGCAAAATGTGGTATCCATATAACATAGAAGATACAAGCTCCTAAAAATCAATGAACTTCACTCACATTTTGACAAATCTCCGAAATCTTACTAATGGCGTCAATTTTCTGAGGGTATGGCTTCCGTCCATAATAGTCACAAAGATGACCTACAATGAGGACCTCATTAACACCAAAAGTAGATTTTTCTATAGATAATGTCAAGCCAACTTGAATAAATCGCTCAAAGATTTTTTTGCAATCAAAGATATGAGCCTTAACAAATCTTCGACAACCATCTTCATCTAGAGTGCTATCTTTCTCTTCTTCCAAGCAACCCTTAATGGGAATGTCATCTATAAAGGGCATAGTAATGTGAGGAATGAAATCGTGCAAAAACAAATTCATTGCACTCATCATGTGTGCTACTGAATTGGTTGCACCTTGAGGTAACGTACACATCCTAACTAATCCCAAAGGTGTTTTCATGGTAGTTATGTCTCTCTTTCTAGTGCCAATTGAAATTGATCATACCCAGAGTAGAGATCACCCATTGAATAAATCGAATTGCCTGAAAATGCTTTCGCAAATTCATCCACAATTGGACCTGTACCCACATTTCTAATGGTCACCTTATTAACGGGTTGAAGATCTTGGATAAACCGATGTTTTCCACTCTTCTTGGGCACAGTAAACCAACGGTTTGAATAGGGAGCTAAAGAGGATTCTAAAATATGCATATGAATCTTTTCTTTAAGCAATCTAATCAGCTCTGGAAGATGATCTTTAGGAATAGGAATAGGGTGCAAATTCCAAGGAATATGAGGACTAGTGAAAATAATCATCGGTGAAACTATCCTAGGATCTGCACATCCTATCTCAGAAGGATCAAGTGAAAAAGCTCTTCCATGTTGCTCAATAATCTTTAGAAAATACTCTTTTTTTGCTGGAAGAAGGAAACCACTAGCATCTAATTTAATTTGATTTAAGGATTCTTTAGTAAACACATGGCCAATATTTGTCGGATTTCTAAGGATTGGCTCATGACTTACATTTTTTATAATATCATTACTGAATTTTGGTAGTGGTTGAGCTACGGGTTTAACCTTCTTATTAACAGTTTTATATTTGGTCTCCACTAAGGCATCATACTCATGATCAATTTTAGAGGCATATTCCTGAATCAATGCATACATATCAAGTGAAGAGATAAGAATATGGGAATTAGACTTACTTTGATAACAAAGTTCTAATTCTTCTAATGTTGAGAAGCAATGTGTAGTTTCAATGACATACTCAATAGTTTCATCCATTAACAAATCTCCTTTGTTTTTCAAATGTTTTTCGTATTTTTTAATAAGTTTTCTTGGAACTTGTTTAAAATGAGAAATATTTTAAGTAGCAGACGGAAAATAAATAGTCATTTTATCTAAGTTATGTACAAGATTTTGCGAGATTTCGAACCAAAGTCCACTGTCATCTCGCTCAACAGTGGCATTTATTCGAAATCCTGATCTAAGTGTCTTAAAGGAGTTTTTCTTAGAGACCTACGATTACGAGGATGGTTTATACAAAGCATCATGAATTGGATAGATTTAAGGCCATCATGAGAATGAATTCTTGCAAAAGCACTTCCATCGTCCAATACTTTTGTCTCCATTCTTTGTTCACAAATGAATGGCTGCCCCAAAATAATTGGGTACGAGCAGTCCATTAGGGCGAAAAACGGCCAAAAAAGGGCCGTGTAAGGATTTCAATTAGTTGTGCTTAATCTGGATTAAAGATGTCAACTCATTTTAAAAAAATCCGTGTAAGCGCATTTAAAACGTATCTTGTGCAAATTTTGAAGAGAGAGAAACTCGTGTGATAATCATGAAAAGTATGTGTGATATCTTATGCCTCAAAGTTTGTGCTCATCGGGCGTTCATGAAAATTTGAATTTTCCTCTTGTTCACGGACCTATACAATGTGTGCTTATGCTGTTTTGCACTTTTTTTACTCTACTTTCGATAGCAGGCTTGTTTCTCTCTTTCATGTCATTTTAGACACTTTCGCGTCACTCTTCGTAGTAGACCATGGAGAACCTCAACCCAAACACTCTCACTCACCTTTCAACCAGCCAAAATCATTGTGATAAGTTCCATATCAACATTGCAGTTAGTCATGAGTATGCAACGACAAGAAAGGTATGCCGAAGGGCTCTTCAACATTCTAAAGTGGTTGGATTGCAGAAAGAAGGAAAAAAACATATCGACATATGGGCAGATGGATTTGTTTATCCAATTGATCCACAAACTAGAAGGTATACCCCTTTTCATAATCTTCATGATCTAATTAGACTTTTAGGAGAAACATGGGCATCCCTTCTTATGTAAAAGAAATATCGCAGGCAGTGGAAGCTACATTTCAGGATGGCGACTGACTTGCGTACACTGCTCCTACCACTTTTTTTCGGAGCCGTTATGTGGAGAGCTACACAAGCGACTGTTCTATTTCATAACACCAGAACTGTCACGAGCTGGGACTCCATCAATCAGGTAATCACACTTCCTCTGCTTTGTCCACTCTCGTGATGATGATAGCGGCATCCGTTGAAGTAGTGCCCATCTATCTATGTATGTGCAGGAGCACTATGGCACCGTGCAGGAAGTGACCAATGTCATCTACAAGGGTAGCACTACAATCAAGTGCACGCAAGTCTACGTTCACAAGGCTATCGTTCACCTTTTCATTAAAAAATGTGAATCTCTACTTTCATAAATGGGATTTCTTGGTGGTGATGTTCATCTAAGAAAAGATCCAAAGCTTCTACAAAATATAGGTAATGTACAAAAGAGCTTGGACTTTGGATAGCTTGGACTCAGAGGAGAGCTATCCAGAAGTACTGATTCATCCAGATTTTCAATCTAGGAAAATAACTGTCACAACAAATTGGAAATTTAGAAATGTAAGGGAGCTCCTAGAATACCTTAATGAGGCATCATCATAGTTCATATTCTCAATTGATGATGCAATAGTTAACATTGGATCAGAGAAAACATTATCTTGCATAACTTGCCTGCCACCCAGGGTGATCAAGTTCCAACCCTTTAGATTGTAACAAGTCTCCTTCTTTAAGAAGATTTTTTTTCAAACTTCCATTGATTTTTCTTTGCAAGATGGTGACTAAGAATGTGACTGATTACATCACTTCAATTATGTCTTTTTATGGACTATATTCATCTTGGCATTTTTTTGTTTATTTTCAAGATTGTGAGGAGGTTTCAATGGTGCAATGATTATACAGGAACTTGCATATGACAAAATGGATGGTATGACAAAATGGAAAAGATTGGATGACATGACCGATACAAGCGATATGGACCATCTGAAATTATCTGATTGCCCATATCGCTTGCATCGGTCGTGTCATAAAAACTTCTCTATCCTCTTCACATTTAACTTTTCTGTAGGATGGTGACTAAGAATGTGACTGATTACATCACTTCAATTATGTCTTTTTATGGACTACATTCATATTGGCATTTTTTTGTTTAATTTCAAGATTCTAATGAGGTTTCTATTGTGCAATGATTATAAAGGAACTTGCATGAGTAAATTCTAGGTGATTCAAGAATATAAACCAAGAAATTCTTACATAATATATCTCCCCTTTTAGAATCTTTTTCCATACTTCCATTGATTTTGCTTTTGCAGGATTGTAAGTAAGAATGTGACTCATTACATCACTTCAATTATGGCTTTTTATGGACTATATTCATATTGGCATTTTTTTTTAATTTCAACATTTTGATGAGGTTTCAATGGTGCAATGATTATACAGGAACTTGCATATGACAAAATGGATGGTATGACAAAATGGATGGTATGAAAAAATGGAAAAGATTGGATGACATGACCGATACAAGCGATATGAGCCATCCAAAATTCTCCGATTACCCATATCGCTTGCATCGGTTGTGTCATAAAAACTTCTCTATCCTCTTCACATTTAACTTTTCAACATGAATAAAGCAAAAAGCACCCAAAATAGACATTTTGATGATAGAACCAATTCAATTTTTCTGGAACCATGCAATGAAGTCACTTTTACTTAGTTCTCAAGAGGATCAATTCAACATTACATTACTCAAGGCATATAAATATAGTTACAATGACCATCTTCCAGATGAAGACCAGCATAATTACATACAATTTGTACATCAATAAATCTTCCAACATATGTTGGTTACACATTAGATTACAATCTTACATTCCAAAAATATAAGGGCATATTGCATGTTCCATAATGGCATTTATTGCTCTCTCCTTGATCAAGATGACCCAAGCATATGGATAGTCTGACAAGTTCAACTCAGGGTTGTAAAACCTGCTTTCCAAGAACCTTACTGCATTTGCAATCACTCTCCAGTCACACGAGGTGTTGTATTTCTGTAATGGCACATGTATTTGAATGTATCCAAACCTTTTTTCTTCTTTCAATGAAGGAATTCCTAGAATGTTTTGATCAATATGCATTTTGAGAAGCTTAGCAGCACTGCAAGGTAAACTTAAATTTAGAATGGATGGCAAGGCTTTAAAATAGAACACAACAAAATGTATGGCGAGGCTTACACTTTGGAGTTTCCATGTTGTGATTGGAGAGAATTCCTTGCTGTCTTCTTTGTCCTAGCCATAACCTACAAAAAAAAGATTATTATCATCAGATAAATAGGACTTTTACTAGAGAAAAACAAATCATGGATCAGTAAGGATTAATATTAGGACATGGATCAATTACACAAAAAAAGATTACATCCTTCATATTTGCAATGTCTTGTACCCCTTTGGGCAATAAATATGTGTATCTATGTACATTTCATGAGTAATAAGCTTTGAAAAGAAATATATTTAATAGAAATAACTCGAAACACAAGCAGAAACAAAGCATGAGACACGACCAATCCAAGCGATTAGGGTCATCAAAGAATATCGGATGGGTCTAATCGCTTGCATTGGTCCTAGTTGCTTGAATTGGTCATGTCCAAAGGAGGTCATCTTGAAGCTTAGATTGCATGTGAACTTTTGTATCTTATTATTGGTTAAGAATTTTAAGAAAATAATGCAACCATTGCGTCCGGAACGTGCCAAAACCCTAAGATTGACTGTCTATTTGCATGATTTTGATACCCGGAGGTCTTGATAAGCCTTTTTGTATTGATTTCTAGACACGACCGATGCAAGCGATTAGGCCCATCCAACATTTTCAGATGAGCCTAATCGCTTGCATTGGTCGTGTCCTACATTCATGCACAAATAGGCTCATCAAGACCTCTCAATATCAGAATCATGCAAATAGACAGTCAATCTTAGGGTTTTGGCACGTTTCGGATGCAATGGTATCATTAGTTTCTTGAAATTCTGAGCCAATAGTAAGATAGGGAAATTCATGAGCGATGCAAGCAAAATAAGCCAACTTGCACAAAAAAGAGTTTAAAAGCTTGGAACAAATTTTAAACGCAGAAAAACTAATTAAAAAAGCTTTCATAAAGCACTCAAGAAACATGACCGATACAAGCGATTAGGGTCATCGGGAAATCCTCGAATGTCCTTAATTGCTTGTATCGGTCGTGTTGTAAAATAATTGATCATGATGACCCTAAACCCTCACACAAAATGTGGTCTATGGAAAGTTTTGAAAAGCATGTAAAAACGCGAAGACAACGGTAAGTTGATGGTAGCAAGGAGTTTCACAAAAAATGAAAAAAGTGAATAGAAGAGCTTAAATAGGTCTCTGGGATGATTTGACCGTTGGTGACACGTGGCAATGTGTGATTGGTCCATGTCAGCTAGCCGTTGCGAATCCCAACGTTACAATGCCATGTGGCATCATTTGAGTGGGCCACATCATCTAGCCGTTGTGATTCCCAACGTCTTTTGCCACGTGGCACTCACTTATTGGTCCACGTCATGTGACCGTTACCCGGTCCTTCTCGACTATAAATACGGGTCCCGTTCACCATTTCACATTTTCAACCTTCATAGAATTTCTCTCTTCATCACCCATGCATACTTGTGCTACATACCCGATACGATTGATACAAGCGATTACACGCGTTTGACCTACCTTTGACTAGCTTATTTCGCTTGCATCAGTCATGAACTTCCCTATCTTACTATTGGCTCGGAATCAAGAACCTAATGCTACCATTGCATCCGGAGGAACATGCCAAAACCCTAAGATTGACTGTCTATTTGTATGATTCTGATATGGAAAGGTCTTGATGAGCCTATTTGTGCATGAATCTAGGACATGACCAATGCAAGCGATTAGGCTCATCTGGAAACGTTGGATGGGCCTAATCGCTTGCATCGGTCGTGTCTGGAAATCAATACAAAAAGGCTTATCAAGACCTCTAGGTATCGAAATCATGCAAATTCTGATATGGAAAGGTCTTGATGAGCCTATTTGTGCATGAATCTAGGACATGAACAATGCAAGCGATTAGGCTCATCTGGAAATGTTGGATGGGCCTAATCGCTTGCATCGGTCGTGTCTGGAAATTAATACAAAAAGGCTTATCAATGACTTTCTATTTGTATGATTCTGATATGGAAAGGTCTTGATGAGCCTATTTGTGCATGAATCTAGGACATGACCAATGCAAGCGATTAGGCTCATCTGGAAATGTTGGATGGGCCTAATCGCTTGCATCGGTCATGTTTGGAAATCAATACGAAAAGGCTTATCAAGACCTGTGGGTATCGAAATCATGCAAATAGACAATCAATCTTAGGGTTTTGATACGTTCCGGACGCAATGGTAGCATTATCTTCTCCAAATTCTTAACCAATAATAAGATACAAAAGTTCACATGCAATCTAAGCTTCAAGATGACCTCCTTTGGAGACAACCAATTCAAGCGATTAGGACCATCCAAGCTTCCTTGATGGGCCCAGTCACTTGAATTGGTTGTGTCCAATCAAGTATCATATTTATAGCTATATGAATGAATGCTCCATATAGAACAACTAAATGTGTTTATAAATATTATTTTCAACATTAATTATATGTTTCTATAAAGTTAAGGATGATAAATCAAACATGACTGATGCAAGCGATTATGCCCATCGGATATTCTCTGATGACCCTAATCGCTTGGATCGGTCGTATCTCATGCTTTGTTTCTACTTCTGTTTCCAGTTATTTCTATGACTTTAAAAGATCGTTTACTTTTTCTAACCTAGATTTTCAATTTTTTCCACAGATATCTATATTGGATGAAGGCAACTACATTGGGAGGGGGAAGGGAACAAGGAAAACCATAGAGAAGAAAGGAAAGACAAAGATGGATATTCATTCAGTGATCCACTATCTTCCAAAACTGAATCCAAAATTATTTTATGTTATTCATAAGCAGTATAGTGAAGAGGCAGATTTTTCATTATTCTCCTTGAGGACTCTTTCAAGATACATAGGTTTTACTTCAATACCCTTTAATGCATACAGAGTTTTTCTACTTGAAAGAACAGGTGCATTAAGAATTTTTGGATATGCCCCAGGATTCAATGCTTCAAGGGCAGGCTACTTCCTTTGTTACTCAAGCTATGCAATGGCTGTAGGGGTGTCATATGTTCAAAGTATTATTGTCTACAGGAGAAAAGAGTACCTCAGATATAGAGGAGATTTGCTAGAGACAAGTTCATTCAAAAGGCTCAAGAAGGATTAAATATATTTCTATTCAAAGCTTATTACTCATGAAATGTACATAGATACATTGTAATATATTTATATGCCTTGAGTAATGTAATGTTGAATTGATCCTCTTGAGAACTAAGCAAAAGTGACTTCATTGCATGGTTCAAGCAAAATTGAATTGTTCTTATCATCAAAATGTCTATTTTGTGTGGTTTTTGCTTTATTCTTGTTGAAAAGTTAAATGTGAAGAGGATAGAGAAGTTTCTATGACACGATCGATGCAAGCGATAGGGGCAATCGGAGAATTTCGGATGGCTCATATCGCTTGTATCGGTCGTGTCATCCAGTCTTTTCCATTTTTTCATACCATCCATTTTTTCATATGCAAGTTCCTGTATAATCATTGCACCATTGAGACCTCATCAAAATGTTGAAATTAAACAAAAAAATTGCCAATCAGAATATAGTCCATAAAAAGCCATAATTGAAGTGATGTAATGTGTCACATTCTTAGTTACCATCCTGCAAAAGAAAATCAATGGAAGTATGGAAAAAGTTTCTAAAAGGGGAGATATATTATGTAAGAATTTCTTGGTTTATATTCTTGAATCACCTAGAATTTACTCATGCAAGTTCCTTTATAATCATTGCACAATAGAAACCTCATTAATCTTGAAATTAAACAAAAAATGCCAATATGAATCTAGTCCATAAAAAGACATAATTGAAGTGATGTAATCATTCACATTCTTAGTCACCATCCTGCAAAAAAGTTAAATGTGAGGAGGATAGAGAAGTTTTTATGACACCACCGATGCAAGCGATATGGGCAATCGCAGAATTTTGGATGGCCCGTATCGCTTGTATCGGTCGTGTCATCCAATCTTTTCCATTTTGTCATATGCAAATTCCTATATAATCATTGCACCATTGAAACCTCCTCAGAATCTTGAAATTAAACAAAAAAATGCCAATATGAATATAGTCCATAAAAAGACATAATTGAAGTGATGTAATCAGTCACATTCTTAGTCACCATTCTGCAAAGAAAAATCAATGGAAGTTTGAAAAAAAGCTTCTTAAAGAAGGAGACTTGTTACAATCTAAAGGGTTGCAACTTGATGCAAGATAATGTTTTTTCTCTAATCTAATGTTAACTATTGCATCATCAATTGAGAATTTGGATTGTGATGATGCCTCATCAAGGTATTCTAGAGCTCCCTTACATTTTTGAATTTCCAATTTGCAGTGACAATTATCTTTCTAGATTGAAAATCTGGATGAATCAGTACTTCTGGACAGCTCTCCTCTGAGTCCAAGGCTACCCAAAGTCCAAGCTTTCTTTTCCACCTTTTGTTGAATGATCAGAAGCATCCCAATCTAATGAAGAGATGCAAGGACTAGGCAAATGTATAAGATTTCCATAAGAGCTCCTCCCTAATGGCACGTGATAATATGCAAAATGGACAAATAACTCTATGCTATTGAAAACTTGAGTGGATTTGTCTGCATACATAAGCTCTTCATATTCCTTACGAAGAACTCTCAATGTTCGTGTTAAACATTCAAGAGGTTGCCACTCTAAAATATTGGAAGGAAAAATATCTGCAATACAAAAACATATATGTTGTTATACAAAACCAACTGAAATGATAGAGGATCATTGTAAAACTTCACTTACAGTACAAAGGGAATTGCATATGCTTTTCCAGAACAAGATCCTTAGCGTTGTACACATGTTGTACTCTTGCAAACCAACCGCATCTCTTCAATTTGAAACTAAGAATAAGTCCCGTGCAATGGTTTCTTGTGTCGTCTCTTTTAGCATGCTTGACTTTATGGGCACCTCTATAGCTAGGAAGCATAGTTACTCATTCATTTAACTTCACAGAAAGAGGTTTCCATAAAGAATCCTCTCTTCTGTTGTAAACCTCACATGAGGTTACACGATTGGAAGGACGACAAGAAGAAGAAGCCATTAGAATCGAGAAGAAGAAGAATGCTCAAAGCGAGAAACCGACATTCAAAAACTTTGCCAACATTTATAGATAAAAGGGCTTTGTACACGTGGAAACTTTTGATTTGATGTAAACCCTGTCGCCGAATGACCATGGAATTTCGTGAACCCAAAAATATTTCGTATCTTCAAAAATCATTTCCTTCTTGGAACTTTAAAGATATGCATTGTGTGATGTGCAAAAATATCATTTTTTGCATCAAACCAAGAAATTGTACACTGAATACAAGAATCTTCATCACTTTCGCGGCGCTTTTAGATCATATTCTCTTAAAAAAAGAATTTCTTTATACGGTTAAAGGAGACAACAATGTTATATTCTTGTACACGTGGAAAGACTCTATTTGTCAATTTCCTTAATCTCTCATTAGCAAACAGCCCCTTTTCGGCCGTTTTTCGCCCTAATGCATCATGAACGAAGAAATTATGTTCCTCTTTAACATCTCCAATAGTAATAGGAACATTTGCACAAGCTCCTAATAAATAGCCAGAAGCATTGTTGGTTGCCTTCATTGTCCATCCATGGTCACTATCTATGGGCCATTTTCCTTCATTATAAATCTCCCTCGAGACTACATTGATTTCTGATCCTGAATCTATTAATGCTAGTTGCGGTTTGTTATTATTACCTATCTTAACTATAGTTTCAGTGGTACCCCTAGCGCAATGTTTCTGAGTATAATGGCTATTTGGGTCATCATTTCTTTTTTCTAAAGGTTCAATTACATGACCCAAATAATCTCTACGATCAGAAGATTCTAGATACTCAGATTCATTAATTCGTACAACACTCACTTTCGGTTCATCTTGATCTTTCATTTCCTCCATTTCAATATCCTCCGTTCTATATTCTATAGGTTATCTTTGTCTTTTTGATGATACTCATGAAATCTTCCTTCACATCAGTTCTTGAAAATGCTAACCATTCCTCTAATGTCATGGTTACCTCTGCTTTCATAATTTTTTCATCCATAAACTTCCGAATGTCTATTTGTTTCTTGATTTGTGAGATCAATCGGAAAGTCAGAGGTTTCTTTTTCGGCTTTTCTTCCTTACTACCTTCTTCACGTATGGGTTGCATTTCATTAGATTTATCCTGATTTTTATCTTCACTTGTAGTTTTCTTTTCTAAATTTTCTCCTACTTTCTTTACTTTACCCTTATTTTGAGGTTTCTTTTCTTGTTCGTGTTGTTTTGGTTCCTGACTAGGCTCCATCATAGGCGGTTCTTTAATTGTGTTAGTAGTTTCACCCTCTTTTCTAGCCCTAGTTGTTCGTTTAGATTATCCCTCTTCATCTCGTTTTCTTTTCTCGTCTACATTAATTTCATGAGCATAAACTGAGAACATATCTAGTGGCTCATTCCAACATGTCTTTGATCTAATATCTGAGCTCGTAGCATATAAGTTCTCAACTGATAACTTTCCTCTACTAGCAGTATCATAAACTTGATTCTAGAAATCACAATTAGAGTCATCACTATCAAGCCTACAAGCATATGTATTTTGGCTTGTGGAGGCTTCAAAGAAGGTTTTCATACCCCCTTTTCCATAGTTTGATGCCAAAGGCCTTTTTGTTACATAGTCACAGATGTTTCGATCTACTTCTGTGACCCAATTCCTATCTTTGGCCTCTTTGAATAAGTTGCATGTCCAGTGTGGATGCTCTAAATCATCACACCAGAGACATCTGCGTGCTTGGTTAAATGGTCTTCTAGCTGGCATCTGATTCCTAGGATTTTGTTCTAATTCTTTTGGTTTCTCTTGCTCTCTCAATTTAAGCTCTTGCATACTCCTTATAGTAGCTATTTCAGTTGCCATAGTCTCCATATGTTTGGCAAGTGATT
Source organism: Ceratopteris richardii (assembly GCA_020310875.1). Classification (NCBI taxonomy): domain Eukaryota; kingdom Viridiplantae; phylum Streptophyta; class Polypodiopsida; order Polypodiales; family Pteridaceae; genus Ceratopteris; species Ceratopteris richardii. The sequence goes on from CM035423.1 coordinate 90,340,377, forward strand.
CTACTGATGTTTTTAACATTGTAATTTCTGAGTCATCCTTTCTAGGGAGAAGTGGGGTCATAATCTATCTTTCCTGGCGCATCTCTTTTATATATTCTTGGAGTTTGCATCTGATTTCGCTCCTATCTTTGGGCTAACCTATGGACAACTGCTCGAACGTTATCCAATTTCCAGTAATCCCACTCGTAGTCGCTTCGTCCTCAAGCATTGGTTCTAGCTCTCGTCTAAGAGATGTGTCTAACATATTTAGGAAATTTCTTAATTTATCAAGTTCTAGAGCTATTCGATCTACTTGAGGCATTTGGTTAAATTTGATATCAAACTCAGTTAATCCCTGCGTTATGTGTTGGTCTAGTTTCGTTGTTCCTACCCATCGCATGAATGTGGCTCTATTATTCTTACTCTAATCTTCATGCGAAAATTCAGTAAGAAGCCGAGTCTTGAAATCCGCCCAAGTCATGTTTGGTTGAACTACTCTCAATTGGATTCTCTCTCTAGTGAAACCATGAGAAATTCGTATAAATGTATCTTTTTTATTGTCTTCAGGTAACCCGTATTGTTCTACCAATTGTTCATAATATTTAAGATAAGTTGTTACATTTATCCCATTAAATTCTCCCCTATCCGTTTTAATTGCATCTATGATCTTCCAAATACGTTGCTCTTCAAAATGGTCAGCCATAGTAGATAAGTCTAACTTTACAGATAAATATGAAATATAAGTATATAATTCTCGTAATAGTACGTCTATTTCTTGATCCTGACTACGACTCCGTGGTAAAAGAAATAGAAATACAGAAAATATTCCTACTTCTTTGCCAACAAAACTAAAGATAATTTTCCTACTCCTTTGCAAACAAAAATATAGAAATTTTTCCTACTTCTTTGCAAAAAGAAATGTAGAAAATTTTCCTACTACTTTGCAAACAAAAATATAGAAATTTTTCCTACTTCTTTGCAAACAGAAATGTAGAAAATTTTCCTACTACTTTGCATATAAATAAGAAACTTTTCTTACTACTTTGTAAATATAAAAAAAAACTTTCCTACTATTTTGCAACAAAAATATAGAAAATATTCCTACGATTTTGCAAACAGAAATATAAAAAATATACCTGATCAACCTTGATGAAGAAGCTCTTTGTGAATGTGCTCAATGCAAAATCTTTATGTGCATGTGCAATTGTTACTTTCACAAAAGTTGATGGATAAAGGTGACGTGACGAGGAACAATCAGCTGCAGCTACAAAGGATGTCGATACTTCTCCTTCAATCACCAAATTGGCTATATAGGCATATGCAAAACAAAAAGTAAATATACCTTTATACCTACGGTGTCATGCCGAACCTTCACGTCGGGTTCACCAAATTGTCGGGAAGTTGCGGACATATGGCTGGTGGATCAGTCAGCCACTAAATCCCTCAGCACACGCAAGGTGTTTGAGACAATCGTAGGTGTTTTAGGTATATTTTTCTTTCGTCTAAGGTAACTGAAGTTTTAATTTACTGAAAAATTTATGAAATATCGAGTAGATAATTGTAACACTTTAAACTTCTAAGAACCGTAAGGCTAGGCTGCTCTATATCTTTCAATAGCTTCTTGAGGTATAGGTAATATCAAAGTTTCCTCAATTAATTTTTTCTTTTATAATTTCGTCTTCTTGGATTTTATAAATGATTAGGTTAGGTACGCCTAATTAAGGGTGGTGGAAATGAATCTATGTTATCTTGAGGGTCATTAGATGCAATTGAAAATAATGCTATAAATCTATTAAGACAATAATCGTGAGATACTGATATTAACGATTCGTGTGTAATAATATCCTTAACTACTTCTACTTGGACTTCTACTTCTAAAGGTGCGTTCTTTTCAGATTCAATTGGATTTTTAGATGACATGGACAAGAAATATAATGCAAATTGAAATTGAATTAATGCTAATGACAATAATGGATGAATACACTGCTATAAATCAATGATATAAATTATCTAAAAGATTGCTAACAACTAGTGAATCCTATACAAAAGCTTAATCAAGATACGTTTGATGGGTTAACATCAAATAATGGATCTTTAGTTTGTTGAAATCTTCTCCTTTGTCACGATGCTCTTCGATACTTTTGCTTTTAATGTCTGAAAGAAAACATCAACAAATCATAAACTTACAAGACATATTCATATAACATTTTCATACTCATGCATATGTTTATGTATACACTAAAACATTTAAATGCGATCTAATACATACTTATACCAATTTATTCACTCTTATTCATGTTATCACACTTGATCACACTCACATGCACCTACAAATATGCTAACACATATACTAACCATTTATATACTAACATACTTTTTTAGAAAATTACTAACTCAATCATGCTCATACATGAAAATCATGTATACATTAAAACACATATTCATATATATTAAAATAACCATGCACATATTAATGCACATTCACGCTAATGCATAAAACTCATGCATACACTTCCATGCATATGCATGTACACTAACACACAAGCATATACTAATATGTACTTATATATACTAATATATAATTAAACCTTATAAGTATTTAACTAATTATACCCTTCCAATTTCTAATTGAACAATACCATATCTAATTAAAACAATACATTAATACATACCTAATTAAATTACTAACATAACATTAACTTTCTTTCTCTCTCTCCTAACTGATTTTCTCATTCTTTTTCTCTCGATCTAACTCTCTCTCTTTATTAATCCCAACGATCGATAATCTTTGTCTCCTCCTACTGTTGGAGGACGACCGTTCTTCCTCTCCTCTAGGTCGACCCACGATGATTCCTTCTGGTGCCTCAAAACTTGTGCTTTAAAGCTCCTAACTATCTTTTCTGCCTATGAGATGCTTAAAACCATCACTATATCTAGTCCAATTGAAAAATTCCCATGCAGCCTGTGGTTGCAGCCTGTTCAAAGCATCAACTATAACACCAGGAGAAAATTGAACGTTCAAACCTTCTAATTTCACCTTAACATCTTTCTCATCTTTCAATTCATCACATATTCTTGTTTCAATTTTCTTTTGTGCTAATAATTTCTCTGCTTGGAAAATCTGTGATGAGCGATAACGCTCGATATATTTTCTGATCATCTTCTTAAGTATGTCTCAGGGCCTCTGTACAGCTTGCTCTCCTTCAAGTCAAGAGGAATGGTACCGAAAATAACTAGTTGTAAAATTCAAGTTTTCCTCACAGTCCAACCGCTCATAGTCCATTCGCATCGATGCTGACTCATCATTGATCAACAGAAAGTATAGCCGCTAACAATCCAGCACCGATTTGGGTGCAGCCATCTCTCTCTACAGAGTAAGCATGTGTACACGGGAACCTGACTTGAATTATCCTATCTCTTTTATATGCAGTATAGGCAAGCCAGACAACAGAGGTGATTGTTTCGCGAAAATGTCATCTAGATCAACAATCCATATATTCAACTCTGAACTTTCTATAACCAATTATTTCAATCTTCTGTAACTCACACGGCTAGGTCTCCTCCTCTCTCTAACTATGCAGAATGATAAAAATGAATGAAGAAATTCAATACACTGCTTGTGTATGCAGGAAAACAGGGAGGAGAAGACAAAAAAAAAGATGACTACTTGAAAGAAAACATTAGAGAAAACACTCATTCTTTACTCATTTATATACAAACATAGAGTCCTTTGTCTATCACTCTTTTTTATTCTGCTTTAATTTTTCATCCACTCTTTTATCCACACATCTCAAGCACTCTTTATTTAACTTTCTTCACACAACTTACTTTCTCCTCTCTTTTGATCTACACTAATTCTCACCATTCTTTTCTTAAACCATCTTAATTCACTCTAAATGCATCATCCTTTCATACCATTCCTTAAATCACTTTACTTCCACAACATATATAAACCATTCTTTAATCTAATTCTCTCACACACCACTAGTTAATTATCCACTTGATTTATTATTTTAATTCAATTACCCTAAATTTCTTAGTTAAATAATTCATTTAATTTAAACTTAGTTTAAGGTTTTAATTAATTAGAACCTTAGTATTTAAATGCACACACACGAGTAAATTAATTAATTAAATCATATTTTATTTTTAATACATAAATACTCTTTTAAAACATTAATTTAATTAAATACCTATTATTTTAACCCTTAAAATTCAATAAAAACCCTTGAAAATCTACTTGAAAACCATCAGAAACCCATTGAAACCCTTTGAAAACGTGGCTTTAACCCTAACATTAACCAAGAATTAATGCTACTAACTCAAATATACATTAATGAACATAAACCTAGGGTCTTAAACCCATAGTTCAATACTTTATTGACGTAAACACACATTATACGAGCAGTTTAGGGTAAACCATAATATGAACTTTTGTTTTCTTCATTCATTTGAACCTGCAAACACTTAACAAGAGATTATTTCCAAGAAAAATATTGTAATAATGGAATTAGAATTAACCAATAATCATTTTTTAATTTTCCTAGTCGTCAACGAAAAGGTTGAAAACTTTCCGACAGCGTAGTAGGCCTTGAACATCATGTCCAAGTCTTCTCATGTTGGATATGCAAGAAGAGACCCTTGTTGTGGTCTATTTACAGTGACTGGTGGGGTGGGATGAGGTGGTGTGGATGGAGTTTTGGCATGCGAGGGATTTTGGGAGGCAATATCTTCTATTTTTGTTTTTGCATCTTTAAGGCTTTCTTCTAGTTCAGATAGCTTTTTAGTCCACTTATGATTGGCCTCCTCTCTTGTATCCTTCCATGTTCTTGTTTTCCTTTTACTAGGATCTCTTGATTCACTCCACTCTAATTGTTCATCTAGTTTAGCCTGTTGTAAGGCTTGTGCCCTAGTAACTGCCTGTATGGGAGCCACATTAACACTACTTGAAATTGAATCTACCAGTAAGCCTACCACATTAATGGGTGTAGCCTTGGGGGCACTAGAGGGATTCATGGGACAATCTCTCAGGAGATGTTCTTGTCGCACTCAGGACAAAAGCCTTGTATCGTGATGCTTTTTCCTTGTCCCGGAGTCGATGAGTGGGAACATAATGAATGAAATGGTCCCCCTGAGATCTAAAACATGGTCCTCTAAGGGCTTGTGGTCTTACATGTCTCAATTGGGGCATGGGTTAGGATTTGTGTACATGACATAGGAGTATTGTGGATCCCAATGTTTTTCCATAAGTGGTGTCTCATATTGATATGGAGAAGTCTCACTTTTCGAGGGTGACTCTATGTAATAAGCTTCTGGACTATCTTCATGGGAATAATCAGGACTATGAACATGAGGGTCATTGTCTAAGACCAATGGGGTTATTGGCACCAATGATCTATTAGGGTTTTCCTCTACCATTGCATACTTAATTGGAATCATATTGAAAAGAGGTGGTGGTTGGTTTCCTAGGATTGGTTGTGGCCTATATTGTGCCTGATATTGCTATTGTGTCCTATAATATGGCTATTGGTATTGATTTTGATACCTACTCTGTTGGTAGAGTTGTTGATAATTTTGTTTGATAGTCTGCCTATTGTATGGACAATCTTGAGCCGTATGGTTTGTGTATTTTCTCTCAATTGTACAATATGGAGGATTAGGGTTTCCTTGCGGCTGAGCCATCATTGGGCAAACATTAGCCATGTGGTCTCCTCCATAGTTGTAACATCGCTTCAATGAGGTGACCCTTGGTGTTTGTCGATTTTGAAATCCTAGCTTTTTGGCAACTTGCTCAGCTATCTCATCTATCTCTCGAGCGGATCTAGAGACCTACATGGTCTTCCCTCCGGGCCTTTTCTAGGCTAGGTAATAACTTTCTCATCGGAAGGGTGGATGAGGTATGACTAGCATAACTATTAGAATCCTTATAGAATTTGGATAATTCTAGCTCCTCATCCAAGTTGTCTTTTATGTCTATGCACATCCCACGCACTCTTCTATGGAACTAGGATCTTTCAAGTACACATATGATCTTAACTTGGTGCTTAGTAAGCCATCTAAAAACAAAGCCACTTTTTTGGTAGGTATGGGTAACTCTAGAATAGGGAATCTTTCTAAGTACTGTCTGAACCATCTTCCTGCAAGTTGCACTATTTCTTGGGGTGTTTGCTTGAGGCTCTGCATAAACGATGATGTATTATGCCTGATTGTTGAAGATTCACTCACTAATTAGACATAAAGACCTGAAGATGTATGAAGGATAAAGAAAGACAAAGAAAAGCAGAAACAAAGCATTCAAAAAAATGAAAGCCTTAGTGAAGGGACAAATTCATGCTTGTAGTATGCAATGTAGAAACTTCCAGAATTACGAGTTTTTTGAGTCTCGGATCAAAAATGTATATAAGAGAGTTGAGAGAGTGCTTAGATATATGAGAGATGTAGTAGACGCAAGTGTGCATATGTAGAGATGAATAATAGAACCTAAAATGTCAGGCATTCATCTGAGAGAGAGATGGTAAGGAAGAACTGTGAAGAGAGATGGTGGATGCAATCCAAAGATGAGTAGGTGTTGCTACAACCAGCTTCACACTAGCCAACTGAGACTTCAGAGTTGATTATTAGACCCTTTGAGCTTCCTAAATCCACCAAAATATCAGCCAAGTACTTTGGAACATGTATCCCAAAAGTTTAAGTCAAGACATACTAGTTGCGAAATGACTAGCTCCCAAAACTTGCTATTTTTGGACATACACCTGCTAGAAAAACTGAACAATGCTCTCAACCTTGAAGGAATTAGACAAATTCCTTTTGGGCATATCAAATAGACTTAGCAAGCTTCCAAGAGGCCTCTACACCAAAAACATAGTCAGTTAATGTTTCATGGAATGAAGAATGGGCATTTACTATTGTTTGCAATTTTGACCCATATTCTCATGAGTAGTGTATGTCTGGAGTAGACTTAGATGTTTGATATTTTCATAGTGGGGCAACCAAACATATTACCTCGCAGTGTAGTTTCTTCACTTCACTTGAGCCTGCCCCTACAGGGAATACTGTCACATGCACCACCAATTCCTCTTATCTTGTTATGGGAGTTGGTAAGATCATTTTGACTACTACTCATGGTAGTTATTTCACATTTTCAGATGCTCTATTTGTGCCAGGGATCAAAAGGAATCTGTTATCAGTTTCAACTTTAGCCAAGATTTTCTTGGTTGTGAAATTTGTTGATGAGAGATGTACAGTTCATGATCTATCAAATGGTGACATGATTATTGCTTCTAGCATTTTATGTCATGGGCTATATAAGCTCATAGACTATGAAAGATTTGTGAATGATTTAGCATGTGCAATATATAATTCTTATGCTATGTCAGATGCGAAGCTTTACTAGGCATACTTTGGTCTTCTGAATTTTGCTAGTTTGCTATGCCTAGAAACATCTGAAATGGTGTCCCCTTTGCCCAAACTTGAGGCACCAAGTAAACATGCTTGTGAAGGCTGTATTTTGGGCAAAATATAGCATTCCTCGTTTCCAAAAGATGGTTAAGTTCCAGCTACTCAGAAATTGCAGCTTGTACATAGTGATGTTTGTGGTCCTATGCAGATACCCGCTTTTGGAAGGTATCTTTACTTCGTGACTTTCATCGATGATTTTTCTAGGTATGCATGGGTATATCAATTGAAAGCAAAGTCCAAAGTGTTTATGTGCTTCAAACAATTTCTGGTTTAGGTTGAAAATCTATCAGCATGTAAAATGGGCACCCTCCCTCAATAGAATGGAGTCACTAAACAGAAGAATAGGTAACTCATGGAGATGGCGAGGTGTATGGTCAAGAGTTAGGCTTTACCACATAGTTTCTCGCTTGAGGTTGTTATTTGTGCAGCATATGTACTTAAAAGATGCCCCACTAAAGCATTATAGTCTATCACTCCATATGAGGCTTGGCATGGTCGTAAGCCATTTGTTGCTCACTTACGCTGTGGGAGCGTTTTCAGACGACTGGCGGATCAATTCAGTCGCCTCGCTAACGGCGCACGCAGGGTGACTACGCAGGACAGGTACAAGTTTAACTTTTCCTAAGGTCCGTAGGGTGAAGCGTTCCTATAACGTTCAACTGCGTCAAAATAAGAAGGTGGAATAATCTTTTCACTAACTATTTGATCTTTTATCGTTTCGTTTGTTTCTTCTTGGAAGGTAACTAAGTTTCTATCTACAGTTGGAGGAAAAGGTCCTTCACTAACACTAGGAGGAACAGTAGAAAGTATGGTTATAGCTGTCCTAGGATCGTGAAAAGTTTCTTTTACTATTACTTCTTTTATTAACTCCTCCGCTTCTAATGGTTTTGGGAATAACAGTTCAAAAGTTGATGAAGGAAGAGAAGAACTATCTGATGAACTTTCTTTACTTTCTAAAGGTTTTGGAAACAACAAATCAAAAGCTGATGAAGGTAAAAAAGGACTATATGAAGAACTTTCTTTAGACATAAAAGATGATGTTAAATTAATAACCAAAGTCCTATACAACCTCAAGGATGATGTTTCTAAAAGATAGCCTATACAAGCTAATAAAGTTTCAAAGTAAGGGTAATCTTTGCTTTTCAAACTTCAGGTCACATGTGAATCTCCAGTTCGCTAATTGCTCTCAAGAGGGCAACAGCCTTCTGTTCTCCAATAGTACTGAAAATAAAACATCTGAAAATAAAACATATGAACTTGTGAGCACGTACTCCTCTCTTTATATAGATGTGAGTAGCCACCATAGCCTACAATTCTCTTTAGATAACTCAACCAATTTACCAAATTTGACTCCACATCAACTCTACATCACTCTAACAACACTCAACCAAAAAAAAAGGCGTGGAATTTTTCCCCATTTGATTTTCCCAATTTTCACACACTCATTTAAATATTCAATGGACCATATACTTTTAGAAAATAACCTTTCACTTCTTCTTTCTTATTTATTTAAATACTAATCCTTAGGATAAATTCAATACCTTAGTCTAAAATTTAATTTAACCCATTTTAATTATTACCTTAGGCTTAATGAAAACAAATAATATATTTTTCTATTTAAATAATTTTCTAAGGTTCCATATGAAATAATTAACCTATTTAATAACTTATTTATGGACTACAACCCACTTATTTATTCATTTATCCTTAGGTTTACCCTATGGCTAACTTTAAACCACATCAATTAATTCCAATTAACCCATAAACCTATTTTCTAACCTTCCATAACCCACTAGGATGAATAATTAACCCATAATTAATCTTAAAACTTAACTAGAACCCTATAAATCATGCTCAAAACATACTTTTAACCCCTAATTATCCTTGTAAGTTAGTTAAAACCCTTCAAAACATAATCTAGACCTTTAATTAACCCTTACTTACCCTTAATATTTAGCTAGAACATACATTTAATCCATAATTACACTTGTAATTTAGCTAGAGTATGATCAAAACCTATAATTAACCCTTAATTATCGTTATATTTTCATCCAAAACTTAGTTTACCCCTTAACTAACCCTTGATTTAACATCTATACCCTTGAATAAACTTAAATGAATACTTCCCATCTTGATATTGATCAGCAACTTCTTTTTCTGCAAAATTCAATCAAACATTAGTAAAAAATTTCATAATTTAATCTAACTTATATCAAACAATTAATCTTTTAATTTTTGTAATATCTTAAGAGTAATAAATTCTCTCCGACATCCGCCCCCACTAAACCTGCACATCGTCCCGATGGGCCAACCTGTAGATTCAAAGAAGGCAATATCAAATTCTTTTTGAAAATTATTCATGACTCAAATGCAAATAGTTAATAAAAAATGCTTCTATCATTAGCACATCTTCTGATAGCAAAAAAAAATTTATAAAATTATGAAAGCTTGAATTTCAACCTTTTCGTTCAATGCATGAGTTGGAAAACAGGTTTTAGAAAGAAACTATAGAAGTCATTCAAATAGTGTTCGTACTAACTCTTCTATTAACTCTGTTCATAAGTAAAGCATATGTTATATAAGCCTTCTATCCTCATCTCCTAGCCACTTGCCATTAAGATACAAAAACTAATTCCCCTCTAGCATACATCCGCCTTATATAGCCCTCTTTTTAATTCAGAAGTGATTTCAAGACCACAACTGATTCATTGAAACGATTTGATTTTTCTTTCATCTCTTTTTTCATCATAATTTTTCATTTTGTCATTTTTTTTTTCTCTTTTTTCATATGCAGCAACCATTAATGTACTGCTTTCAATTTTTCTTTGCAACTTTTTTAATGAAGGGGAAAGGCTTAACCCCTAATCAGAGCAAAGGATCTAGAGGTAAGCTAAAAGCGGAACTAGGATCTCTTTAGCAAAAATGGGTCAGATTCAAGGAAGCTTACCTATATAAAACAAGTTTACTCCTACTAGGAGTTGCAAGTTAAGGGTTCCTTCAACTATTCATCTGACGGCCATAGATCTCTAATCCCTATCTTCTCTTCAAACACATTCCTACTTCAGTGTAAATTCTACTTTCATAATTTTAAGAATTTTCTTAACTTATCTGAAGACTGTACATATTCTATCATGAAATGCATGAACTTTCATAATAAATTGAAACATAAATCAGGTTTAGAACTTTTTCACCTGATCTATATTGACTCCATCTTCAGCTCTCTTTAAGTTCATCAGAACTTTTGGCAAAAAATCTTCAATTACTTTGATCAATTCATCTTCAAACCCTGTAAGCACTCATAAAGTAGAAGCTACAAAACAAGTAATCTTCATTATCATTTATCTTGCAAATATAAATTCATATATTTTATCATGTCACAAATTTCATCATAAGAAATTCATAGTAGTAATAATTGTTATAAATAATGCATTCTTAATTTTACAATAGGTTTTTCAACAAAAAAAAAAATTTTTAGGAAAACTCATAATGTTCATAGTATTTTTAACTTGTATCTTTAAAAATTCATATCTGGATTATGAAAATTCCTCTTCCTCATCATATGGAAAGTCAATATAATCATCATCATATTGTATCATATTTTCATGTTCTTCATATTTTTCATGATCATATTTATATCATGTATGTTTCTTTCTTTTAAAAGTATACCATCATAATTGTTGTAAACAAAAAATCATTTTGTTCAAAATATTCATCATTTCATTATAATAATGTTTTTCATAATTGTTCATCATAATAGATTTCTTTTTATTTGTGAAAGAAAGAAAATCATAAGTTCATCATAAGTTTAGTAACATCATTTTGATAATACTATTTATAATTAGAAAGCTTATTATCAATAGAAAAGCATAAAATATGGGCATTCTCATCATAAGAACGAAATTCATAGTGGGTAGTATATCAGCATAATTATTATCATCCTATCTCAATGGATAATAGCATCTTTGGTATCATAAGTTTAGGAAATGACAAGCATATTGATCAAACTTATTTGCAAGCATATTATGCATATAATTTCAAACATGTTTTAGTTTAATTTATAATCAACAAACTTTGTGTTTTCATATTTTAGTATTCTTTTGGTTAAGTAAATCATAATGTAAAACTTTCTCATAAGTTTTTAACTAACTTTTCCAAGCATAAAAACTTCATAAAACAAAACAATTTAGGTATATGTTTCTCAACTTTAGAAAAACAGGCATATATACACCAAGCAATAATAAAATTAAAAATTTTATCTTCAATAAACAATTCCATCACAATAAAACTATTCTCTTAAATTCTTCTCCTTTTTCTTGACTTTAGGTGAGTTTTTGATATTATTTTCAATCTTGCATATGGCTTCTTGTATCCTTTTTTCCATATTCTTGTCATGTTCTAATTGAATTTGAAGATTTTTATCTTTAGATGTTTGTACTATTCTTTCATCATTTTTAGTTTTGTCACATTTATTGTCATTTTCTATGACTTTAGGTTCTGTTTTGACCTCATGTATGTCTTTGTTTCCATCAATTGATTGTTCATTTTCATCATCTTTTATCCTTACATCTTCTTCTTTCATAATCTTTTCCAATGTATCTTGATCTTTAGATGTAGTTTGAATATCAATGTTACTCATAGATTTAGGTTTAAGAAGGTTTTGATCCTTGTTCAAGCATTCACTTTTAGTCACAATCTTGGTGTTTATAAAGTTTGATTGACATACATTGCTTTCTTCATCATGACTCTTTGGTTTCCATTGTATTTGAAGTTTGGTTTTAGGACTAAATTTTGTTTCGTTAAAGTAGACTATCATCCCTCCTCGACCTAAATTTAAACGCAAAGGTAGTTGTGTTTGATAATCACAAATCTTAAGGTCATGTGTAATGACTAAGTGATTTTGACATGCATTATTATAAGCAACACAATCCTCGTACATATGACCTAGTTGGTCACACCAAAAACATCTTAAGGGATATACTTTCCTATTCATAGCCCTATAGGTGGATCTCCTATACTCATTCTTATGGGATTCATTAGGCAACTTTGGAGATAAACTTTTTTCATGTTTACACTTGCATTTAGATAGTTCATTGACTTGTTTGGTCAAATCATCTATTTGGATCTTTAATTTTTTAACAATTTCTTGTAAAATCCCACTCATCACACTATTTGAATTTGAAAACTCACTTAACTTGTCAATTAACAGAAATACTTCTTTAAATTTTTCTTGATTTGATGAGTTTAGCTTATCCTCTAAATCTTTGACTTGTGTTTCAAGTCCCAAATTTGCATTCTTAATTAAACCCTCCATAGAAGAGTTCTTTTTATGTGTGTTTAAATTATCTGCTTTCTTTTTACCCATTGATATTTGAGAAAAAAAAAAGTATTAGAGGATAGATCAATACCTGTAATCTGAATCGAAGAAGAGGCTCAAAGAGTGACTGTGAAAATTTATACAATGTTTAATAGGATCAAAATCTAATACATCAATTGCTAATGGATGAATGTGCAAACGTTCTTCTTCAAAATGTTGATGGTAAGGGTGTAGAGATGAAGTTTTCTACTTGCCTATTCCCGTGGAGGCGCTCAGAGCATAAGCTCAGCCCTCAACAGCCAGGGAATTACAAGGTTTATAATTTCTGCCACTGCAAGACAATCACCTCAAGCCGCTGCAACCACGTAGCCTAACCAAGCCGATGCATATGCAAGAAGAGAAGAAATGTTTATACCTGTCCTGCTGTGCCATTGTTTCACGTCGGGTTCAAAGTGTGGGAGCGTTTTCAGACGACTGGCGGATCAATTCAGTCGCCTCGCTAACGGCGCACGCAGGGTGACTACGCAGGACAGGTACAAGTTTAACTTTTCCTAAGGTCCGTAGGGTGAAGCGTTCCTATAACGTTCAACTGCGTCAAAATAAGAAGGTGGAATAATCTTTTCACTAACTATTTGATCTTTTATCGTTTCGTTTGTTTCTTCTTGGAAGGTAACTAAGTTTCTATCTACAGTTGGAGGAAAAGGTCCTTCACTAACACTAGGAGGAACAGTAGAAAGTATGGTTATAGCTGTCCTAGGATCGTGAAAAGTTTCTTTTACTATTACTTCTTTTATTAACTCCTCCGCTTCTAATGGTTTTGGGAATAACAGTTCAAAAGTTGATGAAGGAAGAGAAGAACTATCTGATGAACTTTCTTTACTTTCTAAAGGTTTTGGAAACAACAAATCAAAAGCTGATGAAGGTAAAAAAGGACTATATGAAGAACTTTCTTTAGACATAAAAGATGATGTTAAATTAATAACCAAAGTCCTATACAACCTCAAGGATGATGTTTCTAAAAGATAGCCTATACAAGCTAATAAAGTTTCAAAGTAAGGGTAATCTTTGCTTTTCAAACTTCAGGTCACATGTGAATCTCCAGTTCGCTAATTGCTCTCAAGAGGGCAACAGCCTTCTGTTCTCCAATAGTACTGAAAATAAAACATCTGAAAATAAAACATATGAACTTGTGAGCACGTACTCCTCTCTTTATATAGATGTGAGTAGCCACCATAGCCTACAATTCTCTTTAGATAACTCAACCAATTTACCAAATTTGACTCCACATCAACTCTACATCACTCTAACAACACTCAACCAAAAAAAAAGGCGTGGAATTTTTCCCCATTTGATTTTCCCAATTTTCACACACTCATTTAAATATTCAATGGACCATATACTTTTAGAAAATAACCTTTCACTTCTTCTTTCTTATTTATTTAAATACTAATCCTTAGGATAAATTCAATACCTTAGTCTAAAATTTAATTTAACCCATTTTAATTATTACCTTAGGCTTAATGAAAACAAATAATATATTTTTCTATTTAAATAATTTTCTAAGGTTCCATATGAAATAATTAACCTATTTAATAACTTATTTATGGACTACAACCCACTTATTTATTCATTTATCCTTAGGTTTACCCTATGGCTAACTTTAAACCACATCAATTAATTCCAATTAACCCATAAACCTATTTTCTAACCTTCCATAACCCACTAGGATGAATAATTAACCCATAATTAATCTTAAAACTTAACTAGAACCCTATAAATCATGCTCAAAACATACTTTTAACCCCTAATTATCCTTGTAAGTTAGTTAAAACCCTTCAAAACATAATCTAGACCTTTAATTAACCCTTACTTACCCTTAATATTTAGCTAGAACATACATTTAATCCATAATTACACTTGTAATTTAGCTAGAGTATGATCAAAACCTATAATTAACCCTTAATTATCGTTATATTTTCATCCAAAACTTAGTTTACCCCTTAACTAACCCTTGATTTAACATCTATACCCTTGAATAAACTTAAATGAATACTTCCCATCTTGATATTGATCAGCAACTTCTTTTTCTGCAAAATTCAATCAAACATTAGTAAAAAATTTCATAATTTAATCTAACTTATATCAAACAATTAATCTTTTAATTTTTGTAATATCTTAAGAGTAATAAATTCTCTCCGACAACGCGTCTTTGGTTGTCTGGCATATGCATTTCTGGTTGAGCATGGATAAAATATCAGTGTATAGTGTTGTATACACCTCAATAGAATGGATTCCCTAAAGAGATGAATAGGTCATTCATGGACATGGCGAGGTGTATGGTCAAAATTCAGCCTTTACCACATAGTTTCTCGCTTGAGGTTGTTATCTTTGCAGCATATGTAGTTAAAAGATGACCCACTAAAGCATTGTAGTGTATCACTCCATACGAGGCTTGGCATGTTTGTAAGCCATTTGTTGCTCACTTGCATGTTTTTGGTTATCTGACATATGCATTTCTGGCTGAACATGGATAAAATATCAGTGTATAGTGCTCTATACAC
Organism: Ceratopteris richardii; assembly: GCA_020310875.1. Lineage (NCBI taxonomy): Eukaryota > Viridiplantae > Streptophyta > Polypodiopsida > Polypodiales > Pteridaceae > Ceratopteris > Ceratopteris richardii. The sequence continues at coordinate 90,355,689 of CM035423.1, forward strand.
CTCAATAGAATGGAGTCACTGAACAGAAGAATAGGTCACTCATGGAGATGGCGAGGTGTATGGTCAAGGGTCAGACTTTACCACATAGTTTCTCACTTGAGGCTGTTATCTATGCAGCACATGTGCTTAAAAGATGCACCACTAAAGCATTGTAATCTATCACTCCATATGAGGCTTGGCATGTTCGTAAGCCATTTGTTGCTCACTTGTGTGTTTTTGGTTGTCTTTCATATGCATTAGTGTCTGAACAATATCAGAGGAGGTTGGATGATAAAGCACTAAAATGTATTTTTGTTGGGTATAGTTCTGAAAGCAAAGGATATTGTCCATATCATCCATTAGCTAAATGCATTTTGGTTAGCCATGATGTTGTTTTTGTCAAAGATGCTATTCAGCCTTTACTTCATGTATGCAAACTCCAGATTTCAACATCTTTCTTGGACAACTCTTCAATCAAGAGGCCAAAAATAGTATTAAGGAACCTAAATCCTATCATGGTAATTCAACTAGTGCTCTATATGTAGCTAAGGAGGATAAGAAGCTAAAAGGAAAGAAGAAGGAAGAAGATGAAAAGGAGACTTCCCAAGCCAACTTTGCAGGCAAGAGCAAGTGGAAAGGGAAGAAGAAATGACCAAAGCATGACAAAGCCAAAAGTCAGAATGTTCAACCTTGTGCCATTTGCGATAAGACCAACCACACCACTCACAATTGCTGGTTGTGGTAGAGGTGGATATGGCAGTAATAGAGGTAGAGGTGGACACAACTTCAACAATAACAATAGAGGTTATTGTCAAGGGAGGACTATATTGTGCTTTCTAACTAGACTAGACAAGATTTCGGAAATGCACTTATGATTACAAGAACACCCACGTAGGGAAAATAATGCAAGAAGACAGAGCTGATACAATACGTCGCACAACCCTGTTGGTGCAGATCAATCACCAATTGAATGTTTGAAGACCAAAGAATGAAGGATGAGATCAATTCTTGAAGCTTGGAAGGAAGATACATTCAGAGTATGAGAGGAATGTATACATATGTACATAGTTCACTTAGATCTTTGATTAGTCATAGACTTGTATAGAATTATCTATAAATACCTTGAAAATGTCGAGGCGTGATATGAGAGCATATGTGAGAATAGATAGAAGTCAAGAAAGAAGTAGAGAGATGTCATGAGACATGTGAAAAGTTAGTTGAGTTTCCTCTCATCACTCAACTGTAACTTTCTGAGTAAATGAAGAAATATTGCGCCCGATCTTTTCGTGTCTGCTCCGTCTCTGTTTGATCAGTTGTGAAATCCTTTTGAGGATATCTAAGTTGGTAGTTAATGAGTCTGTGACTTGAGTTTCAGAGTCTAATTGCAAACAGGCTAGGAGAATTGTTAGTAGGAACATTCATATGTGTTGAGTGTTCACAGTTCTCTGAAACAGGCGCAAATTTTGATCTTAATCATTTGGTCAGTTCTCACTCCATAGTTTAACGTTTTGTGCAAGCAAGCACTTAATCTTTAAGTTGGAAGGTAATCTACTCGTGGCTAGAAGCATTTGCTTAAACGGGTTTTGTACTGAGAGAATTGAAGTTAAGAAGTTAGGGGTGTCTAAATCGACTTCTCAGAAGTGCAGATTTAGACATAGGTAACTTGTGAACTTGATTTCTCAAGTTATACTAAACCTTTTGAAGAACTTTAACTTGGAGGAGGTGCGCAATCTCTAGGCGACACTCCATACAAAATTTCATAGAAAACTTTACATGTTTGATAGGTCAATGAGAAGAAATTGTGCAGCAGACTTTCTGTGTTCTACCTTCTTCACAGATTTTCTCAATTTTTGATAATTTGGAGATTGGACCTCTAATTTGGTGAAGGTTTTGACTTACTCTTGATATAGAGGTGTTCTAAATTCAAGAGTAGGTTGTTCTTTTGGAGATTAACACTCTTCATCAGTGGTATCAAAGCAAGAAACATCAAATCAAGGAAAGGAGGGTCCCGACTGCTGCAGATTCAAGAAATTCAACAATTGAAGAACTAAAAGGTGAAAGTTTAAAGGCAAAGCTTGAGGAGGAGACCATACGACATCAAGAAGGACAAAAGGAGTCTAATTCAAAGTAAAGGTACATATATTGTTCATAAAGTTTGAAGATTTCAATACACAGGCGGACACAAGATGGGAGATTCTCTACAGATAGAGAAATTGGATAGGGAAAACTATCTTGCATGGTCAATGAGGATGGAAGCTCATCTTATGAGCAAAGATTTAATTGCTTACATCACAGGAGAAGAAGAGAAGCCACAGTTCAGAGATCCTAGTGTTCCAACTAGGGAAGAGTTAGCAGATTTGAAAAATTGGATGAAGAAAGATGCTCAAGCTAGGAGCATTATATATATGACAGTCAATGACTACTTGTTACCTCATATTCGAGGTCTTGAAAGTGCAACTGATATTTGGAATGCTTTGGAGGAGCATTTTCAGAATACTACTAAGTCAAGGAAGGCATCTTTATGGGCAGAGTTTACAACCTTCAAGAAGAAGGCCTCTCAATCTATTTCAGACTATGTAACAAGGATGAAAGATATTGCAGATGCATTAGGAGCTATTGATGAAGACATTGAGGAGGATAAATTGGTAAGGCAAATCCTTACAGGTTTGAGAGGTGATGACAAATGGAAGCCATTCATTTTATCTACAGAATTATCACTTGACCATTTCACTCCTGATTTAAATCAGTTGTTAGGTCATATGCTAACATTTGAGCAGGATGTTAAAGGAGATGGTGACAAAAGTGCAGGTCATGCAATGTACTCAAAGGACAAGAAGAAGAATGGCAAAGGAAAGCAACAAGCAGGTGAAGATGAAGGAACAACTACTCAAGCCAACTTCCTAAGAGGAAGAGGAGGTGGCAAAGGTAGAGGAAGAGGCAGAAACAACAAGGATGGAGGCAAAGCTTGCTGGATTTGTGGTAAGACAAATCACTTAGCTAATGATTGTTGGCATAATAATCAGAGTAATGGTGGATACAATCAAAATTATAATTCAAGAGGAAGAGGTGGCAGAAATCAAAGAGGTAATTTCAGAGGAAGAGGTGGAAGGAGTTACTTTGGAAGAAATGCAAGTAGAGGATTCCAAAGTCAACAATATAACAACACCTACTACAATTATGCTTCAGATCAAAAGGAGGATTCAACATTGATAATGAATGCAACTTGTGAAAGGCAGAATGAAGATGAAAGAGTCTTCTACATTGACTCAGGGTGTAGCAATCATCTGAGTGGTAATATATCTTTGATGACTGATTTGGAGAGTAAGGTTTTTAATCATGTTGTTCAGACAGGTGACAACACAAAGCACAATGTGAAGTCAATTGGATCAGTGAAGGCCAAGGATGGTAGCACCTTATTGAGTAAGGTCTTGTATGTTCCTACAATTCCTAAGAATTTGATAAGTGTAGGACAAATTGTTGAAAAGGGATATGAAGTAAGGTTTACTAATGATGGAGTATATGTGGAAGATCCTAGCCAAGGGTATAAACAGATTATTTCAGGAAAGAAAGAAGGAAGGTTATTTACATTGAAGATTCAAGGCAATATTGGTCATGCTATGTTCACATATGGAGGACATAAGATCTCTGAGTTAGATCTTTGGCACAAGAGGCTTGGACATTTCAATGAAAGAGGTATTAAAGATATGGTTAACAATGGTTCAGTGCTTGGATTGCCTAATGTTGCAGGTCAACATATGACATACAGATGTGAGGCATGTCAATTAGGTAAGGCTCACAAGAATTCTTACTCCAAGCATGGTTTTATGTACTCAGAGAAGCTTGAGTTGGTACACACAGATGTGTGGGGACCATCAAGGGATTTCAGTATAAATGGGTCAAGGTATTATGTGATTTATGTTGATGATGCTACTAGATGGATCACTATCTATGTGATCAAAGATAAGTCAGAAGTGTTTAATACATTTAAACACTATCATGCATATGCAGAAAGAATTACAGGTCATAAGTTGAAGAGATTAAGGTCAGATGGAGGGGGAGAGTATTTCTCTAATGAGTTCAGTGATTACTTATGGAATGCAGGTATAAAAAGAGAAGTTACTTGCAGGTACTCTCCTCAACAAAATGGTGTTGCAGAAAGGAGAAATAGAACACTTGTTGAGTTTGCAAGATCCATGATGAAGGAGAAAAAATGCCCTAATTATTTGTGGGCTGAGGCTGTAAATACAGCCACTTATTTGGTCAATAGGTTACCATGTAAAGCCTTGCAGGGTATGACACCATATGAGGCTTGGTGGGGTAAGAGACCTACCTTGGATCATTGCAGAGTTTTTGGATGTGTGGCATATGCATATGTGCCATCACAATTAAGGCACAAGTTGGAGCCTAAAGCTGAAAAATATGTTTTCATTGGCTATGATGATAAGCAGTTGGGCTATAGATTGTGGAGTCCATCTACAAAACAATTCATGGTTTCTAAAGATGTTACATTTGATGAGAAAAGTACTTGGTATGCAGGTACAATCAATATCAATACAGGTGATGAAGAAGAAGTGAATCAAAGGAAAGGTAAATCAAAGGTTCAAATATTTGATGAACAAGAGAATAATGAAGTGCAGGTTGAAGTGGAAGAGACACCAAGATTTGATCCTGAATATGAAGAACCAGAAACCTTAAGAAGTGGAGAGCTTAGGAGGTCTACAAGGAATAAGTGGCAACCTACAAGGTATAGCTATGATACTTCATTTTTAGCCACAAAAGATTATGCTTATATGGTGAATACAGATGAAGACCCTTCTACATATGAAGAGGCAAAAGGTAAGGAAAAATGGGAGAAAGCTATGCAGGAAGAATATGATGCACTATTGGAGAATCAAACATGGGATTTGGTTCCAAAACCAAATAGTCAGAAAATCATTGGATGCGAGTGGGTTTACAAAACCAAGAGGTTTGCAGATGGAAGTGTGTCTAGATACAAAGCTAGACTTGTTGTCAAAGGGTTTGCTCAGACTTATGGTGTTGACTATGATGAGACTTATAGTCCTGTGGCAAAGATGACAACCATCAGGACACTTATAGCTATTGTTGCATGTAAAGGTTGGAAGTTATGTCAACTTGATGTGAAAAATGCTTTTTTGAATGGTTATATTTCAGATGATGTGTTCATGGAGCAACCTCAAGGGTTCAGAGATAAAAAGTATCCAGATCTTGTGTGCAAGCTCAAGAGAGCTTTGTATGGCTTGAAGCAGGCCCCAAGGGCATGGAACTATAGACTTGTGAAGTTCCTAAAGGAACTTGGATTTCAGGTGTCTAAAGCAGATAGTAGCTTGCTTGTCAAAGCAAGTGATAATGGTTTCATATACATGTGCATATATGTTGATGATATAATCCTTACAGGTACAGATCAAGAAGGAATACAAAGACTCAAGAAGCAAATGGAAAAGGAGTTCAAGATAAGTGACTTGGGAGACTTGTCATACTTCTTGGGCATGGAGATTACATATACTCAACATGGAGTATTTGTGACCCAAGAAAGGTATTTGAAGAACTTGTTAATCAAGTTTAAAATGGATGATTGCAGGGTAGCACCTACACCAATGGAGGTGAATCACAAATTGAGTAAGTTTGGAGGTGAAGAATTCAAGGACATGAGACAATATCAGAGTTTAGTTGGTAGTCTTATCTATGCTACTTTAACTAGACCTGATTTATCATATGCAGTAGGGGTTTTGTCTCAATTCATGCATTGCCCAAGGAAAGAACATTGGATTGCAGGTCAAAGAGTGTTGAGGTACATTAAGGGTACACTCAATGAAGGTTTGTATTATGGGTTTACCTCAGATACAAATATCAAAATTTATAGTGATGCAGATTGGGCAGGTAATCCAGATGATAGAAGGTCAACTTTTGGATACATGTGTTATGTGGGAGATAAACTTATCTCATGGTGTTCCAAGAAGCAACATACAGTTGCTTTGTCTTCTACAGAAGCAGAGTATAAAGGCATGGTTGAAGCTGCAAAGGAAGTAATTTGGCTCAAGACTTTGATGAAGAGTTTTGACATTGTGCATGGGGTACCAATTATATATGGAGATAACATGAGTTCATTGTATTTAGCTGCTAATCCTGTTTTTCATGCCAGGACCAAACACATTGAGATACAGTATCACTTTCTAAGAGAGAAAGTGATGGATAAGGAGATTGAAGTCATACATACTTCAACAAAAGATCAGATAGCTGATATGCTTACAAAGAGTTTGGATGGACCAAAGCTACAGAAGTTTAAAGACATGGCAGGTATAAAGAAGAAAGGAGAAACCTCAATTGATGATTGAGGGGGAGCTGTTGGTGCAGATCAATCACCAATTGAATGTTTGAAGACCAAAGAATGAAGGATGAGATCAATTCTTGAAGCTTGGAAGGAAGATACATTCAGAGTATGAGAGGAATGTATACATATGTACATAGTTCACTTAGATCTTTGATTAGTCATAGACTTGTACAAAATTATCTATAAATACCTTGAAAATGTCGAGGCGTGATATGAGAGCATATGTGAGAATAGATAGAAGTCAAGAAAGAAGTAGAGAGATGTCATGAGACATGTGAAAAGTTAGTTGAGTTTCCTCTCATCACTCAACTGTAACTTTCTGAGTAAATGAAGAAATATTGCGCCCGATCTTTTCGTGTCTGCTCCGTCTCTGTTTGATCAGTTGTGAAATCCTTTTGAGGATATCTAAGTTGGTAGTTAATGAGTCTGTGACCTGAGTTTCAGAGTCTAATTGCAAAGAGGCTAGGAGAATTGTTAGTAGGAACATTCATATGTGTTGAGTGTTCACAGTTCTCTGAAACAGGCGCAAATTTTGATCTTAATCATTTGGTCAGTTCTCACTCCATAGTTTAACGTTTTGTGCAAGCAAGCACTTAATCTTTAAGTTGGAAGGTAATCTACTCGTGGCTAGAAGCATTTGCTTAAACGGGTTTTGTACTGAGAGAATTGAAGTTAAGAAGTTAGGGGTGTCTAAATCGACTTCTCAGAAGTGCAGATTTAGACATAGGTAACCTTGTGAACTTGATTTCTCAAGTTATACTAAACCTTTTGAAGAACTTTAACTTGGGCGAGGTGCGCAATCTCTAGGCGACACTCCATACAAAATTTCATAGAAAACTTTACATGTTTGATAGGTCAATGAGAAGAAATTGTGCAGCAGACTTTCTGTGTTCTACCTTCTTCACAGATTTTCTCAATTTTTGATAATTTAGAGATTGGACCTCTAATTTGGTGAAGGTTTTGACTTACTCTTGATATAGAGGTGTTCTAAATTCAAGAGTAGGTTTTTCTTTTGGAGATTAACACTCTTCATCAAACCCGGGACCAATAGGTATGGAAATGTGGACTAGAAATGATACAGGAGATCCCACAACCTGGGATCGTAAGTATGAGACAAGATGTCTGGATTATAAGAACTTCCTTCTCAAAGATGAACTAGATACAAGAAAGAACTCGACAAGATCTCGTACTACGAGATTACAAGAGGACAAGACAAGATGTCGTGGATGCAAGACTAGACACGACTGGAACAAGGAACAAGACAAGAACAGGAACTAGAACTTGAAGAGTACTTACTTGGCGGTCATGACTCCTTGAGCTCCCAAGACTGGTATTGGAAAGACTGATTATGAATGTGGCCAACCCCTCCTTATATAGGTTTTCAAGGGTGGTTCCCAAGGGTGGTTGCGACTTGATGATGTCATCATGATGTCATCAACTTGAGTCAGGATCTCTGAGTGTCAGAATTCAACAAATAGATAGTCAATCTTGGGGTTTTGGCACGTTCCGGACGCAATGGAAGCATTAGTTTCTCCAAAGTCTAAGCCAATCATGAGATATAGAAATGGACATGGAATCTAAGGTTTAGATGGTTTCCTTGTCCATGACATCACCTCCCCCTCAAGCGAGGAGTTCCACGAGGAGCGGTTATGTGACTCTGAGATCTTCTAGGACTTGAATCTTCATAACTCTTGGTCTTTGTAGAGTTCTTGATATGTGGTACTAGAACAAGATGATGATGGATATCCATGATGAAACTAGAAAGGGTTTGTAGTATATCGAGGTACATAATCAAGGGTATGATTCTCATGATGAACTGTATTATTCTTTTGACTCTGATGATGGTCCTTCTGATGTGGGATGGTGATTGTGGAAGTTCTAATCCCAACTTGTTTCTTTTTCTTAGGGCATTTGAATACCATATTGTAGCTCAGTGATGAGTAGCACCTCCTTTAATGTCAATCCGGGAAGACGTGAGGATGGTATGAAGACCTCGAGCAAGTGGCGGCACAAGTGCATGAGTGAGAAGCACACTAGCATGCACACACATATACACACACGCGCACACACGGCAAGACAAAGAGGGAGAATCAATGGAGTTCTTAGATTACTTTCAAAATGCTCTTACAAGTTCGTTTCAATTACAATCTAACCTAAAAAATGAGCTCTCTAGCTCTTTTTATAGTTTTTGACTAGGTTTTGGCCCTGTCCAGACCTAGTGTCCGGCCTAGTTAAAAATTAGGTTCCAGGGCCAATTTGAGGGCTTAAACGGAGTCTAAAAAATACGAAAATTGATATGTAGGTACTTCTAAGGCTCCTCAAGCTCAAGGACTCCCTGGCTTGCACAAAATGGAGCTACAAAAATATGAAATGGTATTTACAATGATTGTTAGTGATAAGAATCACTGTTAAAAGATGTTGATTTGGAAGAAATTTGAAGGGCCTATCTGCCAGATTTGCATCGACTGCTTTGTCTACTTACTCCTTCACTTTGTTCTGACTCTCTCCGCTGGCTTCCTTGTCTAGTCGGTCCTTGGGTGCCCATACTGCGCTCAACACCCCCCCTCTCTCGCGTCTGTCGTCCTTGACAGACCCTTGTTGCTGGGAGTGTTGGATGTAATATTCCACAACCTGAGTGGCAAGCTGATGTTCTTGTATGCGTAGTCCTTTGGCCAAATCTGTCATCATACGATCCCAATCGATTGGTCCTGGAATGTCCGGATGTGGCAGACGTAACTGATCTGCATGGATCACTTGTTCTACTGCGAATAGATGTAGCAAATGTGTGGGTCTGGGAATGAAAATTTCGGAATTGTATTCCCAGAATCCCGTAGAGAACATTTCCTCAAATGTCTGCTTGAAGCATGCGGGCAAGTACTTTATTCGTGCATGCCAAGCAAAGATGATAGTGACCGAGGAGGTTTGGCTCATGTCGTAGACTAAATCCTTGTTGCCTTGAGAGAATCCAGGGGCAGAGATGTATGGAGCTTGGACATTCCGAAAGGTTTTGAAGACAATGGTCATGAGCTCGAATATCTTCATACACAATTTCACTGCTATGTCGGGTACATTATTTAGACGTGTAGAGCAGTGCCGAATTGTTGATATCATGTAGGCTACGGTTGGGGTCCCTCGAGGTGGAGCAAAATATGGGTAGTTAACCCAAGCCGAGCATTCTTTATTGTTGCGTACCTTGATTGCAAATGCTTGCCAGGATCTGCGACGTACCACTGGACAATAGCATGGATTATACTTGATATATAGTGGCATGGTTGCCTAGGTACTCATCATCTCTGGGTAATCAGTGAGTAAACGTGCACGCCAATTAGGTTGGAAGATCGAGCCAGCACGTGCATCGGTCGGTAAATCCCCTATCTCAAATTGAGTGGCGAATGTGGGCTCCTTCCCTGTATGTCTTTTGACTTCTGCATTATAATCATGTAGTAAGACAAAATAAGGCATGTATTGCGACTCTGATGTTGTGATTAACCGTTGATGGGATAAATTTTGAAAGTAGGAAGACCGAAGGACAGTTTCTTCCAGATTTGTGAGAGATTGCATTTGCATGGCCACACGATCATCATGTGTCTTACCCACTTTCTCGACCCTTTTGACCCAATCTGGAACTTGAATTTCTAACGTGTCTTGTCCTTCTTCCGTAGTTCGACGACCAGGCATCGGCATAGGCTCGTATGGCTCTTCATAGCTGTCATCGACGGGGATTTCCACTACTGTTTCAGGTTCTGGTTCTTCAATGGGCGAGGGTGGCCGTTCATATGGGAGGAGGCGTGCTTGGAGTTCTGCCACCTGTTTCCGGAGGGTCTCCATTTCTTCTGTAGAGTGTTGCAAGATTACCGGCTCCTGTTGAGCTGTGGGGACACTGGCTATCTGTTTCTTGAGATCTGCACATTCAGTCTCTAGCTTTTCATATGACTCCAAGAAATTTGCATGCTCCTCAAGTAAGATGCGAATGTCTTCCGATGGGACTGCTCTATATCTGGTAGGGCTAACGGTTGCTCCTACGGTTCCTTCCATAGCCGCTTCAAAGTTGTCTTGGTTTTGTTGTTGAAGTCGTTTGTTCTCTTCTAGTGCTGCGGCCATATTCTTCCTTAATAGCCCAATGTTGCGTCTGAGTGTAGCGTTAGAGATCATTTGCGCTTGAAGCACTGTTTCTAGTTCTTTGACTGCTTGGTCATCTACTGTTGATGTCTTTGATTCCAGTTCGGAGTGAGCCTCCTGTAGGGTGGTATGCTCAACTAGGAGCGTCTGGTAGTCAGCTTCAAGAGTGGTGACTCTAGCTTGTAGACGTTGAGATTCTGCTTGGAGTGCCGTAGTGCGTTCTTCCAATTGATGGTACTCTTGTTGCAGTTGATGTGCACACTGAAGTAAGGTGTTGAACGTGCTATTTACATTATGAGATGCAAGGGGAAAAGTTTGAAATGCAGGGGAGGTGGGATTGGGTAGGGGGGTAGTGAATGTTGTGTGTGCCAATGATGTGAGTGGTGAGGTGGGGGGCAAGGGAGGGGAAGATGGTGGAATTGTGGGGAGAGGTGCTGTGGTTGGTGAAATGTCCATTGGGTCAGACAAGGTGGTGTGTACAGGGGCTACCATGTAGGTGGGTATGGTAGGTGAAGTGAGTGTGGTGTTCGTGTAAATTGATGTCGTTGCGAACATCAGAGAAATGTGCCTCGGAAACATTGGAGAGCGGGTGAACTGCTCCACAATGGACGGGTATTGGGGTGGCGCGGTCAGGTTGAAAGAGGTGTAGGGGCCAGATGGGAAGTGAGGGTCATGGAATGGAGGTACCCGTATTGGGGGATAGGTCGGGAAACACAGGGTGCCTTCTGTGGGTGCTGGGTTTCCAACTACACTTGGAATTATGGGATGGCCAGTCATGGGTTCAGAGGATAGACGGGACGAAGTGTACAAGGGATTGGTGACGAAGGAGAAGAGGGTGTCTTGTGAGGTGGGTTCTCGAAATGAGAATGATTTGAATGAGGATGGGTTATAAGTGAAGGTAGAGGTGATGACTGTCGTTTCTTCCAAGGTGGGAGGTGGTGGTGGGGGTGGAGAAGGTGGTGATGGAGGATGCTGGGGTGAGATGGGTGATGTCTGAACGAAGGTTTCGGCGGAGAGGTCAGTGGTGGTTGTGGGGGTGGCTGTGGTCTCAATGGGTACTTCTGGTTCTGTGACGGGTATCCTGATAGTCTTACCTGCTCGTGGTAACGTGTCCACTCTGCGTTTGTCATACCTTACGGACTGGCGGACTGCGGTGTGGACAGCCTCGGGAACTCCTAAAGAGTCTGACACTAATTTGAGGGTGTCAATGAAGTGTTGGTCCACCCCTTCATCTGATAGCATTTCTTGCATCAAAGCTTGACCTGATACCAGAGAGAGTTGATGCCTTTCTTGTACTGCTTTGATAGTGTCGTATAGCCTTCGTAGTTGAGTTGTATATGCTGGTGCACCTACAAGTTCTGGCACTTCTTGTTGCTCCTCTTGGTGCTCTTGATCATAATCCTCCTCATCATCCTCCTGTTCTTCATCTCCGTCATCCTCGGCATCCACTTCAACAGGTGTGATAGGTGCTTGGGAGGTTGTGGCCTGCGTTTGCACGTTTTCCGCTTGTTGTGCCTCTTCTGCCTCCAACTCTACATCTTGTAATAATTGCTCGAAATCTTCATTAGTGAGTTCTTCCAAAGGTGCACCACTAGGAAATTCAAGATCGGTTGGAATGGGAGGGAATATCAAGGTGGAACCATCGGTGCTGCGTCTTGGAAGTCGGAGTGTGAATGGTCGGACTCTTCGGGGTGGAGGGGTGACGTCTGGTGTCAGGGTGGCTCCACGTGGTTGAGCACATGCGACTTGGACAATGCCTCTCATCTTCTTAGAAGGGGGTCCAGTGGATGTCCTGCCTCTAAACTGCTCAACCCGATTCCACATTAGGGCCCGTTGGATCGGAATGTCATAAGCCAAACACCTATAAATGATTCTTGTCAGAGCACAGCAACCATATAAAACATGTTTCCGCGGCCAGCGTTTGTGAGCTAGGTGTATCTGATCAATTATCCAGTGGGGTAGGTTGATGGTGAGGCTCTGTGTCTCTTCCAGATACAAGCTAAACCAAATCTTTTTGGGCGGCATGGTGAATCTATCTTGTGCTGGGAAAGCAAAGTGTTGCATGCACATGCGAAGGTGTATTGCAATATTAGGCGTCATGGATACCATGTTCTTGAGTTTGGTGAGACTTCGATTCTTCATGTAATCCGGTACTAGGGTTTCCTTTTCTGTAGGAATATGCATTCCGCGCATATCTAGAGCCTCTCTCACCAAATTGTTTGATAGCCTGAACCTCTTGAGCTCATTCCCCTTTGTCAGAGATGGAATCACAAATGAGCTTGCACCTTTTGGGTTCTGGTTTGGAGTCAAGGTATTGATGAGATAGTAGCATCGCATGAAGTCAGGTTTTGGGAGTCGGGCACTGAAATAGGCACTCAATCCTGCCTTTTCCCATATCGGACGTAGACCTTCTGCATTTTGTAATTTCTCAAATTCTCTTGTAAAGAAATGGTATCTGCCTTGCTTCCCATTGAAGTCCAACTCTGATTCCCATAGGTACGTTCCTTCACCCAAGGGTCCTGCCACCTCGGTAAACCAATGTGAAGTCTTTCCCACGGGCATGGTGTGGCCACGCGGAGGGTCCGCAATAGGTATGATTTTGACGGCCTGCAATTCTTCTGGTCTTTCAATTGTCTCAGGCAAAACGGGTAAACTGTCCAAGTCCACCACTTGCGGGCTTGTTTCTGTGTGCGAGCTAGTTCCTGCTGCCTCCGCCATGTTAAAAATGTCGTAGCTGATTCTGTGAGAATATATGAATAAACGTTAACATTGCAATGGACACAAAAATGACATGGTGTCCCTTGTTACAACATTAACTTAAAGTTCGGGAGTGGTTAGGGGTTAATAAGTGCTCGGTGCTAGTGTGTGTAGTTAGGAGTTAGGTAGACCTAAGAGCTAAGCGAAATGATGTGATGTGAGAGTGAAGCGGTTAGTAGGTGGTCATGGATTTACAATCGGGGTCTGGGGGTTTGTTACAAGTCTTGGGCTGCCAAATGCAGTGGATGGGTTTTGCTCGTGGTTCCCTAGAGACTCTCGAGAGGTTTATAGGTGTGTCAGCTTGAACATGAGGCCTTTTAGGGACCCATTTACAAATGATTCTGTTCGTGCTCATGGGCCTTGGTGTGTTCGTGAGTGTTGAAAACCAGTGGATGCGGGTTGTGCGAGTGAATGGGTTACGCTGTATAGGTTGTGGCTTCGGCGTAGCTATTTGCGCCCGCAAGCAAGCCTTAGGCACCCAAATTTTTCTTGATTGTGGGCTAGCCTTCATCGACTTCTTGGGCACCCAAATAGATTTCACGTTAGCAGAAGAATTTCTGAAAGACTTCTTATTAGTGTCGTGTTGTTGGTTACTAATAAGAGGCTTTGCCCGTGTGATTGGCTTGAGTGCAACCGGGTGTTCGCCTTTCCGCACCCACACTTGGTTTACTTGCTGAGATACTTTGCTGCGCAGGTACTTTTGATTTCCGGCATAGGTAGTACTCTGCTTCTTCTGCCTTTGATCCACCTTTGGTTGCTGCCTCCTTCTGACCTTTGGAAAAGAAGGGAGTTCCGTTGCATCCCTGACTCCTTTTTTGCAACCATCATTCCTCTGCAACACATAGTTTTGGACAAGAACAGCATGGTCATCTTCATGTGTACTCCTGGAAGGACCAGGAGTCTGTGCCTTTCCTAGTTCCTTGAGTGCTCCATTATCTAACTCTACTGTAATTCGACTATGATTGACCCATACCTGAAGAAGTCCACTTCTTAGGTTCAAGTTGACTGCTTGGTCATAGATCCAGTCTTGACCCAAGACAAGGGGTTCCGTGAGGTCCTCATCTTGACACACTAGTACTTTAACTGTCATTGTCTCATCATGAATGTAGAGGGGAAGTTCCACCTCGCCCATGCAAGGGGTTTCCACTCCTCCCAATCCTATGAGATATGCTCCCACAGGATTGACAGTTAACTGTAATTCTTGACAGTAAGACACTCTAACAGCACTAGTGGCTGCGCCTGAGTCAATCAAGGCTCTTACGTTCCTTGCACTCTTTCCTTGTCCTATATCTAGGGTTATGAAAGGACGTCTATCAATTATCCTATGCCAGCTTGTTCCTGCAACTTCACACATGGCCATAGGATATCCTTGATCTGCATAGTCATTCGCTCTAGGCTGATCTCTACCTTGCCTTCGTAACTTCATCCTCCTGATGCGTTCTAAAGCTTCTGCTTGAGCTTCTTCTCAAACTCGCTTTTCTTCCTCTTTGCGTTTCTTAGCAGTGTTGAGTCGGCTGAGCATTTCCTCCGTGAGGGGTTCCTGATACAACTTGACTCTGCATCCGCTAATATAGTTAGGGAGAACATCACCTTCTAATGTGGCTAATTGCACAGCTCCACTTGTGGAGATCTTATTAATGATCATAGGTCCGTAGCCTCTCTTTTCTAGCTTCCTCGCGTGTTGTTTCAGTGTATAGACTAAGACTAGATCTCCTGCTTTCAAGCCTTTATCCTTCACATGGGCATCAAAGTATGCCTTCTGCCTCTTCTTAGCTCCATAGATTCCTGCAGCTACTCTCAGTCTTGTTTCTCCTAATCGTTCAAGGTCAAAGATCCTAAAGGAGAGCTCATGACCTGTCCATTCGTGCTCTTGTGCTACTCTCAATGTAGGGATCAAGAAGTCCAAGGGTAAAACAGTGTTTTGGCCGAATACCATCTGAAAGGGGGTGGCTTGGAGTACCGTTTTGTAGGCAACTCGGTATGCCCAAACAGCATGGTGTAGCTGTTTGTCCCAATCAGAGCGTTTAGTGTTCACTAATTTCGTCAGTACATTGCATAAAATCTTATTAGTGCTCTCAGCTTGTCCATTAGCTTGAGGGTGATAGGGGGCAGACTTCTTGTGTATTACCAGGAATTCTTGGAGTAGGTTTTCAATCACTTCGTTCAAGAAGTGAGTGCCTCTATCACTTACTAGTTCTATAGGTAGCCCATATCTTGTGAACACATTCTCAAACAAGAATTTAGCAGTTGTCTGAGCATCGTTCTTTGTCGTAGCCTTTACCTCTACCCACTTGGTGAGATAATCTGTTGCCACAATGATGTATTCTGCATGAGAACCCTTAGCTGGGGGATTAATAGGACCTACGAAGTCTATTCCCCACTTAGAGAATGCACGTCCACCCATCATAGGTTTCAGTGGCATCTCATCTTTGCGTATAGGATACTGAGTCCTCTGACAGACATCACAACGTTTCACATAGGTGTGTGCATCCATGTGAAGGGTAGGCCACCAGAAGCCCGCAAATAGTATTGCCTTGATCACCCGATCTAGTCCAAAGTGTCCTCCTGCTACACCTTGGTGAGCAGTTTCCAAGATCTTAAGATATTCACTCTCATGGACACACAGTCTCAGGTAACCATCTTTACCGCGTTATTATAGATTATCACCAATGAGTGAGTAATCCAGGGCTTCTTGTTCTAAACTCCTTTTCCTAGCCAGGGTCATGTCTGGAGGGAGTGTGTTTGTCCTCAGGAAGGATACTAGAGGTTCACTCCAGTCTGGCACAATGGATTCTTGATAAAGAGTAGCGTGTTCCACAGGTGGTTTAGTGCAACAGATTGGGCATTCCTTGCACAACTTTTGGACATCAGCGTCCATAGTTGGCCAATGTACTCCGAGTCTCTTTAGGGTCTGTAAAGTTTGTTGCTTTGAATGGTGTTGCTCTAGTGCACCTACATGTGCTAATTGCAACCATTTAGAGTACTCATCCTCTTCTACGCAACAAGCCAAGATCCCTTGATCTGTGTGCTTGTACATACTTCCTGCCATGATGTGGTACTTTTGGGCTTTTACAACCTCTCTATTTCGTGTGTTTACCACTGGATGGTTAGGCCCGTATGTCAATACTGGTACTAATGGCTTAGCCCACTGCGGCACCACTTCCAAATTAAACAAGTAAGCATCAGGAAGGTCATCTGATACTCCTTGTGGGGCTTCTCCCGATGTGAGCCTAGAAAGATGATCAGCTCTCAAATGGGTCCTCCCTTTTCTAACCACAACCTCAAAATCATATTCCATTAGCAAGAGAAACCATCTTACTAATCTTCCTGTATTGCATGGCTTGTTTACAAGATATAACAATGCCTGATGATCAGTAAAAAATTTAAACTTATTTGCAAGCAAATAGTGTCTAAATTTCTTAACTACATATACCATGCCTAATCCTTCTCGCTCTGTAGTGGTGTAATTCCGTTCAGCCGCATTCAATTGTCTACTGGCATAGGCAATTGGAAGATCCATATTACCTTCACCAGTAGGTTGTGCAAGCACACATCCAATAGCATAATTGGATGCATCAACATGAACATGGAATGGCTTGTTCCAATCTGGTGTGGTCAAGATTGGTGCTGAACACAATCTTCGTTTAAGCTCCTGGAAGGAATTCTCACATTCATCCGTCCACTCAAAGTTTGTCAGAAGTCCGTACATGGGCTTTGCAATGACAGCATACATGTGTATAAATCGTCGGTAATAACCACAGTGCCCCATGAAAGCTTGTACTTCCTTGACATTCTTTGGCCTAGGTAGCTCTGCTATGGCTCTCACTTTTTCTTCGTCGGTAGATATGCCATTCTTTGACACTATGTGTCCTAGAATCTTGCCTTGCCTGACCATAAAAACACACTTTTCTGGGTTCAGGCACACTTGATATTCTCTACATTTGTCAAAGATTTGTCTGAGTTCAGGAATATGGGTTTGTCTAATATTGGAATGAGCACAAAGATCATCAACATAAACTTCTAAACTCTTCCTCAGGAACTCCTTAAACACATGGCACATCAGCCTCTGGAAGGTAGCTGGTGCATTGGTAAGCCCAAATGGCATTACTCTAAAGGCAAAAATGCCCCATTCTATGGCAAAGGCTATCTTATGCTGATCCTCTGGAGCTATGGATACTTGATTGTAACCCGAAAATCCATCAAGGAAGCTGTACACTTCCTTGCCTGCCACTCTTTCTAAGAGATGTTCTGTGATGGGAAGCGGATAGTTATCTCGAATAGTGGCTGCATTAACCTTCTTCAAGTTAATGCACACGCGCAGTTTGCCATTCTTCTTGGGCACCACTACGATGGGTGATACCCACTCAGTGTGCTCAATTTCATAGATAAATCCAGCTTCGACCAGTCTATCTATCTCTTCTTTGATCTTAGCAGCGTAATTATCGTTATATGTATAAGGCTTTTGCTTAGAGGGTTTAGCGTCTGAAGTCATGGGGATAGTGTGTGAGCATATGTCAGGGTCAACACCTTTCAAGTCCTTGTAACTCCAAGCGAATACATCTCTGTATTCTCTTAGCAAGGCAATTAACGCATGCTCTTCTTCCTCTGTTAGGTCATGGCCTATGTACGTGCATCTCTCCTCTCCTTCTTCTAGGGCCACTACTATTTTCTTGGTGGTTTCTTTGTTATCATAGGCCTCTCCTACTTGTGCCTCTCGTTTAGGCATTCTTATCATGACTCTCCTGTCGTCTATCTCATATTTCTTAAAATTTTCTGGGACCTCAAACAAAGATTCTTCGTCTTCTGGTGAGACTTCTCTCTTCTTTCGTTTCTTCCCTTCTTCCTTCGGGGTTACATGCGTCGCTAATCTTACATCGTTTGTAAGCTCTCCATGCCTCTGGGGTTGAAATTCTACTTCATGGAAGTATTCTTCATCTGATGCAAATGGTGGGTCCATAATGATTGACTCGAGATCGGAGTCACTTGCATCCTCAAATGCATCAGGGCTAGGTTCGCATTCTTCTAGAACTGCCTCTCCCATGATTGGCTCTATGGAGAAGACTGAAATATCGTAGCCATCCTCATCACAGTGAGGGGTCCATTGTTCTTCATTGATGGCTACGTCCATGGTTGCCAAAATTTCTGCCCAGCCATGGGGTTCAAATTCCTCGTCAGGGAAGACTACAGGTGCATAGGCTGGGTCTTGAATGGGTCTATGAGTTTCGTTTGCACCTGTTTCTCTGGCCTTTTCTCTCTTCTCTTCCTCCACTGCTACTTTGCACATCCATAAGTGAGTGTCTTCATGCATCCATGAGGATCCTGACCCTATGGAATGCACAGATTCCGTATCGTCTTTGGCTCTATGGATGGGATTCCACTGGATAGGAAGTACATCTCTATGAGAGTAATCTTTGAGATTTACTTTGGTCGTAACACCTAAGTGTTGCAGGTACAAGGAATTAGTTCCCCAATCCTGTACCACTTGCAACTGTCGCATGAAGGGTCTTCCCAAAATCATCTCATAGGCATGATTTTTGCTGAAGTCACATATAGCAAAGCTATGCTCAAACTCAACACCACAAGTGGTGAGAGTTATGCCTTCTAGCAATCCTAGGGGCCTCTCTATGTGACCATCGGCCATCTGCAATTTCATTCTCGTTGGTCTGAGTGCTGGCTTGCCCCAACGCTTCCATAGGGAGGTGGTAGCGATAGCAACTCCTGCACCTGAGTCCAAAATTGCCTTGGTGGTGTACTCCTGGTAGGTGATGGGAAGATAGGTGTTCCCTTCTTCACCTTCACACATATCTCCTATCTTGTCCAAGGGAATTTCTGGCACTGTCCTATGGGATCCTACTCGGGAACGTGGTTCTGCAACTTCAGTCACTTGACTGGCTACACATTTCCGCGCTTTTGGTCTATTCTTAGGCAGTTCTTCCAAAGTGAGATCGCGTTGCGCCTTGGTGTTCTTTACTACCTCCGTGTTCCTTGATATGACTGAGTTGTCGTTCCTTACCATGACTGTGGGTGCTCTCATACACGTGGACTTTGCTTCCCATGGGCCTGTGAAGTGGGGTAGCTCTTGTATGGAATTAGACTCAAAGTCCAATCTCTCGTGAGACTGAGTACTCTCATGTTCCCCGTAAATAGATGGGATGTCTTGTTGGAATTGATCGTGTGCATCATCCACAAGTTCAAAAGGAGGGGCGACTTCACTTTCGTTATCCCATTTGTCTTCTTGAATCTCTCGTAGGAAGTCTGGTGCAAACCGATTCATAGAAGAAGAAGTGTCCGGCTCCGTAGAATTAGGCACATAAGCAACCTGGGAAGGAGGGCTTATTCTATCGTTGACTCTCTCCTTGTTCTCATAGATGGCTGGAGCACAAGCTTCCTAGGGAGGATTACTTATTCCATTACTCTTCCGAGCAGGCTCATACACGTCCTGAGAAGGAATGTAGGCAACCTGTGGAGGTACGTAAGCTTTCAAGGGAGGCTCATCTGCCTTTTGGGGGGGAAGATAAGCTTCTTGAGGAGGCACATGGGCTTCCTGAAGAGGCTGGCTTATCCGTTCTCTTGCCCTGTCCTTTCTTTGAGGGACAGGTTCCTTTTCTGATTGTGCAATTAGCCTCTCTATTCTTTCTAGCAGTCCATCAAAGTGTAACTGCGTCTTAGCTGAACTAGAAATGTTAAATAGGCGGCTGGCCTCAAACATGGTCTGAGCCAATTCCACCATTTTGGCACAAATTTTAGTTCGTTCAAGCTCTAGCTCGGCTCTAGGGTAGCATTTTTCATGATCGGTTATGGTTGGCCCTTCTTGGATTCTGGCCTGATATGCTTTAAGCATCATGTTTAGGTCCTCGGGAGTGGGATCAGCTAATACTGATCCTGATTGGGGTGGTGGGTGGGTTACGTGGGGTGTATTAGAGGGTGGAGGGATGGAGGGTGATGGGGATGGTAGCGGTGGGATTGTGTGAGAGTGCGGTTGGGATGTGATCTCTATGATTTTAGCCTTGGTTTCGCGTAGACTTTCCTCAAGTTCACTCATCTTCTTTGCCCATTGCCTTTTCATACGTTCACGGCTATCTCTCCAAGCTCTAGTCCTTTTCTTGGTTATGCTCTCAGTTTCACTAGCGGTTGGGCTCTTTTCCTGGCTTGCCTCTTGGTTTTGCTACAATGCCTGAGCTCTAGTGACTACGTGCACTGGTGCAGTGGAAGTGACACTTCCTGTGGAATCTACCACTAACCCCATAACGTTGATAGGCATGATTTTTGGCATATTATTAGGATTCTTAGGGCAATCTCGTAAGAGATGCTCTTTTCCACAGTCTTGGCAAAAGCCTTGGATCGTCACGGACTGAGTTTGTGTAGGTGGAGGTAAGGGACAATCACGAATGAAGTGATCTCCCTGACATCGGTAGCATGGTCCTCTAGGAAATGGTGGTCGTACCTGCCTAGGTTGGGGTCTAGGGTTGGGGTTTGTATACATGACGTTTGTATAATCTGACTCCCAACTAGGTTCATTTGGCTCTTCGCTGTAATAGGACTCACCATGTTCTGGAGACTGCATGTAGTAAGCCTGGGGACTATCGACATGTGTAGAATCAAAGCTATGGTCACTGGGATCACTTTCAGAAAGCAGTGGTGTTATAGGGACTATAGCTCTATTCAGGTTTTCTTCTGCAACAGCATACTTTACCGGAATCACATTGGCTGGAGCTGGGGGTTGTTGTGCTAACACAGGCTGAGGTCTTTGTTGGTTTTGGTATGGTTGCTGATAGGGTTGCTGTGGCCTGCCATATGGCTGTGGAGGGTATTGGTTCTGGTATCTTCCCTGCGGTGGATAGGGTTGAGGGTAAGTT
Organism: Ceratopteris richardii; assembly: GCA_020310875.1. Lineage (NCBI taxonomy): Eukaryota > Viridiplantae > Streptophyta > Polypodiopsida > Polypodiales > Pteridaceae > Ceratopteris > Ceratopteris richardii. Next base: position 90,376,749 of record CM035423.1, read on the forward strand.
TGCCTAACTGTTTGCTTATTGTAGGGGCAATCTTGTGCGGTGTGATTGGTGTACCTCCGTTCTATGGTGCAGTACTGGCTACTAGGATTTACTTGGGGCTGAGCCATAATGGGACACACATTTGCCATATGGTCACCACCGCATGTATAGCACCTCTTCGTTGGGGTAAACCTCGGAATTTGTTTGCTAGAGACGCCTAGTTTTTGGGCCACTTTCTCTACGAGTTCCTCAATTGATGTGGATTGCGTGGAAGAGTGACTAGATGCACTATCTGAATCTTTGTAGATTTTGGAAAGCTCTAGTTCTTCCCCTAGGTTATCTTCAATGTCAATGCACATGCGTACACACTCCTCTATAGTCCTAGGGTCCTTCAGATACACATAGGATCTCAATTTCGTACTCAGCAATCCATCAAGGAATAAGGCCACTTGTTTGGCAGCTGTGGGTAGCTCCGAAACAGGGCACCTTTCAAGATATTGCCTAAATCTTCTTCCTGCAAGTCTCACGGTTTCTTGAGGGGTTTGCTTGAAGCTATGAATCAGTGAGGAGGTATTGTGTCTTATGCCACTCTTAGAGAATTCAATAATAAATGCCTCTAGGAGTTGGTCTATGCTCCTGAACTGTCGCTCATCCAATGGCTGAAACCATGTAAGTGCTGTGTTCCTAAGGGTTAGACCGAAGGCATTGTACTGCGTGAATAGATCCTCCACTTGTTCAGCTCTCAAGGCTTGCTTGAACTCCGCCACATGATCATAGGGATCTCCTGTGCCATCAAAGTAATTCTTCATGGACTTAACTAGCTGGGTTGGTCTCAAAGTTCTTGTGTGCTCTCTAGGTCTCGGCAGAGGAAATCCATCCACATTTCTTTGGTTCCTGTGAGCTCTAAGTATCTCAGGTTCTACTCGATTCGTCTCCGTCCTCGTTCTTTCTCTGCCCACTGGGTTGGCAAAGCTTACTTCTGGTCTATCTCTACTTCTGTCTCTTTGAGTTCCATGAGCTTGGGATGTTCCAGCTCCAGGGTGACCATAGGATACATTCAATCTTGGTTGGGGGAAAATGAATTCACCCTTCCAAGTGTAAGCATGCCTATCATTTTCTGTCACCACAAAGATCCTTTCCGAAGTGTGATCTAAGTAGGTCACTCTACCTGGGCTATCCGGATCCTTAAACTCATAGATCATGATAGTTCCTATATCAGTTGGCTGATTAGATTTATACCTCCAAAAGGCTTCATCCGTTTCTCGATTGAGGAGCAACTCTATGCTCTTGTTGTCTTGGGGAACCCACTCAGGCGTGATAATCCTAGTGAGAACAGATTTGCCTTGGGGGGTTCTAGGTTCCGCACCCATGTTTCCTTGTTCCAAGTCACCTAAGTCCGCCTCTGAGATTACATTCCCAAATTCATCTGTCCTATCTGGGTGACTGGTGACTACGTATATGGTTCCTTCTTTGTCCAGGTATGCATCGTTTTCAAACTTGACTGCAGGGTGCTCTAGTCCAATGGATTGATCAGGATTCTTAATCTGTATCACAGATCTTCCTAAGCCGTCCTCATAGATGCTGGCACCTAATCGGTTGGTCCTAAGGTACTCCAGCTGTGTTTTGTAAGGGCCTTCTACCCTGTACAAGTAAGGCACTCCTGAACTTCCCGTAGGTCTGTCCATGCCTTGAGACATCTCTGACTCACTGGTCTCAGAGCTAGGGTAGTACGAGTGGTGGCTCAACTGCTGGGCCCAAGACCTAGCAGTGTGGTTAACACTAGCCTCTGAAGACCTAAGGCTTTGTCTCTCCCTTGCTAGATGTCGTCCTGATCTAAGGTTCATATGCCTATCTAAGTAGTCCAATTCTTTGCCCAGAGTACAACCTCGTTGCTGGTTACTTTATATTAGTCACTTGATTCTTTTTAGTTATTTCTCGTGTTTAAGGTCTTGTCTGATATTACGTCGTCAGGAATACTTGAATGTTCTTCGTGCTTTCAGGTTGATCGTTCCACGTTAGGTTCTTTTCCTTTATGTTATCGACAATACAGAGGTTAGATTTTTAGCTTGAGCTTGAGTTTTTAGGTAGTCTTCAACTTGATAACTGCCTATCGTCGCCCTGACTTACTCCTACCTCTCGTCGTTCTTAGCCTAAACTATGAATTGACAGAGGGGTTAAAGGTTTCCAACCTTTTGTTTCCTGCTTGGTTGCCCTTGAGTGCCCAGGAAGTATGTTCCCAAGCTTGCACTTACACTTGCTTCGAACGCCTTTCGATGCTCTCAATAGATCTGTAAGAGTTCCACAGTTAGCTTTAAGATTTAAATTCCAATGACAGAACCAATGATTTTCATTCCTGTAGCACACACACTAGCTTGCATAGTGATTTTTAAGAGAACAATTCTAAAGACCCCTGACTTTGATCCCCCTGGGTATGGTCAACTTCAAAATACCCTATCTGAAAATCAATGCATTATCTTCATAAAAAATAGTTGAGGGCGTGTAGTATATGCCACAAGCTTTCCAACAAGCCCTAGAGCTCAAAAAATGGATTTCGTATGAAAAAGTTGTGACCGTTCAGGGTTCTAGGGTTAAGACAGGGTTCAAACAGGATCACTGTGCAACAGGTTTTCCCCAAGTTGTTTTCCTAAAGCTTCCTAATGTGCTCTAGAGTAAAATGTTTGTGCCCAAAATTAGCTCAACTCTTCAATTAACAAACCCTAAAAAATTTGGCTAAAATTGGCTGTCAATCGCGATGGACAGGGCTGTCAATCACGATGGACAGGAGTTCAGTCAATCGTGATGGACAGAGGATTCAGTCAATCGCGATGGACACTCAATCAATCGGGATGGACAGAGGTTCAGTCAATCGCGATGGACAGAGGGTTCAGTCAATCGCGATGGACAGAGGGTTCAGTCAATCGCGATGGACAGAGGGTTCAGTCAATCGCGATGGACACTCAATCAGTCTCGATGGACAGAGGTTCAGTCAATCGCGATGGACAGGCAATCAATTGCGATGGACAGGGGATTCAGTCAATCGCGATGGACAGGCAGTCAGTCGCGATGGACAGGCAGTCAGTCGCGATGGATAGGCAGTCAGTCGTGATGGACAGAGTTGTCAATCGCGATGGACTGAAATTTTGCCAGATTTTCAAAAATTTTGGTGGAAAGGTGGTGTGCAGGGTCTCTAGTCCACTGTGGTGCACTCAGATTTACGAACAAGTGAAAATTTCTGTCAATCGTGATGGACAGAAGGCGGCGACTGCGAGACAGTTTCGACGAGTTTCGTACCTGCGCAGGAAGCTGGGGATGGTGATTCAGCAAGGTCCTGCAAAAAGCTCAAGAAACATGCAAGAAAACACACATGCAATATCGCTCTCTCGCTCTCTCTCACAAGTGAAATGAGGGAAATGAGGTGGAGATGGGGATATAGTCAAAAAACTGAAATTTTCGCGATGATGAAACTAGAGGTGGAAGATGGTGAAGATGATGATGGTGATGATGGTGGTGAAGTAAGAAAGAGTCAAAATAGGAAAAGTAGAAAATTTACCTACAACGCCAACGTCTACAATCTACGTCTTACCATCACACGCTCGTCCTCAAAGCTCGATCCCCGGCAACGGCGCCAAAATTTGGTGTAGCTCAGTGATGAGTAGCACCTCCTTTAATGTCAATCCGGGAAGACGTGAGGATGGTATGAAGACCTCGAGCAAGTGGCGGCACAAGTGCATGAGTGAGAAGCACACTAGCATGCACACACATATACACACACGCGCACACACGGCAAGACAAAGAGGGAGAATCAATGGAGTTCTTAGATTACTTTCAAAATGCTCTTACAAGTTCGTTTCAATTACAATCTAACCTAAAAAATGAGCTCTCTAGCTCTTTTTATAGTTTTTGACTAGGTTTTGGCCCTGTCCAGACCTAGTGTCCGGCCTAGTTAAAAATTAGGTTCTAGGGCCAATTTGAGGGCTTAAACGGAGTCTAAAAAATACGAAAATTGATATGTAGGTACTTCTAAGGCTCCTCAAGCTCAAGGACTCCTTGGCTTGCACAAAATGGAGCTACAAAAATATGAAATGGTATTTACAATGATTGTTAGTGATAAGAATCACTGTTAAAAGATGTTGATTTGGAAGAAATTTGAAGGGCCTATCTGCCAGATTTGCGTCGACTGCTTTGTCTACTTACTCCTTCACTTTGTTCTGACTCTCTCCACTGGCTTCCTTGTCTAGTCGGTCCTTGGGTGCCCATACTGCGCTCAACACATATGATCATGCTCTCCAAAATAAAAGCATAATCCATTATCCTTTCGATATTGTCTTTCCTTTGTTGTAAGTCGTCTGACCATGATGTGATCCAATTGCATGGGTTTTGGTTGCGTTTCCTCGAGCATATGTTGGTGTGGAATAGAAGTAAAGTTGTATTCTCGATCTCTAATAGAAGTCTTCTTCTCTTGCTTTCTCTCGAACAACCTATTATTACATTCAATTGCTTGATTCATGAATTCATTCAAAGTATTTACCTTGGGCATGGTTCGCATGAGGTCCTTAAGATCATCACGTAAGCCCCATCAAAATTGGTTGATAAAATAATCCTCATGCCATGTGAGGTCACAAATGATTTGTCTGAATTCTGATGCATAGGTAGATGGAGGCCTATTTCCTTGATGTAGCTTCCTTAGCTTTGTTTCGGAAACACGCGAACAATTGGTATCTCCAAATGAGGATGTGAAATCTTGAATAAAGGCCTTGAAATCATGCAAAATATCCATGTCCTTCTCAAGCATAGGTGCAAACAATGAAAGAGCAGGACCATATAATAGAGTTCTTATGAGTCCTACTTGAGAAGCATCATGTGGGTACCTATCTGGTTGCATCCTTATGAACAACTTCACTTGTTGCACAAATCCTCGAAACTTTGATCTCGTCCCATCAAATTTCTCAGGCATGCTCACTTTTGGACTTTTCTTCATGTTAGTTGTCATGGGGGTACTTGAAGAAGATTGACTAACAATGATGTGCAGCTCTTGGATTTGCCTTTGAAGTTCTGTGATTACATCTTGAATACTCTATTGTTGAATCCTTTGTTGGTTCTCTTGTATCTCTTGGACTTGTTGTTGAATTACGTTAAGTGCAACAAAAAATTCTTCTCGAATAATCTCCATGGTTCTTGGTCTTGATGAAGGTAGTCTTGCCAAAATGTCAAGGGAGCACTAGATTGTGCTCTCCGACTAGACTAGACAAGATTTCGGAAATGCACTTATGATTACAAGAACAACCACATAGGGAAAATAATACAAGAAGACTAAGCTAATACAATACGTCCCACAACCCGGGACCAATAGGTATGGAAATCTGGACTAGAAATGATATAGGCGATCCCACAACCCGGGATCGTAAGTATGAGACAAGATGTCTGGATTATAAGAACTCCCTTCTCCGAGATGAACAAGATACAAGAAAGAACTCGACAAGATCTCATACTACGAGATTACAAGAGGACAAGACAAGATGTCCTGGATACAAGACTACACAGGAGTAGAACAAGGAACAAGACAAGAACAGGAACTGGAACTTGAAGAGTACTTACTTGGTGGTCACGACTCCTTGAGCTCCCAAGACTCGTATTGGCAAGACTGATTATGAATGTGGCCAACCCCTCCTTATATAGGTTTTCAAGGGCAGTTCCCAAGAGCGGTTGCGACTTGATGATGTCATCAATGTCATCGACTTGAGTCAGGATCTCCGGGTGTCAGAATTCAGCAAATAGATAGTCGATCTTGGGGTTTTGGCACGTTCCGGATGCAATGAAAGCATTAGTTTCTCCAAACTCTAAGCCAATCATGAGATATAGAAATTGACATGGAATCTAAGGTTTAGATGGTTTCCCTGTCCATGACAACTATAATAGATGGGACTTTAACAATTGTTCAAAAGATCAACCACATGAAGACTCATTGCTTCTTATGAATCTTAGCCAAAAAGAAGGTAAAGAAGATGCTCATTTGTTTGACATAGATTTTGGATGTTCAAATTATGTTGTAGGCAACATGGATCTTCTATCTGATTTGGAAAGTCCAAAGCATAGACATGAAGTTCAAACAAGGGATGATACAAAGCACAATGTGGAGAAGATTAGTAATGGCAAAGCTTGCAATGGGAGGACAAAAATTCTAAGTAAGGCTCTCTATGTACCCACTATCATTAAAAACCTAGCCAGTGTAGGCCAAATAGTTGAAAAAGGCTTGCAAGTTAGGTTCACCCAACATGGAGCTTTTGTGGAAGATCCATGTCAAGGCTTCAAGAAGATAGCTAGAGGTGAGAAGCATGGTAGGCTCTTTACTTTTGAAGTAGGAGAAACCATGAACATAGCTCTATTCACTTTTGGGTCTCAAACTCTAATTGAGCTTGAAGTGTGGCAAAAGAGACTTGCTCATGTGAATGAAAGAACCATGAAGGATATATGTAGGGATCAAAGTGTTATTGGACTGCCAAACATATCAAATCAACACATGATCAATAGGTGTGATGCACGTCAGATTGGAAAGGCACAAAGACAAACATTTGACCACAAAGGCTACATCCACAACAATTTATTGGACTTAGTACATACTGATGTATGGGGACCAAGTCAAGAACCTTCAAAAGGCTTCCAAGTTATGTTCACCCAACATTGATCTTTTGTGGAATATCCATCTCAAGGCTTCAAGAAGATAGCCAAAGGTGAGAAGCATGGTAGGCTATTTACTTTTGAAGTAGGAGAAACCAGGGACATAGCTCTATTCACTTTTGGGTCTGAAACCCTAAGTGAGCTTGAAGTGTGGCATAAGGGACTTTCTTGTGTGAATGAAAGAATCTTGAAGGATATATGTAGGGATCAAAGTGTTCTTGGACTACCAAACATATCAAAGCAACACATGATCACTAGGTGTGATGCATGTCAGATTGGGAAGGCACAAAGAGAACCATTAAACCGCAAAGTCTACATTCACAACAATGTATTGGACTTAGTACATATAGATGTATGGGGACAAAACCAACAACATTCATTGGGCGGGATGAAGGTATTATGTCTCGTTTATTGATGACCATAGTGATAGACAATAGTATGCTTTATCAAGAGTAAGAATGAAGTGTTTTATTTCTTCAAAACATATTTAGCATAGGTGGAGAATTATACAGGTAGATCACTCAAGATGCTCACATCTGATGGAGAGGGATAATAATTGTCCAAAGATTTTGATGAGTTCTTGTAGGATAAAGGTATCAAAAGGAAAGTGACTATTAGGTACTCTCCTTAACTAGATGGAATCGTAGAGAGAAGAAACAAGAAATTGGTTGGATTAGACAAAACAATTCTTGAAGAGAAGAGGTTGCCACATTATCTATGGGCAGAGGGTATTTGAACTATTGTGTACCTTGGCAATAGACTACTATCAAAATCACTTCAAGGTATGACTCCTTATGAATCATGGCATGGAAGAAAACCTATTCTTGGACATTACAAGGTGTTTGGTTGTTTAACTTATGTTTAGGTACCATCACAAATAAGAGGTAAGCTTGATGAAGGAACAATAAAAGCAATGTATTTTGGGTATGACTCAACCAAGGTGGGTTACAAGTTCTATAACCCTTCAACCAAAGATGTTGTGTTTGAAGAACACAAGTCTTGGTATGATGAAGACATGCAAAATGTAACTATACCATATGATCTTGATTATGATTCTCATCAATTAGGAAGCAAGAATGATACACATGTCTAGGATCCAAGAGGTGATACAGATGATGACCAAGATGAAAGGGAAAAGGATTACAAACTATGGAAGTCAAGAGGCCAAGCAAAGATGCAAGAGTGTGGAGAATGCTCTAACCAAGCTCCTAGAACATCAACAAGAGAGAAGAAACAACCAAAAAGGTATGGATATAATCCCACATTTGTTACAAAGCATTCAATCTACTTGGCAGAAGACTCAATTTCAAAAGAACGCTCAACCTATGAGGAGACAAAGGGAGACCCTAATTGGGAATAGGCCATGAAAGAAGATATAGATGAATTGAAGGAGATCGACACTTGGGATTTGGTTCCAATGTCATCCAATCAAAAGGTAATTGGTTGTAGATGGGGATATAAAGTTAAAAGAAACTCACATGGATAAGTTTCTTGGTACAAAGCAAGATTAGTTGCCAAAGGATGCTCACAAAGGCATGGTATAGACTATGAGGAAACATTCTCACCAATTGCAAAGATGAATACAATGAAAACATTGATAAATGTAGCTGTTGCAAGAAATTGGAGACTCCTCCAACTTAATGTAAAAAATGCATTTCTAAATAGTTGGATAAGTGAAGAGATATACATGTCACAACCTCCACATCTTTAAAACCCCAATCATGCATCTTATGTTTATTGACTTAAGAAAGCATTGTATAGATTGAAACAAGCTCCTAGAGCTTGGAACTACAGGTTGGTTACATACCTTCAAGTTCAAGCGTTCAAATCTAGCAATTGCGGTCCTTCTTTATTGATTAAAAGGGATCACAATAAGTTTAACAATCTATGAGTACATGTAGATGACATAACGATGATAGGTGACGATCTGAATGGTATTCAAAGGATCAAGAGACACATGCAAAAGAAGTTCAAAATTAGGGATTTAGTTCAGCTCACATTCCTAGGTATGCAGGTCATATATACAGATGAAGGAATGTATTTGAATCAAAGAAGATACAGCGATCTATTTCTTTAGTTCAAAATGGAGACCACTAAACCTATACGTACACATTTGGAGATGAATCATACACTTAGTTTTTATGAAGGTGAGAAAATTGAAAAGACACACATGGATGCAACTAAGTATCTCAAAGGTACAATCAATGAAGGTATAGTCTATCCTTCTTCTTCATATTTGGATATCAAAATTTTCTTAGATGCAGATTGGGTACGAGCTAAGGATGATAGAGGAAGTTCCTCTAGTTTCTTAGCATTTGCAAGTTCAAAGCTAGTTCCATGGAGTTCCAAGAAGTAACCAACTGGTACTTTATCCGCACCTAAGTAGAGTACAAAGGTTTGACCATAGCAACTCAAGAGGCAATATGGTTAAAAGCATTGTGTATAGATTTGGGACTTGTGAGTACCAAACCTCACATATTTGGAGATAATGTAAGTTCCATGCATCTAGCATCATATCCTATTTTCCATTCAAGAACCAAACACATAGATATTTATTACCACTTCATCATGGAGAAGATCATGGCAAAGGAGATTAACATTTCTTTTGTTCCAAGTGAAAAGCAAGTAGCAAATATGATGACAAAAGCACTTTTTTTTTTAATATAAAGGAAGTTCGGCATTAGCCTACTCTCCCGGACTTGAATTAAATAAAGAAACAAAAGTACAATAGAAGGGAACTATTGCCCACGGGACCCCCCGAGTCCCACAAAGCAGGGGAAGCTTGTATAGAGCCTAGGTTGCATTACAAAGAAGGTTAATCACCCTCTCATCGCCCTCATGCGGGGCCCATTTGGGTTTGAGCTTGTTGTTGATCAAAAGGAGGACTTGATGGTGCATGAAGGGGGGGGATTTCTTACTGTTAACAATCCTTTTGCCAAGGAGGAATAGTGATTTCTCAATCGACCACTCCCTGGGGGGATCACCGAAGTTGAGAGCACATCTTTCCCGCCATATTTTCCACAGGACTTCCCCTCTGATGGCGTTCCAGAGTGCCGCGGAGCAGCCGATCGCTTCTCCCAAAAGGACTTGTTTCCAACTAAGCTGATTTTGAAGTCTGATTATCCTCCCAACCGTCTGCCAGATTCTGCTGGAGTTGGGGCAGGTAAAGAAGATGTGTGGGACATCTTCGATAGACCGGTGGCAGCGTTTGCACCAAGGAGGGATCCCACAAAGTTTGCTGGCCTTGTGGTTGGTCCAAATTCCTCGATGAAGAATTTGCCAAAGGAGGACAGACTTCTTAATTTCTATAAGGGGGTGCCAGATACCCATGAACTTCATGTCCCACCGAAGCCGCGTCCAAGACAGGCACCACTTCTTGTTGAGGTTGATCTGATGGTCATTCGTTTCTTTGATGTTCGGGATTTTGAATAGGCTATTCCCATTGTGCCATTTAAGCCCAAGTGGTTTTGGTGTGTCGTGTCCCATGAGAAGGCGAGTCTTGTGGCGATCCCATGCGAGACGTCTGCTTTGCAAAGTGTTCCATTCTTCGTACGAGATGTTGATGCCAGGGTCAATATCCTCGAAGTTGATCCAGCTGTTGGTGTCATGTTTCCAGAGGTGTTTCCATTTTTTGAAGCCTTTGTTCCAAAGCTTCTTGGCATTTTGAATGTTCCAAGACTCCACACTCCGGATGCCATGTATCGGAAACCAGATAGAGTCGTTTTGTCTGATACCTGCCGCCCACTTCCAGTCCTCACTAATTCTTGTGAAGCTTTTGACTTTATTCCAGCCCTTCCAAAGGGAGCACATGAGATTGGAGCCTTTCGGGAAGACGGGGATCGGGGAGAATAGCAGGGTCAAGATGTCAAGATTCTTCCAGTTTGGGAACCCCATGAGAGCCAACTCATTCTTGTTTCTGAAGATCAGCTTGGCCCACGAGGCCTCCTTGTTGCACCAAGCCTTAATCATCCATTTGGCTGCTAGCTTGTTAGCCATACACCCAATGTCCAGGATACCAAGCCCCCCGTTATCTCTAGGGCTAGTGCAGATGGCCCATTTGATTTTAGGCACCCCCCTTCTGTTATGATCACCCGTCCAAAGAAAGTTTCTACAAATACTGTTCAGTTTGGACAGGCCTTGCTCATTCGGTCTCCAGCATGACAGGAAATAGATGGTAGAAGAGAGGAGGAACGTGTTGATAACCATCGCACGCCCAGCAAGATTGATTTGCATACCTCTCCAATAGTTAAGCTTGTTTTCGAGTTTGGCCAGCATCCAGTTCCATCGCTGTTCCATGGAGATGCCAAACCCCAAGGGGATTCCGAGAAGACGAAAGATTTGGCCCTGCGGAATGATTTGACAGCCATGATCAATGAGAAGGCCGGGATGAGGTCCCACAATAGCTCTAAACGCGGTCTTGGAGTGGTTGATTTTGGAACCAGAGGCTTCACAAAAGGTAGCAAGACACCTCCAGAATGTCTCCAGGCTGGTATTATCATTGTGAACGAACGCGTTCATATCATCGGCAAATAGTCTCATGGTGATTTGACTGTGGTCGTGAGGCAGCCGGAGGCCTTTGATATTGCCAGCCTCCACATGATGCGCCACAAGCCTGCTAAGCCCCTCAGTGGCGATGGCAAAAAGAAGGGGGGCCAGTGGGCACCCTTGTCTAATAGATCTTCTAAGTTTGATCGCCTTCGAAAGTTTGCCATTGACGTTAATTTGGGTCGTTGCGTTTCCGAGAAGGGTCGCGATCATCTTGGTGAATTTCTGGCTACATCCGAGGTCTTGGAGCGACTGCAGGATATAGTCCCATTCTAGTCTGTCGTAGGCTTTGTCAAAGTCGATCTTGAGGAAGACCACATCTTGATTAGACTCTTTTGCAAATTGAATACCTTCCCAAATGTCCATAATGGTTTCCAAGATAGACCTGCCTTTGATGAAACCTTTTTGGTCCTCACTTAGCCACGTTCGCAGGTGGCACGAGATTCTGTTGGCAATGACTTTGGCGATGATCTTGTAACCTGTTTGGAGCATCGTAATAGCCCGCCAGTTCTCGATTCTGTTCTTTTCCCCTTTCTTGTGTATTAGCTTGATAATTCCATTATTGAGGCAAGCAGGAAGAGCACCAAACTTTAACGCTTCTTGCCACACCATCCGAAGAGGGGTGGCAACCACCAGCTTGAAGGATTTAAAGAACTCGTTAGTGAGTCCGTCGGGTCCCGGGCTTTTACTGAGAGGGAGGGCATCAATGACCTCAATAATTTCTGCTTCAGAGATAGGGGCATGAAGCAGGGAGAGGAGGTTGGGTGGTATCCTACGGGGGGAAACCCTAGAAATGGCTGCCATACAGTCCCTTCTATGGTGGGAGAGGGGGTTCGAGGTTCCCAAGAGTCTCGTGAAGTGCCCTTCGATGATGCCAACGTTTCCTTCTTCCGAATTGCATACATTGCCATGTAGGTCTAGCAATAGGGGGATCGATTCTCTGCTATGTTTCCTTTTAAGGATATTGCACATCTCTTTGGTGGGTTTGTCGGCTTTGCCAGCCCACCAATCCTTGAAGAAAATTTGCAAATTTTTCCTTTGTATTTCTTCCTCGTATCTCAACGCCGCTCTGATTTTTCGGAGACCTCTCTGGGCTTGATGTTTTCCTTTGTTCACTTCCTCCTCGAGCCTCCAGAGTCTGCGGTAAAGAGCTTCCCTACGAGCCCGCCGCACGGTCTCGAGCATCTTCTTAGTTCTGATCATGATCTTTCGAGACTTATCGATAGCACTTCTCCAGCACTTGGCTGGGGACAAGCCGGAGGCGAATGCCACCTTCCACACATCGGCAATTTCTTGCTGGACGGAGGGGAGAGAGAAGGTGGTAGCATTGGCATGGAACCACGGAGCCTTGCGGATCTTGTTGGAAGGCTGAAAAGTGATAACGATCGGGTAGTGATCAGAGATAGTGAGGTCAGTGCGCTGCGTGATGGCTGGGTGGCCCCACTGATGAGTAAAACTCTGGGAGATGTAGCATCTGTCGAGTCTAGCTTTCCTCAGGTCCTCGCCCGCTTGGAGATTAGACCAAGAAAAGCCATTCGAGTCTTTGTATTCAACCAAATCCAGGTGAAGTTTGGTCCTGTCCCACGTTTCTTTCTCCCAACTGTCGATGATCCTGCCCTTGCCCAACCATCTATCCATAGGGTCCTCCACCATGTTGAAGTCTCCACAGATAAGCACGTTGTGGGGAAGCGAGTCTAAGGAGGCCCATGAGTTCAGTCTCTCCAAATCCCCGTTAGGGGTGTACAAAGAAACCATAGTAGCGTAGAGAGGAGCACCAAAAGAAGCAGGGATCCAACGGTGGCTTTCATCTTCAATGAAGTTCTCAAGCTTTTCAAACCAGAGTTGATTAACGCCGAAGACGTTCCACCAGATCCCCGCTGGTGCGTCGTCGAGATCCAAACATGAGTCGAGGAGACCTGTCTAAGCCGTTTATGGAGGTCTTCTCCATCGATTTTAGTCTCTTGAATACAAATAAAATCTGGGTTTATGCTGAGGTCGCGGAGCCATTGACCAATGATGGTCGCTCTAGAGGGGTCGGTTAGCCCCCTAGCATTTAACAAGATGATGATCATTTTCGTAGTGATCCCTCTTTGCGGGAGGGAGCTTTGTCCTTTCTTTTCTTGGATTCATCTTTCTTTTTCGCTGGGATCGGATCCCGAGTTAGCAATAGGTTCTTGTGGGGGCTTTTCCAGGGTAACTCCATAGGTTGCTTTCCTTTGCGGGATGCCTCTTGCTGGGGAGACTTCGGCCCGTCGGGTCCCGGGCTTTTACTGAGAGGGAGGGCATCAATGACCTCAATAATTTCTGCTTCAGAGATAGGGGCATGAAGCAGGGAGAGGAGGTTGGGTGGTATCCTACGGGGGGAAACCCTAGAAATGGCTGCCATACAGTCCCTTCTATGGTGGGAGAGGGGGTTCGAGGTTCCCAAGAGTCTCGTGAAGTGCCCTTCGATGATGCCAACGTTTCCTTCTTCCGAATTGCATACATTGCCATGTAGGTCTAGCAATAGGGGGATCGATTCTCTACTACGTTTCCTTTTAAGGATATTGCACATCTCTTTGGTGGGTTTGTCGGCTTTGCCAGCCCACCAATCCTTGAAGAAAATTTGCAAATTTTTCCTTTGTATTTCTTCCTCGTATCTCAACGCCCCTCTGATTTTTCGGAGACCTCTCTGGGCTTGATGTTTTCCTTTGTTCACTTCCTCCTCAAGCCTCTAGAGTCTGCGGTAAAGAGCTTCCCTACGAGCCCGCCGCACGGTCTCGAGCATCTTCTTAGTTCTGATCATGATCTTTCGAGACTTATCGACAGCACTTCTCCAGCACTTGGCTGGGGACAAGCCGGAGGCGAACGCCACCTTCCACACATCGGCAATTTCTTGCTGGACGGAGGGGAGAGAGAAGGTGGTAGCATTGGCATGGAACCACGGAGCCTTGCGGATCTTGTTGGAAGGCTGAAAAGTGATAACGATCGGGTAGTGATCAGAGATAGTGAGGTCAGTGCGCTGCGTGATGGCTGGGTGGCCCCACTAATGAGTAAAACTCTGGGAGATGTAGCATCTGTCGAGTCTAGCTTTCCTCAGGTCCTCGCCCGCTTGGAGATTAGACCAAGAAAAGCCATTCGAGTCTTTGTATTCAACCAAATCCAGGTGAAGTTTGGTCCTGTCCCACGTTTCTTTCTCCCGACTGTCGATGATCCTGCCCTTGCCCAACCATCTATCCATAGGGTCCTCCACCATGTTGAAGTCTCCACAGATAAGCACGTTGTGGGGAAGCGAGTCTAAGGAGGCCCATGAGTTCAGTCTCTCCAAATCCCCGTTAGGGGCGTACAAAGAAACCATAGTAGCGCAGAGAGGAGCACCAAAAGAAGCAGGGATCCAACGGTGGCTTTCATCTTCAATGAAGTTCTCAAGCTTTTCAAACCAGAGTTGATTAACGCCGATAGACGTTCCACCAGATCCCCGCTGGTGCGTCGTCGAGATCCAAACATGAGTCGAGGAGACTTGTCTAAGCCGTTTATGGAGGTCTTCTCCATCGATTTTAGTCTCTTGAATACAAATAAAATCTGGGTTTATGCTGAGGTCGCGGAGCCATTGACCAATGATGGTCGCTCTAGAGGGGTCGGTTAGCCCCCTAGCATTTAACGAGATGATGATCATTTTCGTAGTGATCCCTCTTTGCGGGAGGGAGCTTTGTCCTTTCTTTTCTTGTATTCATCTTTCTTTTTCGCTGGGATCGGATCCCGAGTTAGCAATAGGTTCTTGTGGGGGCTTTTCCAGGGTAACTCCATAGGTTGCTTTCCTTTGCGGGATGCCTCTTGCTGGGGAGACTTGGGCCCGTCGGGTCCCGGGCTTTTACTGAGAGGGAGGGCATCAATGACCTCAATAATTTCTGCTTCAGAGATAGGGGCATGAAGCAGGGAGAGGAGGTTGGGTGGTATCCTACGGGGGGAAACCCTAGAAATGGCTGCCATACAGTCCCTTCTATGGTGGGAGAGGGGGTTCGAGGTTCCCAAGAGTCTCGTGAAGTGCCCTTCGATGATGCCAACGTTTCCTTCTTCCGAATTGCATACATTGCCATGTAGGTCTAGCAATAGGGGGATCGATTCTCTGCTATGTTTCCTTTTAAGGATATTGCACATCTCTTTGGTGGGTTTGTCGGCTTTGCAAGCCCACCAATCCTTGAAGAAAATTTGCAAATTTTTCCTTTGTATTTCTTCCTCGTATCTCAACGCCGCTCTGATTTTTCGGAGACCTCTCTGGGCTTGATGTTTTCCTTTGTTCACTTCCTCCTCAAGCGTCTAGAGTCTGCGGTAAAGAGCTTCCCTACGAGCCCGCCGCACGGTCTCGAGCATCTTCTTAGTTCTGATCATGATCTTTCGAGACTTATCGACAGCACTTCTCCAGCACTTGGCTGGGGACAAGCCGGAGGCGAACGCCACCTTCCACACATCGGCAATTTCTTGCTGGACGGAGGGGAGAGAGAAGGTGGTAGCATTGGCATGGAACCACGGAGCCTTGCGGATCTTGTTGGAAGGCTGAAAAGTGATAACGATCGGGTAGTGATCAGAGATAGTGAGGTCAGTGCGCTGCGTGATGGCTGGGTGGCCCCACTGATGAGTAAAACTCTGGGAGATGTAGCATCTGTCGAGTCTAGCTTTCCTCAGGTCCTCGCCCGCTTGGAGATTAGACCAAGAAAAGCCATTCGAGTCTTTGTATTCAACCAAATCCAGGTGAAGTTTGGTCCTGTCCCACGTTTCTTTCTCCCGACTGTCGATGATCTTGCCCTTGCCCAACCATCTATCCATAGGGTCCTCCACCATGTTGAAGTCTCCACAGATAAGCACGTTGTGGGGAAGCGAGTCTAAGGAGGCCCATGAGTTCAGTCTCTCCAAATCCCCGTTAGGGGCGTACAAAGAAACCATAGTAGCGCAGAGAGGAGCACCAAAAGAAGCAGGGATCCAACGGTGGCTTTCATCTTCAATGAAGTTCTCAAGCTTTTCAAACCAGAGTTGATTAACGCCGATAGACGTTCCACCAGATCCCCGCTGGTGCGTCGTCGAGATCCAAACATGAGTCGAGGAGACTTGTCTAAGCCGTTTATGGAGGTCTTCTCCATCGATTTTAGTCTCTTGAATACAAATAAAATCTGGGTTTATGCTGAGGTCGCGGAGCCATTGACCAATGATGGTCGCTCTAGAGGGGTCGGTTAGCCCCCTAGCATTTAACGAGATGATGATCATTTTCGTAGTGATCCCTCTTTGCGGGAGGGAGCTTTGTCCTTTCTTTTCTTGGATTCATCTTTCTTTTTCGCTGGGATCGGATCCCGAGTTAGCAATAGGTTCTTGTGGGGGCTTTTCCAGGGTAACTCCATAGGTTGCTTTCCTTTGCGGGATGCCTCTTGCTGGGGAGACTTGGGCCCGTCGGGTCCCGGGCTTTTACTGAGAGGGAGGGCATCAATGACCTCAATAATTTCTGCTTCAGAGATAGGGGCATGAAGCAGGGAGAGGAGGTTGGGTGGTATCCTACGGGGGGCAACCCTAGAAATGGCTCCCATACAGTCCCTTCTATGGTGGGAGAGGGGGTTCGAGGTTCCCAAGAGTCTCGTGAAGTGCCCTTCGATGATGCCAACGTTTCCTTCTTCCGAATTGCATACATTGCCATGTAGGTCTAGCAATAGGGGGATCGATTCTCTGCTATGTTTCCTTTTAAGGATATTGCACATCTCTTTGGTGGGTTTGTCGGCTTTGCCAGCCCACCAATCCTTGAAGAAAATTTGCAAATTTTTCCTTTGTATTTCTTCCTCGTATCTCAACGCCGCTCTGATTTTTCGGAGACCTCTCTGGGCTTGATGTTTTCCTTTGTTCACTTCCTCCTCGAGCCTCCAGAGTCTGCGGTAAAGAGCTTCCCTACGAGCCCGCCGCACGGTCTCGAGCATCTTCTTAGTTCTGATCATGATCTTTCGAGACTTATCGACAGCACTTCTCCAGCACTTGGCTGGGGACAAGCCGGAGGCGAACGCCACCTTCCACACATCGGCAATTTCTTGCTGGACGGAGGGGAGAGAGAAGGTGGTAGCATTGGCATGGAACCACGGAGCCTTGCGGATCTTGTTGGAAGGCTGAAAAGTGATAACGATCGGGTAGTGATCAGAGATAGTGAGGTCAGTGCGCTGCGTGATGGCTGGGTGGCCCCACTGATGAGTAAAACTCTGGGAGATGTAGCATCTGTCGAGTCTAGCTTTCCTCAGGTCCTCGCCCACTTGGAGATTAGACCAAGAAAAGCCATTCGAGTCTTTGTATTCAACCAAATTCAGGTGAAGTTTGGTCCTGTCCCACGTTTCTTTCTCCCGACTGTCAATGATCCTGCCCTTGCCCAACCATCTATCCATAGGGTCCTCCACCATGTTGAAGTCTCCACAGATAAGCACGTTGTGGGGAAGCGAGTCTAAGGAGGCCCATGAGTTGAGTCTCTCCAAATCCCCGTTAGGGGCGTACAAAGAAACCATAGTAGCGCAGAGAGGAGCACCAAAAGAAGCAGCGATCCAACGGTGGCTTTCATCTTCAATGAAGTTCTCAAGCTTTTCAAACCAAAGTTGATTAACGCCGATAGACGTTCCACCAGATCCCCGCTGGTGCGTCGTCGAGATCCAAACATGAGTCGAGGAGACTTGTCTAAGCCGTTTATGGAGGTCTTCTCCATCGATTTTAGTCTCTTGAATACAAATAAAATCTGGGTTTATGCTGAGGTCGCGGAGCCATTGACCAATGATGGTCGCTCTAGAGGGGTCGGTTAGCCCCCTAGCATTTAACGAGATGATGATCATTTTCGTAGTGATCCCTCTTTGCGGGAGGGAGCTTTGTCCTTTCTTTTCTTGGATTCATCTTTCTTTTTCGCTGGGATCGGATCCCGAGTTAGCAATAGGTTCTTGTGGGGGCTTTTCCAGGGTAACTCCATAGGTTGCTTTCCTTTGCGGGATGCCTCTTGCTGGGGAGACTTGGGCCCGTCGGGTCCCGGGCTTTTACTGAGAGGGAGGGCATCAATGACCTCAATAATTTCTGCTTCAGAGATAGGGGCATGAAGCAGGGAGAGGAGGTTGGGTGGTATCCTACGGGGGGAAACCCTAGAAATGGCTGCCATACAGTCCCTTCTATGGTGGGAGAGGGGGTTCGAGGTTCCCAAGAGTCTCGTGAAGTGCCCTTCGATGATGCCAACGTTTCCTTCTTCCGAATTGCATACATTGCCATGTAGGTCTAGCAATAGGGGGATCGATTCTCTGCTATGTTTCCTTTTAAGGATATTGCACATCTCTTTGGTGGGTTTGTCGGCTTTGCCAGCCCACCAATCCTTGAAGAAAATTTGCAAATTTTTCCTTTGTATTTCTTCCTCGTATCTCAACGCCGCTCTGATTTTTCGGAGACCTCTCTGGGCTTGATGTTTTCCTTTGTTCACTTCCTCCTCGAGCCTCCAGAGTCTGCAGTAAAGAGCTTCCCTACGAGCCCGCCGCACGGTCTCGAGCATCTTCTTAGTTCTGATCATGATCTTTCGAGACTTATCGACAGCACTTCTCCAGCACTTGGCTGGGGACAAGCCGGAGGCGAACGCCACCTTCCACACATCGGCAATTTCTTGCTGGACGGAGGGGAGAGAGAAGGTGGTAGCATTGGCATGGAACCACGGAGCCTTGCGGATCTTGTTGGAAGGTTGAAAAGTGATAACGATCGGGTAGTGATCAGAGATAGTGAGGTCAGTGCGCTGCGTGATGGCTGGGTGGCCCCACTGATGAGTAAAACTCTGGGAGATGTAGCATCTGTCGAGTCTAGCTTTCCTCAGGTCCTCGCCCGCTTGGAGATTAGACCAAGAAAAGCCATTCGAGTCTTTGTATTCAACCAAATCCAGGTGAAGTTTGGTCCTGTCCCACGTTTCTTTCTCCCGACTGTCGATGACCCTGCGCTTGCCCAACCATCTATCCATAGGGTCCTCCACCATGTTGAAGTCTCCACAGATAAGCACTTGATGGAATAAAGCTTGACAGATTTAAATCAATGGCACATATTCAACCTATTAGAGAGTGAAGACTCAAGTATACATTAGCTTGAGGGGAGTTGTTGGATCATCAAGCTTACACTATGCTTGAGGTAGATTGGATCTACATCAAAAGAGATATGGTTTGGATTATGCCAAAATATCCATTGAAGCTTTCTTTTACTTATGCTCATTTATTGTATTCTTTAAAAAGATTTTTTACAGATCATTTACAATTCTCAAATCCTAGAGCTTCACACATGGAAAAGTAGAAAAAGAGAGCTAAACTTCCATGAATTTGAGGTTGTTGAGTTGCAATCAATGAATTAGTCAATCACCTAAAAGTAGATCAAACTAGCTCTTCACTTTTCCTAGATTGTAGGAAAGTGAATTGATTCCCTCGAACAACTAATCTTGCCTTCATTTGAATTCAAAAGCCACTTATAGAAGCAACTTTACGAATCTATATAAATACTTAAAATCACTTGTACATTACATGGAAGCAATATACATAGACTTGTGGCCATCATTGTCTTGCTCCATTTTTCTGCATCATCTTCTTCAACAATAGTGAGCTTGTAGAGGCAGCTTCTGTTTCTACAGAGCTTGGCATTGGATGTGGGATCCTTTATTGGAAAGGAATTAGTGTCTTGTTTATGTGTGTATATTTTCAAAGCATTTGGTTTAGTAGATTGGGAGAAATCTGGGTTTTTCTGTCTCACGGAGATAGAAAAATAGGAGGTACCACTACTGAGTATCAGGTTCATTCCAAAAGCATATGTTGTTTATTTCTTGTACTCTTTTGCATTCTATACACTTAAACCTATGTGTATCACTCCTCTAAAAGGATTTGTTCCAATTTTAGTCATGTTGGCTACTAATACATTTGAAGTTTATTATCTCATCCAAAGATACTACATTTTTTGAGGTAGTCAATGCACAAACCTATCTGTTTTATATTGAATCTTTCACCTTGATGCTCCAATGTAAATGGTGCATTTTTCTACACTTATCACATGCCTATAAGGTCTATTTGAGTCTCTATAAGCCCAAGGGCTAACCTTGTTCCGGTTGGTTGGATCGAACTTCATAGCTTTGCAACTCACTTTTCTATCTCCTACAAGCTTCTCCAAGTTTTTTTAGTGCTTACTTCCATCTTGCCTTGAAAAGAAACATGAATATCTTGCATAGTTCATTATTAGTTAAGCATTCACATACACATTTTGACCCTTTATAATTTCCAAAGAACCACCATTGTGTTACGATTCAACTTCCTATTTTCATTGCATATCATCTTCTTATTTGTGAAATTTTTTAGTTTATCATTGAAATGACATAGACCATAAGCACCATGTGTGTGGCTTTAGACTTCTTGACAATGCACATACACACATACATGCATATATGGATGCACATATAGACATACATACATAGATAAATACCGACATACATACATACATATATACATACATACATACATACATACACACACATACAATCATACATACATACACATACATAGAAATAAACTAAGATGTATAGTTATGTGAATATATTAGTGTATATGTATATATATATATATATATATATATATATATATATATATATATATGTGTGTGTGTGTGTGTGTGTGTGTGTAAATATAAGTTGCAAGAAAGAAGCCATAGACACTACATAGTGCATCAATAGCAAATTTTCAAAGCACATAAACTACAATAGAGAAATGATTTGTAATTTTCTTGAATTAAGCACACAAGCATGTAGAAAGGGGATGACATACAAACATAGGTTATATTCCTTTGGATGAAAATCACAATGCAAAGTGTCTTATACATGTGTCACATGTGCCCGCATACAACCAAAATAGTGAATCTTGGTCATTGTAGAAAACAACCTATGAGAGCCTCAAATCAAGAATGAAATGAAAAACTTAAGGAAGGCTTCAAATAAAAACATCAATGCTTATATCTTGAAGGTAAAAGCCATTGCAGATGCCTTAGGTTCAATAGGTAACCCCGTCAACGATCATGATTTGGTAGTTCTCACACTAAATCAACTAAGAGATGATGAAAAATGGAGGCCATTAACTGCTTGAAAAAATATATGCAAGGTAGTTTTTATCAGATTTTGAGCAATTAGCCATACTCATGGTTACCAAAGAGATTAACCTCAATGGAGGTCATTCAAAGAGCAATGAAGCTCATGTCATTTATGTTGACATAAAGGAAAACAAAAGAGAGATGTGCACAATGAACAAGACAAAGGTAGAGGAATCTCAAGCAATGATCAGGAAGTTTTGAGTCAAAGCAATGGAGTAGGGAGTATAGCAAGAGCTAGAGGAAGAGGAGGTCCACCTCAAGGAAGGGACTATACAAAGAAATGCTACAATTGTGGCAAGCTAGACAACTTTCCAAGGGAATGTTATTGGAAGGACAGTTAAAGAGGCTACAAGAAGAATCAAGGTGGCTTTGAAAATACTTCAAATACATCAAAGAATGATAATCTTTTAGCCATGATGCAAAGAAATTGTAGGAAAGAAGGCATAGACACCACATGGTGAATTAATAGCAATTTTGCAAATCACATGAGCTACTATAGAGAAATGAATTGTAATTTTCTTGATTCAAGCACACAAAGGCATGTACAAAGGGGATGACACCAAGCAAAGGATCACAAACATAGGTACGAGTATAGGCTGATAGCTAAAGGCAAGAAGGAATGAATGTTGATCACCATCAAGGTAAGATAAGCCTCATCACATATGGTCTATTTGACATTTGGAATCAAGGAAATAGATGAAGTGGATTTATGGCACAAGAGGATTGGGCACATAAACCTTCAGAAGATGAAGGATATGCAAAGGAGAAGTGTGGTACTTGGTCTTCCAAATTTTGAGTCTCAAATTATGCAACATTTGTTGTGAAGCATGTTAAGTCAAGAAGCTAGCAAGGTGTCCATTCAAGAAGAGTACACAGAGGAGCAGATTTCCATTGCACCTCATTCACATCGATGTACGGGAACCAACCAGGGAGCCCTCATTGAAAGAGAATAGGTATTCTTTTATATTCATTGGTGATCACACAATAATGACATGGTTGTATTGTATGAAGACAAAGGTTGAAGTCTTCAATCACTTTAAAGATTTAAAAATACTAGCTGAAAAGGAGATGGGCAAGGACATAATGATTCTTAGGCCCAATGGAAGGGGAAAATACTTCTCCAACATGTTTTCTGAATTTTTAATTTATAATGGCATCAAAAGGCAAAATACATGCAGGTATACACTCCAATAAAATGGGGTTGCAAAAAGGAAAAATAGACACATAGCTGAAGTGGCAAGATCAACACTCAATGAGATGAATGTGACCAATTGGTATATGGTAGATGCATCAAGTACAACCATCTACATCATGAACATGTGCCTCACTTCATTTGTACATGCCTTAAGTCTATATGAAGCCTTAAGTCTATATGAAGCATGGTATGGTAATAAAGGGATCTATCTCATCTCAAGATTTGTGGTTGTGTATGTTATATGCATATGCCTTACAATTTATGCCATAAACTTGAATCAAAAGCTAAAAGGTGTATATTTATTGGATATTCAAGTGAGCAAAAGTTTTTTATGTTTTAGGATCTTAAAACTAAAGAGGTGAAGGTATGTAGAGATGTTATCTTTGATGAATTGTTTGCATGGTATGTTGTGAGAGATTAATTGCAAGTTGAAGACATGCATGATATCAAGAGAAGACATGTAGAAGACAAATAAAGTGTGGATATTTATGGTCCTTCAATTTCAAAGACAACATCATAGGGCACCCCATATCTTCATGGAAAGTGATATTGAGAAGCAAGCCTACTTGAATTGAAGGAAGTTTTGAAAGAAGCAAAGGCAAGAAAGAACAACATGATGGAGACAATTCATTTCTAGAGATAGATAGCAATAGTGAAGGAGAGTTTGAAGCGATAAAAGTTCCAAGTGTAACGAGGCCAAAAGAAAAAGGACCCTCAAGAGAGAGGAACATCAACAAGAGAAAGGTGTCGAGATCAGCGAGAAACATATGACTCTTTCCTTGCTAAACATTATGCATACATGAGTCAAGTAGTTGCATGTGAAGATCCTAATTGTTTTGAGGATGTAAGCAAGCATGAAGAATGGAACCAAACCATGCAAGAAGATGTAAAAGCAGGGAGATAACACTTGTTCATAAGTGCTTAAGACTAAGGACATGAACGGGATAGGCAACAAATAGGTATACAAGGTGAAGAGGAGTTCCGATGCCAGCATACCTAGGTTTAAAGTGAGATTGGTTACCAAAGGGTTTTTCTCAAACCTATGGTATTCACTTTGAGGAGACTTTCAACCCTATAGGAAGGATGACTATAGTAATAACTCACATTGAAACTTTATCCTCAAGGAGTTGGAAGATCCACAAGCTAGATGTGAAGAATGTGTTTTTGAAAGGTGAGCTAGAGGAGATTGTCTTTATGGAGCAACCCAAACGCTTTGAAGATCAGGTATACCCTCATCATGTGTGCATGTTAAAAAGGCTCTTTATGGTCTCAAGCAAGCCCAAGATCTTGTAACCAGAGGCTAGGTTAATACTTAGCAAAATATTTCCACAAGCAAACTGATGGTGGCTCATCATTGTACATGAAGAAGGAAGGTGTTCTTGTTTTCTACATTTTCAGTTATGTTGATGATATTATTCTTACAGGGAATGATGAAGCAAGCATTAGAGACATCAAGAAGAATTCAAGATCTTAGATCTTCCATAATTGAGGTACTTCTTAGGCATAGAAGTAATCTACAAAGAGATGGGAATATATCTCATGCAAAAGAAGTACATTCTTGATGTACTAGCAAAGTATTGAATGTGTAATTGCAAGCTAATTCCAAATCCATGGGAAGTGAATGTAAAGGTGAGTGCAGATGAGGGAGAAATTTTTGAAGATGTTATTTTGTATAGATCCATTGTAGGATCTTTGAAATATGCAACTCTCACTAGGTTGGATATCAAGGGTAGTAGGAGTTCTCCCACAATTTGTGCATGCTCCTGAAGCACAACACTTAATAGCAACCAAAAGGACTCTTGGATACCTCAACGGCATTATAAATGAAGTTTCATTCTATTTAGATGATGAAGTTTCAGAGATGATTTTATTGTAATCTGGATTGGGTAAGCTCCAAAGATGATAGGAGGAGTACAAGTGGCTATGTGCTAATCGTTGTAAACAAGATTATATCCTGGAGCTCCAAGAAGCAACCAATAGTAGCCCTATCTTCAACATGAACTAAATGTACAACCTTATTCCTTATCAATTGTGAGCTAATGTGGTTGAAGAAGTAGTTTAAAGACTTGAACTTGCAGGTGAAATAGATTCCGATCATGTGTGACAATACGAGTAGAGTACATCTAGCTTTGAGTCCACATTTCCATGTTGGGTCTAAGCACATTGAAGTACACTACCACTTCATCAGATAGAAGCTGATTGGAAAGTAGGCAAAGGTGGAGCATGTGATTACCAAAGATCAATTTGTAGATATGTTTACAAAAGAATTAGAAGGAATGAAGCTAATGAAATTCAAAAGAAACATTGATATGGTATATTTAAATTCAAGGATTTACTCGGAGTGTTAAAAATAAAGGCCTAAACCTTAGCTAAAGGCTTAAGGACTTCGATGAAAAGTGGACCAAATATTCTTTTGCAGTATTTTGATGTTCAGATGTTTTGATGTTCAGATGTTCTGCTATTCTGCTCTTTAGATGCTATGATGCTTTAGTCTTCATATGTTTCGTTGTTTGTTCTAGTGCTCCATTCTAGTGTAACATGTTTCAAATATTTGCATTAAATCGTACCTAAATTCTTCAAGGTGAAGATGAAAAGTGGACCTATCATTTGGAGGTTTCAAAATACAAATTTCAACTACCAAGAAGTTTCATACACTCTCCTAATTCATAGGTTACCATAACCTTAGGTTTCTGATTGAAAAATTCTTGCAAGATTATAGGAACAGTTCTTACTAGCCTATATATGTAAGAATCCCAATTGTGAGTGTAATTCCAGGACCTCTACTCTCTTTCTAAATTATTATAGCATATAATGAAGTTGTTACATGCAACCCCCTTGCTTAGTTGTTCATTTTTGTTAGCTTAAACTTCTCAATACTTAGCTGTTGCTCATTGCATCTGTTTCTAGTGAGCTAATATTCAGCACAATTTTGGTTTTGTTGTAACTCCTTCTTTCACTCTCCATTTGAAATGATTTCACTAGTGTTTGATCGCACATACACTAGAGTCAATGTGATATAGATTTTGTGATTGTTCTCTGAGTGAGCTTGGAGAGAGATCGCAAATAAAGAAGGTGTGTCTTTGCGCATAGGGAGACAACAACAAGGAAAGCTATTCTAAATTCAAGAGGTTTTTTTTTGTGTGCTAGAGTATCCAAATCAAGTGTTTTAAAGTGATGTGGATTATCTACGAGTATCTAGTTTTATTCAAAAAATTTTATTATTTTTCCACATTACATTTTGAGTGAGAATAAAAATAGTGACTCTCTTTCAATGTAGAAAACAACCGATGAGGGCCTACAACCTTCCAAAATAGCATAGGTATGTTGATTCATCCCCAACAATTTAGACACACACACACACACATACATATACATATACATATACATACACACACATACACACACATATCTATATATATATATATATATATATATATATATATATATATATATATATATATATATATATATATATATATATATATATATATATAGAGAGAGAGAGAGAGAGAGAGAGAGAGAGAGAGAGAGAGAGATCTGTGTGTGTGTTGTTGGCATGAAGAAATGATAGGTGGGAGATGGTTGAACAAAACCTAAGAGGAAGGATGAGGAAGTAATCCTCACCCATTGATTTTGAGGCAAGTGGTTAGCCCATCATACTCTTAGCCCATAGGTCATGAGTTCAATTCCCTTTGGATACAACAATTGGTATGAGAGTTGAGGAAGTAGGCTTGAGCAAGGTCAGTAGATTGCAAAAGGTTCAGAAGAACCCAATTGCCTCTAGATAAGGTTCTTTGGAGCTTTGTATTGGAAATGGTACAAAAGACTAGTCCACATTGCTTTGAGAAGTTAGCTTAATAAAGACTAGAGCGTATCTCCCAATCCGAAGGTCATATTTAAACTTATAAGGTATCATTAGAAAGCTCTGAAAACATAACTTCTAGTGGAAGCATAGATTGTGGGTCAAAGATATCACACATGGGTGAAAATCAATTTCTAGGTAGAGACTTTGAGAATAGGGGTTTAGGACTCCAAGGTTGACAACAAGAAGGTTCAAGATACCAAGTCTAAGAGAAGGGTTCAAGAAATCAAGGTTGAGAAGAAAAAGGTTCAAGAGACTTTGCAAGGATAAGGATATCATTTCAAGGTAGTATTAGGGGAATTATTACAGAGGACAATGATTTGTAGAAGGGGAAGAGAGTGTTATACTCAAGAAATGGTTGGCAAAAGATGGTTGAACCATACCTTCACATGTAGGATTAGGAAGTAATCATCGACCATTGAGGCAAATGGTTAGTGCATCGTACTCCTAGTGGATGGGTCATGAGTTCAACTTCCTTTGGATACAACATGTAAGTGTGTGTGTCTCTCTCTCCCTCTCTCTCTCTCTATATATATATACATACATAATCATGTTTGATCTCTCGACTCAAAAGTTCGCGCTGATACTTTGTAGAGTCATGGATGTTTCTTCTAGACAAGCCGATAATAACGTGGTCCAGTTCTAAGCAATGAGAATTTTTCCATTCCAGTTTACATGCATGTGTATCGCCTTCCCGCAAATGTGCTTCTTCATATGAATATTGACAAAGAGTTCCCATAGCCTGT
Source organism: Ceratopteris richardii (assembly GCA_020310875.1). NCBI lineage: Eukaryota > Viridiplantae > Streptophyta > Polypodiopsida > Polypodiales > Pteridaceae > Ceratopteris > Ceratopteris richardii. The sequence continues at coordinate 90,403,870 of CM035423.1, forward strand.
AAGTCAGCACATGAAGTAGATTGTCGTTCATGCAATTTTTGTGGGGGGCGCACCAGGCGATCCCATTCCCCTGTCGATGTGGTCGGGAATAACGAGAAGAAGGTGACGTGGTTTGATTTCAACTGTCGTTACGGAAAAGTGGGAGCTGGATGTACTAACGCCTGTTTAATGTCTCGCATGAGCTTACGTAGGGCCGCCATGATTCGGTCGAGTGTACTCACACAAATGGGGAATCGGGATACTTTAGTGAGCGGTAAGTAGACACTGAGTTACAGAGCCCTCTAACAAGGTCTCTACTGCTATCACGTGACTTCATTGTAGCTGCTTTCAGCTATGGTGAAGTCACGACTCACGTGACTGTAGCTGTTACTCTTTTAAGTAAAACAAGTGACCCTCGTGGCCAAGTGAAGCTTGTGAGTCGTGACCTTCGTGTCTGTAACTCCATTTCCACTCACCGCTCATCCTCTGTTGGTGTCGGTGTACCTCGTTGAAAAATAAATGAAGAAATAATGGGTATCAACCCCTTCAGGCCCCGCCGTCTTGGAGAGAGGACCACTGATGTAAACTTCTCGAAATCCACATATGTTGAGGCTTTGAAGGATCCCTATGGGATGTCTAGTAATAATGACTCAAGCATGGGAGTGATCTTTCAATAGCTTAGCAAATAAAATCAGTACATTCAAGGTTTATTTTTTTGTTTTTGCGAAAGGACTGTAAATTATACTAAGAAGGAGTCATACACAAGAATAAAAGGGATGTACGTACGAAGCTCAAGTGCCTTTCACCCCCTTCATAAAGATGAAGTGATCGAATTTTTATTTCGTTAATGAGAAAATATTCCCTTTGTCTGAACGTGGGATAGATCTTCAGATTCCTAATTCTATTATCTAGGCTTCACATTTATGCTGTAAAGCATCTAGGTAGTTTTCATGATCAAGCTTCCCTCGATGACACAATTGTAGTCTTTGTGAATCCAACGTTAAGGTGAGTGATGATTCAGTTTGTGAGTGATTTCACATTTATGCTCTAAAACATCTAGGTAGTTTTTGAAGCCTTCGTATTTGTAGGTAAAGGGAAGAATTTTGTGTACATGGATTTGTGATGGATATAGCGATGCATATAAAGTCGGCTATAGTTATGTTTTTTCTTGCCTTGAGTTATCGTATAATCATTTTGCATTTCCCATGCATGTAATGAATGGTATAGGGATAAGAATATCAAAGTTTTGTGATCTATACTCACTAATTACGGATGTTATATTGACAGATATGTTTATATAAAATAAATTATGCACACTATGTGTGGCGTTTCCCACGAGCAGTTTCTAAAGCCCATGCACAACAAGAGAAACTCCTGGAAAGTGTTTTCCTTAATCCAAACCTCTTTTCATGTTTTTCTTTGATTTTTCATACTCTGTGTCACTATCTCTCTCAATCTTAGAATATCTATTACTATAATTCATTAGTCTTAATTTGAGTTCCTTTTTAATCAATTCAAAATCAAGAAGCTTCAAGTAAATGAAAAATTTCTTTTTTTGGAGATGTTCTATTTATTTAATTTACTTACAAATCAAATAAAAATAATTGGTAATAATAAAAAAAGTATTAATGCATTTAATGAATTAAAAAGTAAACATTCAAATGCACATGTACACATACACACATAAACACAGCTACAATAAATGTTTCCCAAGTATTGAATCTTCTGCACATCAAAAGTATTGCTATAGGTTCTAGATTGCAAACCTTTCTTATTTATGGTCTGTAGGCATTCTTTGTTTATCATCCGCGAGCCTTATGGTTATTTCGCTATGTTACCTACTCTAGGGCAAATGCTACCAAATTGTTTATTGATGTGTGGCACTATATACAGTTTTGTATACATACATAAACACATACTACATACATTGAACCATACATACATGCATGCATACATACATACATACATACATACATACAAACATAAATACATACAAACATACATACGTACATACATATTATATGTACTCATAGATATAAACTTACTTACTTACACACATACATACATACATAAAAAATAGGGTTTTACATAGAGATTAGGGTTGTTAGGAATTTCATAATTATACATGCAAGAAATCATAAAAAGATAGAGTTTAGATATTAAAAGAAGAATATAAACATACATTCATACATACACAAACTTAGGGTTTAGGGATTTATATTATTATATGTAGGTAATGACACAAACATTTGGAGTTTTACGATATATATTAGTATGTATGTATGCATGCATTTTTCTCCCTCTTTAGGAGGTTTTTCCCTAGCTTATATTTGTACATTCTAGTGGTGATACATTGAGTAATATTGTGTGTTGTGCTCCAAGCTGCTTCTTCTTCTTTCTTGTGTTGTCCGCATGTTTTCACAGATGTCTAACTCCAACAAGTGTGTCCTTTAAAATTCTTTTTCTTCCCCATAGTTCACTTTGGTCATATTGGTCTTTTTTTAGAGATTGTTATCATTATTGTCCATGTGAAAGGCCAAATGGCAATCAAACATTTTTTTTTTCTTCTTTAATAAAATAGCCATAGACTCAAATTGATCGCATTTGTAAAATCTATGAAATAATTGTTTACCATCTCTTTGTATTTTGTTTCCTCCATTAAAGATGGAGGCTTGGTCATGATACTACTTGAGCATTCTAATCCTTTATAAAAGCTGGAAAATTCTAGCTCCTCTCCTAAGTTTTCTTCCATGTCTATGCACATTCACACACACTAGTCTAGGGTATTTAGTTCTTTCAATTGCTTGGCCTATGTATGTAGCTCTAGGATTAGATATCTCTGTAGGTATTGTTTGAATCTATGTCCTGCTATCCTTACTGTCTCCTAGGGTGTCTACTTGAATCTATGGATTAAGGATGAGATGCTATGCTAGTTCCACTCTTAGGAAACTTAGTGATGAGGGTCTCCATCACCTACATGGTATCTATAAAGTGTCCTCATTGTAAGGGTTGCAACCATGCAAGAGTTGTACCCTTCAAGGTTATCCCTAATGCCTCATACTGAGTGAACAAGTCCTCTACTTGTTCCAATTTAAACACCTACTTAAATTCAGCTATGTGATCATAGGGATCTCTTATGCCATTAAAGTAATTCATCATGGTATTAACCACTTGCGAGGGTATCAAGGTCCTCACGTGTTCTCTCTATTTAGGTAGAGGTAAATCTTCCTTGCTCGTGTGTGACCTATGTCCTCTACTCCTCTTTTTTTTAGGTCTATTTGTACCTTGTTCTAATCTACCTCTTCCCAGGTTGTGTACAAAAATTACCTCTAGAGCTTATCTTTTTTTCTCTTTATTCACTCTTGAAGATTTCTTTTGGCCTACAACTAGCTAATGGATTTTGCAGAGGGACAACCTTTTGGCCTTGCCAAAAATGAGTCTACTTACTGTAGTCAAAGACTCAATACATTTGTTCTCAATCATGAGTCCTATAGGTGGGCTTCATTTGGAAATATGGGTCCTTGAAGTCATATACTAAATACTCTTTCTTAGTATGAGGCTCTTCCACCTTAAATTTCCAAAAATCTTCTTTTATAGCCATGTTAGCATAAAGTTCTAAGGAGGCCTTATTCTAAGGTATTTTGATGGTAGCTATGATTTTGATCAGAAACCACTTCTTCCTATGAGTGGATGGAATCTTATCTTGATCATCCTCTTTTGAATGGAAAACATTTGATTTTAGGAGAATGTTCCAAAGGTCATCTATCCTCTTGGGGTTGACTAGTAACCACATACATAGTTCCTTGTTTTCCTGTATAAGACCATTCTCAAGCTTGACTACTAGATGATCTAATCCATAGGGGTTTTCTCAGTTTCTCAATTGTACTACTCACCTTCTAAAACCATCCTCATAGACGTGAGCATGTCATCGGTTGCTTCAGATATAATCCAACTATATTTTGTAGGACCATTCTAGCACCTCTAGGTAAGTTTCCCTAATCCTATGAGTTGATCTCTCCATGCTATAAGAGCTATCTAACTTAGTCATCTCCTCACTATAATCAAAGGTGGTTTCCTAGTTGCTTAGGACAAGACTAGGGTTTGTAGTTCACACTCACTTCAAATTACCTCAAGCTTTGTTCGTCCACTTTACCAAGGTACTTGCTTGATCTAAGGTTCATTCATTAACTGAAGTTCCCTTTCATTTTTCCTTACGATTCTCTTTTCTAATGATTGTTCTCTTAGTAAATCATTTGTTAAGTTATTTTTCCTTCCTAACTCTTGTCTCGATGTGTTGTTCTTAGAAATATTTGTGTTCTTTGAGGTGATCATGAACCATCACTTTACGTTCTATTTTCCTTAAGTATTATCATGATAATAAGTGTTTTAAAGTCTTGCTCTTGATTACCTTAAGTGTTCTTTGACTTTATAATTCCTAAATTCATCCTATGGCCAATCACTAGCAATAACCACCTTCACCTAAGTAAGAATTAACAAAAAGGGATTTGTAATTTCCAACCTCAAGTCACATGTTTTGTTCTAAGTCGCCTAGATTGGTCTCCCAAGATTTTGCTAATCTACTTTGACCTCTTGCAAGAATCTCAAATACTTCAACTTTAGCCTTGTTTCTCTTGTAATTCAACCAAAGAACCTTAGGAATAGATCAAATTGAAGCCACAAAGTCAAAACCCTAATTTTTGTGTGTAGATTGTTTGTCATGATAGATAGGGCCTATCGTGATAGGCCACCGTGTTGCTATAGGCGGGTTATGGAATGATCTATCTGTTCATCATGATACATCAGTGTGTCATGTGGAGGGTCTATCATGATAGATGGTCAGTCTATTGTGCTAGATGGGTCTATTGGGGAGCAGATCTTTCATGATGCATCAAGGCTGTATCGCAATGGATTGGTCTGTCATGATAGATGGGGTTTGTCATGATGGACCGATAGCTATTGCCTCTTTCATCTGTTGTGGGGTTGATCTATCCGATAGACTAGGGGGTCTATCATGATGAACCAATCTATGCAGAGGGGTTTTTCACAATACACAAATGAATATTATCATTTTTGGTTAGACATGCGGTTGTGTCTACCATAATAGATGGGGGTCAATCATGTAGAGGGTCTCTATGACACATTTTTCTCTATCACAATGGAGAATCATTTATGATGATGAATTGCTCTATCCTCATAGAGAGTGGCGTGTCACAATAGACAGGTCCAGTTGAGGTGAGTCTATTATGATGGACTAGTTTTTCGAGGTAGAGTGGGTATGTCATGATAGCTTGAATCTATTGCCTCTTCTAAGTTGTGTCTGTTATAAGAGAGCCAAAAATTCAAGTATTCTTAAATTCTTATAGTGTTGGGGAGGCCTCCATTTTGTCGCATAATGAGAGCCAATAATTCAAATATTTTTAAATCTTTATAGTACTTGGGACGCCTACGTTTTGATGCATGAGCGTCAGTAGAGATCCAACTTTTTTTTGGTATGTCATGACAGACCAAAGCGGTTAACACGAGCTTCAAAAAAAAGAATCCTTTGTGTAGTCCACGACACAAACATGGAGGTGAAAACTAAAAACAAGCAAGAAATGGCACATGCATTCTTTCTTTGTTTCCCTCATGCAAATCAGGGAAGTGATTTGGGGCGGGTAGACATGGTAAAAATAGCATTATTTATTGTTTGCTAAGGATGATGATGTGGTTATGTTGATGGGAGCTAGAGTCAAAGATAAAGATGAGGCAAAAAATCTACAAAAAAAGGTGAAAACATTAACCAAAATCATCAATTTTACCTTCCAACATTGATGGTTCAACATTCATACCATCACACCTTCATCCTCAAAACACACTTCACGACAATGATGCTGACTTTGGTGTCACTCTAGACAAGGATGATTACCATGTCAAAAAGATTCATCTCCTTTATTTTCAATTTGTGGAGACTAGAGGATGATATGACAATCGTGAACAAGTGATGTGCGAGAAGGTGATGGTGAGAAGCACATTAGATGCACACACGCACATACACACATACAAAGTAGAAAAAAGAAGGAGATAGTGGAAGGAAATTATTTCTCTATCATGAATGTTCTCACAATAGAAGCTTTTCTCTCTTCAAAAATACAATCTGAAAAATGATCTCTCTAGCTCTTTTTATAGTTTTCTAGTGACTTTGGATTTTTCCATAACCAATGTCTAAGATAGTTCAAAATTAGCTTCTATACAAATGTTGAAGCATCTAACAAACTCTAAAATTATAAAATTTGCTGTAAAATTTCTACCTAAGCTCCTTAGTCTCAAATTGAATTACATAAAATGGAGTGGTAATCTTCAAATTTCATTATTTATGGTACAAGAATAGAGATGAAAATTAATATTGGGACTTCATGAGCTTTAATGACTCAACACTTCTAGAAACATTGTGGTTCACTATCGAGTATCCTTGCACACACATCTCTTCGCATGCTCCCTCTTTCTCTTTGCCTTCTTCCTCCTTCCCTTATTGGAACATGGCCTTGCATATTGCAAACACCCCTCCATACTAACAAAATGGCTCCATGATAGACCCTCTTTATTGCAATAGACCATATCTCTCATGGTAGACCAAACTCGGTAGATGGCCCTCTACTGTGATACACCTTGTCTATCACAAAGGAGCACCCTATCATGACTAGAGCCCCCTCAATCACTATAGGTGAAGTGTAAGCAAGAAAAGGGGCTAATTTTTCATCTTTTTAGCTCAAAATCGATGATATTTTAGTGGGTTTTCATGGTCTAGCATATATTCAAAGGCTCCCAATGTCTCCGAGGCATCGGGTTGCTATGCTCACTTATCCAATCTTAATTTGGATGTCATCCTTTCGAAACCACTTCTCAACCTTTAGAGGTTTCATGTGATGATGCACATCATTCCATTTCTAATTCAGACTTACATGATGCACTTGTTGATGAGAGAGTTGAAATTGAGCATGCAAAAACTATGCCAAAATGGTTGGTGTAGACTTTGTGTGACAGTAAATTAGATGCACCTTTGTCATATCATACTTGTTCAAGCTCTCATAGTGCCTCTTTTGCATCCAATTTCTATGTTGTGGCTGCATCTAGTCTTTGTGATGAGACTGAGCCTGTTTGTTTGATGAAGCACAAAATTCTAAACATTGGATGGCTGCAATGCAATCTGAATATGATGCTATCATGAAGAATTGTACCTAGTCTTTATATGACTTGCCTCCTGGCAAGAGGGCCATTGGCACTAAGTGGGTATACAAGCTAAACTGTAAACCTGATGGAAGAATCGAGTGGTATAAGGCTAGGCTTGTTGTAAGGGGTTATGTGTAGGAAAGAGGAATTTATTTTGATGATATCTTTGCACGTACATGCCAAATGACTACTATTCGTAGCATCTGAGCACTTGCAGCTCATCATGGTTGGAATGTACATTAGTTGGACATTAAAACATCATTTTGGAATGGTTACTTGCATGAAGATGTATATGTTTTCTAGGCCCATAGCTTTGTGTAAAAAGGGCATGAAAACCAAGTGTGTAGGTTAAAGAAGGCATACGTGCTTGGTATGAAAAGATACATGCCTATCTCGTTGCACATGGTCTTTAGAATCGTCCAATTGAAAGCACCTTATATGTTAAGCGTGCTAATGATGTGTTTCTTATCATTGTTGTGTATGTTGATGACATGCTGCTCACTGGTCCTCATGACAGGCATAGTAATCATTTTGAGGCTGATTTTCATGCCTCATTTGAGATGCCTGATTTGAGGCATTTGCATCACTATTTGGGCATTCAGTTCATGCAAGTTGATGGTGGATTGGCTTTATGTCAAGTGAAATATATTGACACATTATTACAGCATTTTGGCCTTGAAGACTGTAAGGCTATTGCCACTCCCATTAAGACAGGTTTATGATTGAGTCTTCATGATGCTGCAGATGCATTTGATGCTATTCTCTATCAGCACACTATTGGATGCTTGACTCACTTATGCATTATGCAGCCAGATATTCAGTTTGCTATCTCATAGATGAGCAGGTTTATGCATTGCCGAACTGTCAAGCATTGACAGGCAGTTAAGTGCATCTTTTGCTTCTTGAGTGGTACCTAGCTACTTGGATTGTTTTATCCCAAGGGGGGATCACTAATACTAGATTTGCATCCTTTTTTTTGACACTGATTGGGCTGCTTGTTATTCCACTTGTGTATGCACTAGTGGCTTTTGCTTCATGCTTGGTAGCTCATGTATATCTTGGTTAAACAAGAAGTAGCCTACTGTGGCCACTTCGAGTTATGAGGCTAAGTATTCATAGTGACTCTTGAGTGTTTGTGGCTCACATGCCTTGAGTGTGTGTGACTCTTGGGTGTTGGTCAATCTTGTGCCATCACCATCTTCCTTCACAGTTAGAGCGCATTGGCAATTGCAAGAAACCCTCTGTTCCATGCTGGCACTAGGCACATTGAGGTGCATTATCATTATGTCAAGGAGAGGTTCTCTGCTAGGGAGATCATCTTGGCATATGTGCCCATGCAAGAGAACATTGTAGACCTTTTTACGAAGGCTCTACCTAGGGAAAATTTTGAAGCTTTCCTCAAAGATTTGGGCTTACTTCCTTTTGTGGATTGATTCCACATAGCTTGGCACTTCCTTATACATGAGTGCTAGCTCCTTGTTCACTACATCACTCCCAAGAGGGATTTGTTGATATTTTTAGGTAGTGATGTGTGTGAACACTCTAGGACCACCAAGGAACTTTTTTCCCTCTTTAGAAGGTTTTTTCCTGAGTTGTATATACAGCTATTGCCCTAACGCACTACTTATCTTTGTAAATTCTAGTTGTAATACATTCAGTATTGTGTGTTGTGCTCCAAGCTTCTTCTTCTCCCTTGTGTTGCTTCAGTAGACATCTAACTCCAAGCACTAATGCATATGCTAGACAACCAAAAACACACAAATGAGCAACAGATGGCTTGCGACCATGCCAAGCCTCATATGGAGTGATAGAGTGTAGTGCTTTAGTGGGATACATGTTCAGTACATATGTTGCACACATAACAACCTTAAGCCAAAAACCATGTGGTAAAGCCTAACTCTTGACCATACACCTCGCCATCTCCATGAGTGACATGTTCTTCCATTTAGCAACTCCATGTTGTTGAGGTGTATATGGCATTGTACACTGATTTTTTATCCCACGTTCAATCAAAAATGCATTAAAGATAAAATACATATATTCGCCCCTCAATCAGAACGGAGGGTGCCTATTTTAGATGCTGATAGATTTTTGGTCTAAACCAGAAATTGTTTAAAGCACATAAACACTTCCAACTTTGCTTTCAATGGATATACCCATGCATGCCTAGAAACATCATCAATGAAAGTCACGAACTAAAGATAATTTCCAAAAGAAGCTGTCTGCATAGGACCACAAACATCACTATGAATAAGCTACAATTTCTGAGTAGCTCCAACTGAACCATCTTTTGGAAAGGAGAAATGCTGCATTTTGCCCAAAATACAGCCTTCACATACATTTTTATGAGGTGCCTCAAGTTTGGTCAAAGAGGAGAAGATAGGTCAATACTGCAAACAATAGTAAATGCCCATTCTTCACACTGCACTAGATTAGCAGAGTTTGTTTTTGGAGTGAAGGCCTCTATATTAACCATTTGAGCCTCCTTGTTCTTTGCCTCTTTAGTAGCCGATTTTGGACAGCTCTTAATAAAATGATCATTTTCTTTACAATATTTGCAAAATAATTTCTACTTTTCTTGTTTCTTCTCATATTTGTCTTCCTTCTTCGAATGTGTAGCATTTGCAGATTTCTCCTTACTAATAGAAGAGCTCCATGTACCTTTGCTCTTTTGACAAGCCAGGAAAGCTTGATATGCAGCATGCATAATAAACCTGTTCTGCCTAGATTGTTCATCCTGCAACAAAACAAAAACTAACTCTTCAAATGTTAAGGAATTTGGATTGCCTTTCATCATCAAACAAAGAGTAGAAGCAAAACTTTGATATGAGTCGGGAAGACCATTCAGAGCAGTCTACACAAGTGAACTGTTCTGGGAGGACTTCATCTGTAAAAATCAACTGTTAATTCAAATCCTTGATCTTTGTCAAAAAACCATTCAGAACAGTCTGCACAATTGAGCTTTCTTGAAGGAATTCATCTGTAGAAATCAACTATTCATTCAAATCCTTGATCTTTTTCAGAATCACCTTCATTCATGTGCTCACTCTCCAACTGTTTTTAGGTAAGCAACACGAATCTCATTCCTAGCCTGGTAGAATGTGGTAAGTGTATCCCAAGCATCCTTAGCTATTTTGCAAGAGTGAATGTGAGGAATAATGGAATATTTGATAGACAAAGCTATCAATGCATGTGCCTGAGCATCTCTGCCATCCAAATGAATTTGTTGTGTAGTAGGTGCAATAGAAACAACAACATGAAGAGGAATCTTCAAAATATCACCATCTTCAACACCATCTGCATCATCTTTAGTACCTCTATTTGCAATGCCTATGTTCACAAGTGTAATGGGACATTTTTCAACACCTTGCACAATATTCCATAGTCCTTTTATGACCAATACATGACGCATCATATAAGCCCACAATGGATAATTGGTACAATCAAAGTTATCCTCAATAGCCAACATACAGAATACATCATTGCTTTTAGCCATGGACACTCACTAAGATAATTTGGTGCAAAAAAATGATTGTATCTAAAAAAAGTTGAACAAAACTACCCAAACGCATTCTACTAGACCCGTAGGAGACTTTGAGATGTTTATATTGGCAAACCAAAACTGGTATATATATTTGGCACAAAAAGACAAAATAACCTACACAAGCACTGCGATAGTGCATTCGGAGACCGAAACAAGCTCAGCTCACGATTTCTCCACCACACAACAAAGCTGTTTGGATGTCCTAATCACCCTCAGTATACATACCAAATTTCATGCGATTCTAAGACTCTGATTAGAGGAGTGTCGAGGATGCCCTAGATGAAGCAACACCTACTCTCATACCAATTGTTGGAGTTAAATATCTGATGAAGCACATGAACAACATGAGGAAGAAGAAGGAGCTTGGAGCACAACACACAATACTCAATGTATTACCACTAGAATGGACAAAGATAAGTATTCTCTTAGGGCAATAAGCATATATACAAGCCATGGGAAAAAACCTCCTAAAGAGGGAAAAAAGTGCCCTAGTGGTCTTAAGAGTGTTCACACACATCACTACCTAAATATATCAATAAAGAACACAAATCTTAGGTCAGAAAACCATAGTCCCCGTTTTCCAAATTTAGGCTAGGCTAAGATCTTAGCCTTCGGGTTAGAATTTAGAGTGAAAATAGGAACCTCAAAATTTCAAGACATACTAAAAAAAACATAAGGTTCAAGATTGACAAATCTTATTATGACGTTTAGAAAACTAAGGAAAAGAATCTAAGCGCACAAATAAAAGCCAAAATTTGACCGAAATTAAGTTATTTGTGATTATGAGAGGACGAAATAAAAAGACAAGAATCAAATAAATAAGCATGTAATCAAAGAGCAATCCATTGAGATAAAAGGATCGAAGTAAAGTCCATAGATAAAACAAATTAATGAACTTGGGGTTGGGAAGATATTTTCTAAGTGGATTGACAACGCTTTAAATCCTGAGAAGATAGTGTCAATTTCACTATCAATTCTCATTCAAAGTAATTAGGTGGTCATCAATCCAACCTAAGCTCAAAATCTAGTGATTAAGTAGCTCATATAGCATGAAAAAATCTACTACTAGTACTAGGAAACGCTACCTAGAAGTATCAAAAGAACCCTATAATATAGAATTAGAATACATTCGAACCAACCCATTCGGTGCTCACATCTATGAGGTCAATTTGAAGAGTTTAGTGGTTTAGTTGAGAAATCATGAGGAACCCTATGTTATAGATCATCCTTTGGTCAACTTTGAGAATGGATTGTATATAGATAAGTTGAGCATGTTACTTTCCACCTTGATAGAACTAACCACGTTGGGACTCTTCTTGAGTCAAGAGTTAGAGATTTAGAGGAAGAGGATCAAGAGGAGATACCAAATAATCCTAGAAGAAAATCATTGCTAACTAGTCTAGAAACCACAAACATGATACCTCAAGAGAATGTAGCCATAGAGCTCTATGCTTAAAAAGCTATAGACGAAGCCTTTTGGAAATTTACGTCAAACAAACCTTACACCAAGAATTATTTCCTTGTGTATGAGTTCAAGGACCTAGAAAACTCAAGAATAGCAACCTATATGAATCATGATTTACAGAGAATATACATAGTCTCAGACTATAGTAAAGAAATCGAGCTTTGGCATGGCCGAAAGGTATTCCCTCTACACAAACCTTCAACTTCGCAAAAAGAAGCTAGTGGAGGATATTTTAACACCATAGGTTGTTAGAGAGAGGATTCAAAAGAAGCCCCAAAAGTGATTTTTTTAGATAATGGAGGAATTAGTAGATAAGATCAAGGAACAAGCTCATTGGACAGAGAGCAAACTAGAGGGCATAGGACACATAGAGAAGACCATGATTTCCCTATACCAAGGTAAAGGGAAAAAATCTAGATTGTTTAGACCATCTAAGGTAGTTAAAATCATGAAGAAATATTTTGATGATGCACAAGATCCTTATGATCATGTGGCCGAACTTAATCAAGTCATGAGAACAGAACAAGGAGAGGATTTGTTCACTCAATATGAGGCTTTTGGGTGAACTCTAAAGGGTAAAATCGTAGCATGTTTTAGCCATTCCATGAAGGAAACTACCTCGAAATCTCATAGTTTATGGAGGCATTCTTTAGTGAGTTCTCTAAGACTAGAATTAGGAGCACTAGCTCATCTTTGATCCACATCTTCAAGTAGACTTCCAAGAAACTGTAAGTTTATGGGATGAAGATTCAATTCGTACATAGAGATATTTCTTGTCCTAGAACTACCTACACAAGTGAAATAGGTTTCCTTTTCTTTGGATGGCATATCAAGTGTAAAGTTATGATTCTATGTATATTTAAAGATCCAAACGGCCAACATTAGTGCATAAAAATGTGCATAGAAATAGAGGAGAACTTAGGAGAGGACTAAGAGCTCTCAAAACTCTTCAAAGTTTGATAATGCTCAGCTAGCACCACATCAAAGACCTAATTGTCTGTGGATGAACTAGTGGAGTTAGTGGCTCAAAAGCTAGGAGGAACCTTTGAGAATAGCCAAAATTAGAAGGTGATCACAATCAAACATTTCTACACTTGTGATGGTGACCACATGGTAGCACATACCCCATGCAAACCTAGAATGCACTAGAGCCAATCTCATACTCTTGCACAATTGAGAGGATACAAAAACCATGTAAGACAAGATTTCCCATATAATAAGCAAGCGCTGATACAAAACTACCAACAACCATATAGGTTTCAAGAATAGTATCAAGCTCAAGCCTATTTTAGAAAACAAGAGGAATACTAATAGCCCTATCAGTTCCCAACCTTGATCACAAGTGGTACTTGGTCAACATCCACCACCTCCACCCAATGCACTCTAAGTCACATATGGAATCATAGAAGAAAACCAAGATAGGTCTTTGATGCTGATGGAGAGTGTTAATCTCCAAAAGAATAACCTACTCTTGAATTTAGAACACTTCTATATCAAGAGTAAGTCAAAACCTTCACTAAATTAGAGGTCCAATCTCCAAATTATCAAAAGTTGACAAATTCTGTGAAGAAGATGAAACACAGAAAATCTGCTGCACAATTTCTTCTAATTGACCTATGTCTGAATCTGTACTTCTGAGAAGTCGATTTAGACACCCCTAACTTCTTAACTTCAATTCTCTCAGTACAAAACCCATTTAAGCAAATGCTTCTAGCCACGAGTAGATCATCTTCTAACTTAAAGATTAAGTGCTTACTTGCACAAAACTTTAAACTATGGAGTGAGATCTGACCAAAAAATTAAACTCGAAATTTGCGCCTGTTTCAGAGAACTGTAAACATTCAACACATATGAATGTTCCTACTTACAATTCTCCTAGCCTGTTTGCAATTAGACTCTGAAACTCAGGTCACAGGCTCATTAACTAACAACTTAGATATCCTCAAAAGGATTTCTCAATTGATCAAACACAGAAGGAGCAGACACGAAAAGATCGGGCGCAATATTTCTTCATTAACTCAGAAAATTACAACTGAGTGATGAGAGCTAACTCAACTAACTTTTCTCTATCTCTTGACTCCTAACTTCCTCAAACTTGACTTCTACATATGCTCTCATACATGCCCCGACTTTTCTCAAAGTATTTATAGACAATTTGTACAAGACTCTTACTCAGACAAAAGATCTAAGTCACCTATGACTATACTAATGTACATATCTGTACACTTCTCTTATCCTCTGAATATGTCTTTCTTCCAAGCTTCAATAGTTGATCCTTCCTTCACTCTTTAACCTTCCAAGCCTTCAATTGGTGATTGGTCTACACCAACAACTCCCCCTCAATCATCAATTGAGGTCTTCACTATCTTCTTTATACCTGCCATGTCTTTGAACCTTTGTAACTTTGGTCCATCCAAGCCTTTTGTAAGCATATCAGCTATCTGATCTTTTGTTGAAGTATGGATTACTTCAATCTCTTTATCCATCACTTTCTCTCTTAGAAAGTGATACTGAATCTCAATGTGTTTGGTCCTGGCATGAAAAACAGGATTAGCAGCTAAGTATAATGAACTCATGTTATCTCCATATATAATTGGTACCCCATGCATAATGTCAAGACTCTTCATCAATGTCTTAACCCAAATTACTTCCTTTGCAGCTTCAACCATGCCTTTATACTCTGCTTCTGTAGAAGATAAAGCAACTGTATGTTGCTTCTTGGAACACCATGAGATAAGTTTATCTCCCACATAACACATATATCCAAATGTAGACCTTCTATCATCTGGATTACCTGCCCAATCTGCATCACTATAAATTTTGATATTTGTATCTGAGGTAAACCCATAATACAAACCTTCATTGAGTGTACCCTTAATGTACCTCAACACCCTTTGTCCTGCAATCCAATGTTCTTTCCTTGGGCAATGCATAAATTGAGACAAAACCCCTACTGCATATGATAAATCAGGTCTAGTTAGAGTAGCATAGATAAGGCTACCAACCAAACTCTGATATTGTCTCATGTCCTTGAATTCTTCACCTCCATACTTACTCAATTTGTGATTCACCTCCATTGGTGTAGGTGCTACCCTGCAATCATCCATTTTAAACTTGATTAACAAGTTCTTCAAATACCTTTCTTGGGTCACAAATACTCCATGTTGAGTATATGTTATCTCCATGCCCAAGAAGTATGATAAGTCTCCCAAGTCACTTATCTTGAACTCCTTTTCCATTTGCCTCTTGAGCCTTTGTATTCCTTCTTCATCTGTACCTGTAAGAATTATATCATCAACATATATGCACATGTATATGAAACCATTTTCACTTGCCTTGACAAGCAAACTACTATCTGCTTTAGACACCTGAAAACCAAGTTCTTTTAAGAACTTCACAAGTCTATAGTTCCATGCCCTTGGGGCCTGCTTCAAGCCATACAAAGCTCTCTTGAGCTTGCACACATGATCTGGATACCTTTTATCTCTGAACCCTTGAGGTTGCTCCATGAATACATCATCTGAAATATAACCATTCAGAAAAGCATTTTTCACATCAAGTTGACATAGCTTCCAACCTTTACATGCAGCAATAGCAATAAGTGTCCTTATGGTTGTCATCTTTGCCACAGGACTATAGGTCTCATCATAATCAATACCATATGTTTGAGCAAAGCCTTTGACAACAAGTCTAGCTTTGTATCTAGACACACTTCCATCTGCAAACCTTTTTGTCTTGTAGACCCACTTGCATCCAATAATCTTCTGACTATTTGGTTTAGGAACCAAATCCCAAGTTTGATTCTCCAATAGTGCATCATATTCTTCCTGCATAGCATTCTCCCATTTTTCCTTACCTTTTGCCTCTTCATATGTAGAAGGGTCTTCATCTGTATTCACCATGTAAGCATAATCTTTTGTGGCTAGAAATGAAGTATCATAACTATACCTTGTAGGTTGCCACCTGTTTCTTGTTGACCTTCTGAGTTCTCCACTCCTTGAGGTTTCTGGTTCTTCACATTCAGGATCAAATCTTGGTGTCTCTTCCACTTCATCCTGCACTTCATTATTCTCTTGGTCATCAAATATCTGAACTTTTGATTTACCTTTTCTTTGACTCACTTCTTCTTCATCACCTGTATTGATGTTGATTGTACCTGCATACCAAGTGCTTTGTTCATCAAATGTAACATCCTTAGAAACCATAAATTGCTTTGTTGATGGACTCCACAATCTATAGCCCATCTGCTTATCATCATAGCCAATGAAAACATACTTTTCAGCTTTAGGCTCCAACTTGTGCCTTAATTGTGATGGCACATATGCATATGCCACACACCCAAAAACTCTGCAATGATCCAAGGTAGGTCTCTTACCCCACCAAGCCTCATATGGTGTCATACCCTGCAAGGCTTTACATGGTAGCCTATTGACCAAGTAAGTGGCTGTATTTACAGCCTCAGCCCACAAATAATTAGGGCAATTTTTCTCCTTCATCATGGATCTTGCAAATTCAACAATTGTTCTATTTCTCCTTTCTGCAACACCATTTTGTTGAGGAGAGTACCTGCAAGTAACTTCCCTTTTTATACCTGCATTCCATAAGTAATCACTGAACTCATTTGAGAAATACTCTCCCCCTCCATCTGACCTTAGTCTTTTCAACTTATGACCTGTAATTCTTTCTGCATATGCATGATAGTGTTTAAATGTATTAAACACTTCTGACTTATCTTTGATCACATAGATAGTGATCCACCTAGTAGCATCATCAACATAAATCACATAATACCTTGATCCATTTATACTGAAATCTTTTGATGGTCCCCACACATCTGTGTGTACCAACTCAAGCTTCTCTGAGTACATAAAACCATGCTTGGAATAGGAATGTTTATGAGCCTTACCTAATTGACATGCCTCACATTTGTATGTCATATGTTGACCTGCAACATTAGGCAATCCAAGCATTGAACCATTGTTAACCATATCTTTAATACCTCTTTCATTGAAATGTCCAAGCCTCTTGTGCCAAAGATCTAACTCAGAGATCTTATGTCCTCCATATGTGAACATAGCATGACCAATATTGCCTTGAATCTTCAATGTAAACAATCTTCCTTCCTTTTTTCCTGAAACAATCTGTTTATACCCTTGGCTAGGGTCTTCCACATATACTCCATCATTAGTGAACCTTACTTCATATCCCTTTTCAACAATTTGACCTACACTTATCAAATTCTTAGGGATTGTAGGAACATACAAAACCTTACTCAATAAGGTGCTTCCATCCTTGGCCTTCACTGATCCAATTGACTTCACATTGTGCTTTGTGTTGTCACCTGTTTGAACAACATGATTAAAAACTTTACTTTCCAAATCAGTCATCAAAGATATGTTACCACTCAGGTGATTGCTACACCCTGAGTCAATGTAGAAGACTCTTTGATCTTCACTCTGCCTTTCACAAGTTGCATTCATTATCAATGTTGAATCTTCCTTTTGATCTGAAGCATAATTGTAGTAGGTGTTGTTGTATTGTTGACTTTGGAATCCTCTACCTGCATTTCTTCCAAAGTAATTCCTTCCACCTCTACCTCTGTAATTACCTCTTTGATTTCTGCCACCTCTTCCTCTTGAATTATAATTTTGATTGTATCCACTATTATTCTGATTATTATGCCAACAATCATTAGCTAAGTGATTTGTCTTACCACAAATCCAGCAAGCTTTGCCTCCATCTTTATTGTTCCTGCCTCTTCCTCTACCTTTGCCACCTCCTCTTCCTCTTAGGAAGTTGGCTTGAGTAGTTGTTCCTTCATCTTCACCTGCTTGTTGTTTTCCTTTGCTATTCTTCTTCTTGTCCTTTGAGTACATTGCATGTCCTGTACTCTTGTCACCATCTCCTTTAACATCCTGCTCAAATGTTAGCATATGACCTAACAATTGATTTAAATCAGGAGTGAAATGGTCAAGTGATAGTTCTGTAGACAAAATAAATGGCTTCCATTTGTCATCACCTCTCAACCCTGTAAGGATTTGCCTTACCAATTTATCTTCCTCAATGTCTTCATCAACAGCTCCTAAAGCATCTGCAATATCTTTCATCCTTGTTACATAGTCTGAGATGGATTGAGAGGCCTTCTTCTTGAAGGTAGTAAACTCTGCCCATAAGGATGCCTTCCTTGACTTTGTAGTGTTCTGGAAATGCTCCTCCAAAGCATTCCATATGTCAGTTGCACTTTCAAGACCTCTAATATGAGGTAACAAGTAATCATTGACTCCCATATAGATGATGCTCCTAGCTTGAGCATCTTTCTTCATCCAATTTTTCAGATCTGCTAACTCTTCCCTAGTTGGAACACTAGGATCTCTGAACTCTGGCTTCTCTTCTTCTCCTGTGATGTAACCAATTAAATCTTTGCTCATAAGATGAGCTTCCATCCTCATTGACCATGCAGGATAGTTTTCCCTATCCAATTTCTCTATCTGTAGAGCATCTCCCATCTTGTATCCACCTGTGTATTGAAATCTTCAAGCTTTACAAACAATGTATGTACCTTTACTTCGAATTAGACTCCTTTTGCCTTTCTTGATGTTGAGTAGTCTTCTCCTCAGGCTTTTGACTCCAAGCTTTCACTTCTTAGTTCTTGAAATGTTGAACTTCTTGAATCTGCAGCAGTCGGGACCTTCCTTTCCTTGATTTTGATGTCTCCTGCTCTGATACCACTGATGGAGAGTGTTAATCTCCAAAAGAATAACCTACTCTTGAATTTAGAACACTTCTATATCAAGAGTAAGTCAAAACCTTCACTAAATTAGAGGTCCAATCTCCAAATTATCAAAAGTTGACAAATTCTGTGAAGAAGATGAAACACAGAAAATCTGCTGCACAATTTCTTCTAATTGACCTATGTCTGAATCTGTACTTCTGAGAAGTCGATTTAGACACCCCTAACTTCTTAACTTCAATTCTCTCAGTACAAAACCCGTTTAAGCAAATGCTTCTAGCCACGAGTAGATCATCTTCTAACTTAAAGATTAAGTGCTTACTTGCACAAAACTTTAAACTATGGAGTGAGATCTGACCAAAAAATTAAACTCGAAATTTGCGCCTGTTTCAGAGAACTGTAAACATTCAACACATATGAATGTTCCTACTTACAATTCTCCTAGCCTGTTTGCAATTAGACTCTGAAACTCAGGTCACAGGCTCATTAACTAACAACTTAGATATCCTCAAAAGGATTTCTCAATTGATCAAACACAGAAGGAGCAGACACGAAAAGATCGGGCGCAATATTTCTTCATTAACTCAGAAAATTACAACTGAGTGATGAGAGCTAACTCAACTAACTTTTCTCTATCTCTTGACTCCTAACTTCCTCAAACTTGACTTCTACATATGCTCTCATACATGCCCCGACTTTTCTCAAAGTATTTATAGACAATTTGTACAAGACTCTTACTCAGACAAAAGATCTAAGTCACCTATGACTATACTAATGTACATATGTGTACACTTCTCTTATCCTCTGAATATGTCTTTCTTCCAAGCTTCAATAGTTGATCCTTCCTTCACTCTTTAACCTTCCAAGCCTTCAATTGGTGATTGGTCTGCACCAACAGATGCTTGTGTTCATCTTGATCACAAACAATGTTCCAAATATTAATATATTTGACTCTTGACATCGTGATCATGTGGCTACCTACTAATTGAAGCTACTAGAGCACCCTAAGACTTACCAATATGAGACCCCACAAGAGGAATATAGCTAGGAATTGGATTATACTCACATCATGAATGAAAATCTGAACCCTAGACTGAAGATGAGCCAAGTATGGGCACAAGAGCTAGAGGATAGAGTTTTAGTTGTCAAGAAGATCACTTCATATGTGAAGGTCCCCACTTCCCACCTAGAGGACAACCTCAATATCTCAAGATTCAAGGATTTTTTTCTAAGTGTGCTAAGGAATATTTCATCCCTCAGTGCATGTGGAACTGTGCAAATGCTTTGAAAATGACCCAATCAATGTAATTAGTGTAGTGCAGGCCCCGAGTGCAAGTACACAACCATTGTATCTATTTTTATGCAAAATGAGTTGTATATTGAGAAACATACTTTGAGTGAAGTTAAACCATCATCAAACTACCAAACTTCTAAGTCTTATCAAACATCATTGTCTTGAGACAAAGAGGTTCTATTGATGATACTTCACATTCGCTTAAAAGAACTAATGCCTCAACTTTTCAATAAGTTGATCCTTCCTTTACATAATCATTTGAGACTCATTTCGATTGGAATGTAATCGTGATTCATAACTATCAGCCTAAAATTCTAATATTCAATGTCTCTTATCCATGTTGTGACCTTAAGATTTTCCTTATTTAGCAAGATGCACTAGCAAGATGCTCTCATAGATAGCTTTTCCCTTTCACTAGACATTTGCGTCAAGCATATCTTATATTTTCATATGATAGATTTTTCCTTTCATTAGACATTTGCCTCAAGCATATCTTTACATAGTTGTCCTATTTTACTTACACGTTGACCGTCTACTTGTATTTGCCAAAACTCATGGATCAATTGGGATGCAGTTCTTGGAGGCATTAACATTCCTAAATTTTATATTCATCCTTTGGATGCTTTAACACAAGCTTTTGATTAGGCTAAGAGTGTTAACTTGTGAGGAAGTATTGATTATACCCCTAACATGAAATGAGGAAAACATCTCGATTTTTTGAGGATTTGTATCGTAAAAGCTTCAAGTTCCTTGCGTTAGGAACTCTTGCAATTCCAAAATATAATTTGTCTAGTATTCCATCTTGAAATGCAAACATTTTGAATGAATGAAGCCATAAAGCACTTATGAAACTCTTCTAAGAGGAAGGCATCTTGAGCTTGTTGGGTATATAAACAATTTCTATTGGTGTAACGTAAATGTTTATTTTGATTCGTTTCCCAATCTCGTGTTTACGTTCAAATTCTTGCGTCTTATTTCCATCATTGTACCATATCAACTCAAACAAGAGATTTATATGAAAGAATTCATGCAACTTTGAAACCTCTAATTATGCATGAGCATAATGAGAAGTTTCTCAAGGAAAAGTGAAGTCCTTGATTTCCAGAAGAAAGTTTCTTTCCAATCTTTTCAAATAACCTCCTTCTAAGTATCACTTGTACGTACAATAAGAATTGAACATTCAAGATACTCTAAACTAATGTATACATGAACCACTCTGATGTGTTAATGAGATGTGACTTGGAAATACTTTTCAAAACTTGATTGCTTTCCAAATATTATGCGTTGCACGCATATACGTCTGGTCTTTTCCATGTATACATTACTTGTTTTCCATTGGCATGGCAAGAAAAAATATCACTCTTTGAATGAAACTTTATAACTTATTTCCTAAATTTTGCTCACTTTAGCAAATTCATGCTATATTGTTATCCTTTTATGAATTATCATTGTAATGAAGATTACTTTGTGCATTAATATGTTTTTCTAATGAAATAGAAATTTCATATTTGCATAAAAGAAATCATTGCGTGTAGCATTTAAGTCGGGAAAGACTAGCATTAAGGGGGTATGAATATTGGTGTTATGACAAATATAGTGGAAATTGTATGCCATCGAAAGGCTGGCTGGATTTAATTCTTCTAGACATAGAATGTGCACTCAAAAAAATGAGGTATGGAAAGACAAGAAACCACCACTCATTTCCCTTCCGAGGGAGAGCATTCTTCCTAAGTGAGAGTACTCAAAAGATTCTACCTCATAGGACACTTGTTTGGTCTGAAACCACCTCTTGACTTCCTCTAAAAACTATTTCAAAAAGATTGGTTCACAAGTGGTTTGGTGGTTTGTAAGTATCAGACCACATGCTTTTGGTTGTTGAGAATGAGAAATCACGTTCCAAGCACCGCAATTCACCTCTTGGAAACCATCATTCTTTTCATTATTTCTTTTCAACTGGTTCCATGAGTTTTTCTTGAATAAGTCCAAATAAACCTCGTTTTTGGCTCCAGGTGGAGCTCCCTAACATTCCCTACTTCCTTTATGTATTTATTAGGGAGATCTTTGCTCCTATTGATCCCCCATTGGCCTAATAGGAAAATGTTGAGGGTCTCATCTATGAGGGCATGGCACACTCTTTCAATACTAGATGGCACCCACAAATTTCTGCTGAAGTTGACCTTAACCAAGTTCTTCCCACCAAGATCAACCTAAATATTGGTGAAAGAATCCTCTTGAACAGTACTTAGTTTATAAAACTTTACACAATGCTTGCTTTCATTATGGGGTGCAAGTCCATAGATCAAAGAATGTGGTTTGAGGTAGAAACCATTATGGCCACAAGAGAACAAAGAAATATAGGCTTCCAGAGACAAAAGCTTAATGACTCCTAAAATAAATTCCCCAAAACTAGAACTAGAAAGAGAGAGAGATAGGGGTGGCAGAATAATGGCTGTGTACGAGATTAGAGATCGAGAAAGAGAGATGGCAGGCGACACTCATGCAAGAGAGAGAGAGAGAGAGAGAGAGAGAGAGAGAGAGAAAGAGTGAAAAAGAGCTCATATAATCTAAAAAATTTTGCTAACTCGTGTGACTTTAAGGACAATTCTATAGTCATAATATCAGGATAATATTAATGCGGAAAAGAACAAGTTGTATGGTTTAAATGAATAATTGATCATGTGTTGGGCATAAAAGTCTCAATGGATGTTCATATGATAGAAAAATTGGATTTTAGCAAATACTTTCTAGTCATGTTGTAGTAATCTACTAGTTAAAGTATACATCATGAAGACATTATATCGAAAATCAAATCCTAGAATCTATGATGATTATTCTATTTTGTTTTCGTTGATCGTATGACAACATGTTTGTTTCGAAGAGCAAACTTAACTCTTATGCTTTAAAAAAGGGCACAATAATTCTATTCTTTTTAATTTTGTGTCCTTTGAGCATTAATGTATTTAAAACAATAGAAATTAAACTATACTTGACTATATGAAAATTTGGAGACAAAATCTCATTGAGTTAGTAAGAGAGAGACTCGAATAGGTTCTATTTTTGTTCTTTTTGCTAATTTATCTTAATAAATAAAAAGAAGTGAAATGAACAAGCATAAAACCAATGTAAACTAAGTATAAGGAATTAGTTGTAGCTAACGGAAAACTAAAAAAAAGGAAGAAATATGAAAACAAAATTGATCAAATTAAAGTGATAGAAAGTGTGTTTTTCATAAATTTCACAAAAATACTAATGTTGATTTTTTTCCATGATCCTTTCTTAGATATTACTGGAAGTGAAAAGAAGATTTTGAAGATTTTAAAAGTGAAGAAGCAAAGAGGTGGTCTTTTTTGCACTATGGTTGAGAAGACTATTTAACCTTTTTGTTGTTGATCCACACTCTGGTGGAATATTTCAATATCAGAGTTGTATTATCTATATTCACTCTATGCCATTCAGTTTTTGTATATTGATCGATCCTATCATGATCATCGAGTATAGACTTTTTATCTAGTATTGTTGAGATCGGTGATTCTACTTAGAGTTTCATATTTTTGTTTCATGTTCACGTGCATCTTCCACAATTATGACATAGATCTACCACATCGTTTATCATCTCGTGTGAAATGTGTGTTTTTCACCCCATAGTGAGCCCGACCACATATCGTTCCCCAAGAAGAGGCATCTAGCATGCAAAACCCACCTGCCACATAGAAGCGATGTGATGCATCCCCTTGGGGCCTAATCCAACCCCTAGCCACTCATCTACCCATTGCAACTGACATTCCATCGACAATGAGGTACTTCATTCTGATGTCAAGATGCGTAGAGGGACCTTAGGGAGAAATCTAGATGGCTACCAGGAAAGGGCTATAAATAGGTTGCGAGGTGAGTCCTAGGTATGTTATTCTCCATGTCTCATAGTATAAATTTGAATAGATTGCCATCATTATGAACTCAAAAAAAGAAAATAAGTGACAATGAATGTAAGCACTCAAGATGATCTATTTTTCATTTGAGGTGAAATATAAATTTCTTCGTGGACAAGAAAAGTGTGGGTGATTCTTACATTCTCAAAGGTTGAAAATTGGTCAATTTAGATACTAGAAAAGTAATGCAAGATAATGTCTTCTCTCATCTTATGCCTATCGCAACACCGTCAATTGAAAATCAATCTCTGAAATTGAAACTCTCCTATTCAACAATAGTTTCATTGTCTTCTATAAGAACATGTTTCTCAAACATACCACAAAAATGTAAAGAGGAGAAAACCATTAAATCTTGATCCTTTGAGAAATTCAGGTTGGTGAAATTTCCCTTTGAATGTCATCTCTCATCTCGATCAAAAACTTTGACATTGTCCATCGACCAAGAGACTCCCAATCTTATGAATAGATAATAGGAGCTAAGAGATCTAGAAGATCTCTTTATTCATTCCTCCCCAATGGTACTTGATATTCTGCAAGATCGATAAATAATTTCATGCTATTGAAAAATATAGTAGATTTATCTACATACGTTACTTCTTCATATGTGTAGAGTGAGTTCTCCTATGCACAATGGAAATGTGTAGTGAACCACCCTTGTATGTCCAGCACTTGGACAAACAACTGCACCTTAGATAACTTGCTGCTCTCAACACAAAAACTCAAACGGACTTGTGACTTTAGTCAATCAACTTAGACAAAGAGATCTTTCCAACAAGCTATAAATAACTTAATTTGGACAAGTCTTGATTAGGAAACACAACTGACAAAGATGAACTACCTGTCCACACAAGTATGCTAAAGAACTGAACTTCACTCTCATACTAATAACTCTCTCAATATATACCCTTTCAGAAAGATATTTGGTACAGAGAAAGTAGACACAAATACCTTTCCAAGAAGCTAAAAGACAAGTAACTTGGATGAGTTTTAATCAGGAAACTCAACTAACCAAAACAGACCACCTGCACACATAAGTACACTATAAAACTCGACTTCACTCTCTGATAGATATCTCAAAAAATATAGATCTTCTGAATGTGATATTTCGCATAGACAAATTGCATGCTAAGATCTTTCTAATAGGACAAAAAACATGCAATTTGGACATGTTTTGGTTGGGAAACTTAAACGACCAAAATAGACAATCTGTGTACATTTCATCCAATCTTGGGCTAGAATGTGTCCACTAAAGAATCTGAATAAAATATTGCACTTGAGGAAGCCAAAGATTGTAAACTTTCATGGTTGGTAGTTGTTTTTTTCTAGCTTTTTAATCTGAGTACTATATTCATACATGTTGTCCTATTATGCACTTGCCTAAAAAGTTTTTGATGCATGAAAAGTGATATAAAATGAGAACTTCACCCTTTACCCCAAGACTATCTAAAAAATTGTGTTTGATACCCTTCCCTTGTTGATTCTGAGGAGTGGAGCTTCATCCAACAACTACCTTTTCCTTTAATGCCTTCCATAGCTTCCTCTAGTCTTTGTTGATCATAAGTATGTTTCAAGTGACTATGATTCGATGTATAGGAGAACGTAGAACTTTGCTAGCAGACTTATAGCATGAGTGGCCTCAAAGATATACTCTACTTGACTTATGTGCACTCAAAGTTCAATTTCTTATAGTTTATAGGAGATGAACTTCACAAATTTGACACACTGAAACAAAACTCAAAGACCTTTTCAATGGCATTTATCTCAATCAAAATACTTATGCACATTCAAAGAAACAATGGCACCAACAGAAACTATCAACTATCATTACTAGATGCACATATAGTGACCATGAAATTCACAAAAGAATTCCCTTGAATATTAAAATTTGAGACCATAGCTTTGAAGAACTTTTTGAAAAATCTAATATCTCCTCCAAAAGACAACCATTTAAAGAAATGGAGAACTTATGAAGTGCAAAACAGTTTTTCAATAAGAAGCCATTTTTCTAGTTGAGTGTCAAAACAAAGAAGTAGCTATGGCTACCTTTGTGGAAAGGTGATGCATAGTGTATAGAGATGAGATATTCTTGAAAACCTCCTACTCAAGACCAACCTTGATAACTTCAAAAGACATTTAATAGTCTCCCTAATCATCAAATATTTGCGTGTAGAACACAATGATACCCTAGAGAATCACTCCCAAACCTCTCTATCAAAATACATGGTTTGTGGTTGTAAAAAACCTTGAGAAACTTTTTATTTATGGAAGAAAAGCTTAGAGTGTTGTGCTCAATGCTTAGAGCATGGTTGCAATTGACTGGAGACCTTTTGCCCACTTTCAAATGAACTATTAAGAAAGCTATACCTAGTTATTTTATGAATTTAGATGATCGTACACAAAGCAATGAGCATAAAAAGTCTCAAGGATAATCTTGACTTTTTAGGATGAAGGTGATACATAGAGCCTCTCACATATAATCACTCATATCTTAGGATATGTGCATCCAATTGTTATGAGACTTTGTAGAAATACTTAATACTGTAATATTTAAGTGATCCAGTCAATGGGTTGAACACTAAATATGCACACATAGATAAATGCATCAGAGAACTTCACACAGTTACTCAATGTATTGTAGCATAAAAAAGATATTAACAAATCAATAAGATTGAATTATAAGATGTATTGCTAATGGAAATATGACAGAAAGAGAGTATGAAGGAATTCTCTAACTTCATGGTAGTATAATGTTCAATCAATATGAGTGTGATGATAAGAACTAATATCTATGATGATCTCATGACTCAAATCCTAGTGTATATATACATTTTTTTCACTTGATGGCTCTTAAGAATTCCACCTAAAAGTGATCCTAAATTCCAGGGAATGATTTAGAATTTAACTCCAAAAGGACTAGTTACTTTAGCCTCCCAATAAGCACATGATATTGACTCCATCTTATTAGTTTTATCTTTGAATCAGATAAACAAAAGATTGAACCTTTTTTCCTACAAAATTAGCATGAGAGCTACTTCCTTCACCATCAGGTTTCTTACTTTCTATGTTTTCCTTCCCTTTGTTATTATATGTATAGAGGGTAGAGGATTGATTACCTTTCTTGTTCTTACCATTCTTCATGAGCTTGGATTCATGTGTGAAGAATGTTAGAAATTGAGGTGCATGGAATCACACAAAAAACACAAGGAAGAAGAAGAAGCTTGGAGCACAACACACAATTTTGAATGTATTACCACTAGAATGTACAAAGATAAGTAGACCATTAGGGTAATAGGCATATATATAATTCAGGTGGAAAAAACCTCCTTAAGAGGGGAAAAAGTGCCTTGATGGTCCTAGAATGTTCACACACATCAATACCTAGATATATCAACATCCCCCTTGGGAGTGATATAGTGAACAAGGAGCTGCCACTCATGTATAAGGAAGTGCCAAGCTATGTGGAATGAATTCACAAAATGAAGTAAGTCCAAAGATTTATGGAAAGCTTCAAACTTCTCCCTAGGTATAGCCTTTGTGAAAAGGTCTACAATCTTCTCCTATGTGGGCACATATGCCAAACTCATATCTCTAGCAGAAAACCTCTCCATGACATAATGGTAGTGCACGTCAATGTGCTTAGTGGGATCATGCAACATAGGGCTCCTCGCAACTGCAAATGTGCTCCGAGTGTCAGTGAAGATGGTGGTGGCAGAAGACTAACCAACACCCAAATCAGCCATAAGGCATCTGAGCCCCACACACTCAATAGTCATTGTGAAAGCTCCCCTATACTTAGCGTCACAACTAGAAGTGGCCACAGTAGGCAACTTCTTGCTCAACCAAGATATGCATGAGCTACCAAGCATGAAGCAAAAACCACTAGTGGACACATAAGTGTCATAGCAACCAACCCAGTCAAAGTAAAAAAATGAATGTAAATCTGGCCATAGTGATCCCCCTTGGGAAAAAACAATCCAAGTATTCAGGTATCACTCAAGTAGCGAAAGATGTGCTTAACTACCTACCAATGCTTGGCACTTGGGCAATGCATAAACCTACCCATATGTGAGATAGAAAATTGAATATCTCATTGAGTAATGCATTAGTAAATCAAGCATCCAACATGCTTTTCATAGACAAGAACATCAAATGCATCTCTAGCATCATGAAGACTCAATCATGAACCTTTCTGCATAGCAGTGGCAATAGGTTTGTAGTCTTCAAGGCCAGATGTTGCAATAATGTGTAAATATAGTTTGTTTCACACAAAGCTATTCTGCTATCAATTTGCATAAACTTAATGCCCAAATAATAATGCAAATGCCCCAAATTAGACATCTCAGAGAGACCAGTGAGCAGCATGTCATCAACATAAACAACAATGATCTAAAGCACATAATTTTCACACTTAACATATAAGGTGCTCTTAGTTGGATTGTTCTCAAAACCATGTGCAGTCAAATGCCTTTTTCAACCTGCATACTTGGTTTTCATGGCCTTTTTGCACAAATCCATAGCGCTCAAAAACATACACTCCTTCATGAAAAACACCATTCAAAAATGCATTTTTAATTTCCAACGGATGTATATTCCAACCATGATCAGTTGCAAGTGCACAGATGCTACAAAACATAGTCATTGGGCATGTAGGAGCAAACATACCAGCAAAATCAATGCCTCTTTCTTGAGCATAACCCTTTGCAACAAGCCTAGCCTTATACTTGTCAACTCTTTTGTTCGGCTTACACTTTAGCTTCTATACCCACTTAATGCTAATGGCACTCTTTCCAGGAGGCAAGTCACATAAATTCCAAGTACCATTTTTCATGATAGAATCATATTATAATTGCATAGCAGCGATCCAATTTTTAAAATTTTGTGCTTCTTCAAACGAACATGTAAATCTACATTAAAAATGGAACGATCTACATCATCACATGAAACTTGTAAAGACTGAGAAGGTCCCTCATTAGGATCAACACTAGATTGTCCATCTATAAAAAGAGGCAACAAAGTGTCATACATGTCTTTGGAGCTAACTGATGTCTCCTTAGTACATGAAAGTAATGGCTGAATAACATCTTCCACAAAAATAACATCATGGCTAAAGAAAATGTGTTTAATCTATGGACGATAGAGACAATAGCCTTTGCTCTCAAAACTATACCCAACAAAAATACATTTCACTGCTTTATCATGAAATTTCCTAACATTCTTGTTCAAGCATTTATGCATATCCCAAACAAACAAAAACACGTTGTCGGGATGAAATCCCGTAGGGAGTGTGCACTGAGTTTTTTTTCAAAAGTTCATTGTTTTTGAGTTTTTGTGTGATGTTTTGATCGAGAGAGTGGTATATTTTGTATATATTTTGGCCGAATTATTTGATTGTGCGATGCGAAAACATGTTTGAGATGTATGTTAGACCCGTGTGTATAAACAACATAAATTAGACCCATAAAAACCTAGGTTTGACCCTTCAAAACCCCTAAAAATGTGGTTCTACCCCCCTGAAAATCGGACTTGAACCCTTGGAAACCCTTGAATTTTAGGTTGAAACTGTAAATAAACCTATGAATTAGCGAGTTTGAGATAATTGTGAGCAAAACCCTTAATTTTCCCGACCAAAAACCCTAGATCGGACCCTTGAAATTGGCGGTTATCCTATATCAAACCCTAAAACCCAATTAAATTGTGAATATCCAGTGTGAAATTGAAACCTTAGTATAGGGAAAAATTAAAAGACTACCAAAAATAGAAAGTTCATTGAGGAGGTTAGAACGTTCTAGAAGGAAGTCCTAGGGAGGGGCCTATAAATAAGTCTAAACTCATTTTTTTCTTCCCCATCCTGTGGATTTTCCTTGTGGATTGTCTCCTCCAGGTTTCTGATTATATGAAGAGAAGTGAAAGCATTGAAGACTGAAGATAAAGAGTACCTCATCCCGTGGACTGCCCTGTGGAACGTCTTTCCAGGTTTATGCGGTTTTTGATTATCTGAAGTAAAGAGAAGGAAGGCCATTGCGGAGGATACTTGAAGAAAAGAACGGACCGAAGTGAAGACCTGGAAGAAAAGCTTGGACTACGAAGACCGAAGCGGAATCTCGTAGGCAATTTCTTGCACTGTAGCGAGGGATCTATTTTATATACTAGCCGGCCCGCACTGTAGCGGCGGCTTTCATATTGTATCATCGCACCGCACTGTAGCGGTTTTATTGTACCATCGGCCCGCACTGTAGCGGCCTGTTTGTATCATTCATTTTATTAGAGGCATCAGTTTCATTTCCGATTGTATCCTCGAGCTTGATCCACATCACGTGTTTCATTGCGGTATCCGATCGTCTCTTTCCGATGCCCACGGTCCCACGTCTCGACACTTCCGAGGGGCAAGGGACCCTACGAGGATCGCGCATGCTCCGGAGAGCACAGGCGGCGCGCCCAGCGCGCAGACGCCGCTCGCAAGACAGCGGGAACGGCGCACCAAAGCGGGGCCTGATCCAACCCTAGGCGCCGGCTTCCCGCCACGACCTCCTTCTTCCCGACACCTGAACCCGATGTGAAGCGAGGCGGTTGCCCGGTGATCCTCATCGCGTCACCTACTCCTTGAGGAAAGAGACAAGAACCTGGGCACCGGACAGAGATTTCAGGTACTAGCACTTCAAGTTATTTGAAATTTTGCATTGCTGCACATACACTGCTGAAACAGAAAGATTGTCTTGCTGCTTGAGTTTAAGCATCCACACTTTGCATTAGTTTAGTCCATACGTGTGTGAATTTTTTTCCCGCTTAGATTAGGGATTTGCTGATTTTCTAAGCTTAGACAAAACGTTAGAAAACATTAGAAAATTCTCATTGAAAGAGGGGAAAATACATTGAAATCTTGGGAATTGAAGAGAGGACAGTTCCACTAGACTTTGGCCTAGGCAAATCAGAGAGCTTAGACTGACCTTTACCTCCTGGCTCGTGACTCATCAAGCCTCTTCTCTAATCTCTACTCTAAGCTTAGAGAGATAGTTGAACCACTTACACTGGACCTTGTGCTACATTCTAGGACAGAGCAGAGAAGAGAGATGGAGGATATATTCAAGGAAATGGTAATAGAGAAACAAGGGGCCCGCGTAGTCCAAGCGGTATTGAGAGAAAAAGGAAAGTTTATAGGCTTGAATGTAACCGAGTACCTAGATGTTTTTGAGGAACAGGCACGGATTTATGGTCTACCCGAGGATGTGTTTACACATTACTTCACACGGGTAGTATCAGGATCCATTTTAGCCCCTATTACTACACATATAGCAAAGCCTTGGGCCGAATTCAGAAAGGAATTGCATAAGTTGTTTTATTTGGAAGATTTTTCCCAACACAGTAGAGAAGGGTTCTTGCGGTGGATAAGCTCTCCGAAGCCCACTGCATCCCTCACTCAACTTTTGAATGAGTTCTTGAGAAGATATGAACAACTTCCACAGGCCGATTTAGATGCTTTGAAACCTGAACTAGTTATATCTTTC
This sequence comes from Ceratopteris richardii, assembly GCA_020310875.1. Classification (NCBI taxonomy): domain Eukaryota; kingdom Viridiplantae; phylum Streptophyta; class Polypodiopsida; order Polypodiales; family Pteridaceae; genus Ceratopteris; species Ceratopteris richardii. The sequence goes on from CM035423.1 coordinate 90,435,516, forward strand.
CTTAGGATCTTAAGTCTTGAAGACAGGACTGAGGTCAAAAGGAGGATTGAAGAGCCTGGGAAGAGATTTGGATTGACTGAAGATTGGGGTGTAGTGAGGAGAGAGGTAGAAGCGGTTGCCCAAATGAGGCAACGCCAGGCGGTGTTATACGATAGACCTGCAGTGGTAACACCACAACCGCCTAGGGAAGCTCCACTTCCGGCAATTCCGAATGTGCCTGCAACGTCAGTTTTTGCTAATGTTGCATCCACTTCGCGATCGCCAATGGAGCTACAGATTGAGATTCTCAGTCGACAGATAGAGAATCTTATTACGATGCAAGCATCTATGTCAAAAGAAATGGCGAGTATTCACAATAAAGTTAATTCTATGGGATATCAGGACCCCACTCCTCCTCAGGCGAGTACGAGTTATGTAGATACATTACAGAGAGGCACTATGCCCATTCCAAATATGCAAGGCTATGTGATGCCATAGCCTGCATCTCTAGTGTAGCCTGTTGCCCAACAGATACCTACACCACCAGTGCAAACCACATTTCAAAGAAACACTGGACCTTTTGAGAGATGAACGACTGGTGGGTTTGGAGGGGCTAAGAGATGCGTATGGTGTGATGCACAAGAGCATTTTTCATATGCCTGTGAAGAGCTTAAGCTAGCAAAAGAGCATCAACTGGTGATAGATATCGATAAGAAGTTATGCGACTTCAGGACCCGCCTTCCTCTACCTGTGAATTGGGGAAAGGGGGGAATGAAGAAGTTTTATGAAGATTTATCTGGCAATAATGCAAGTACATCAGCTGCACAATTAGAACCTGTTGAGCAAGAAGATGAAAAAGTGCCTAGACCTCGACCCCAAAGAAATTATTCCATTGAGGCTTTAGTGAGGGCTAGGGATGCGATCATGCAGAAGACTGCGTGGAAGTCTCCTGTTGATGAATCCTCAGTCTATTCGCACATAGCAAATGTAGAAGAAAAGAGGAAGAGAGATGAGAGTCAGGAAGAGACTGAGCCTGAAAGAAGAGTGACTAGAAAGCAAAGTCAAGAGGCCGAAGAAAAAGCTAAAGAGCCAGAAAAGAAAGTACAATTCAAAGAGCCTGTTGTTTCAAAGGAAGAGGCAAAGAAGAAAGAGATAAGAGAGGGAAAGAGGCCGGCTGGGCCAACTAAGATTCAAGAACTGACTAAAGAGAAAGAGAAAGAACCTGAACCGATTCAAAAGACCGATCAAATTCAAGAAAGTATTCAAGAGGCTGAAAAAGAAAAGAAGAAGAAAAAGAAGAGAACTCCAAAGGCTGTATTAATTTTTGAGTTGGAAAGGAAAAATGATGCAAGAGAGATATTAAATGACATTTTACTGAAGAGCCAAGTGACCATGTCCTTGGAGCAGGTCTTCTCCATAGCGAAGCCTGAGTTCAAGGACAGCTTTATAAAGCTGGTCAAGAGAAAGAGGTTTCCATTACTTGAAGATGTAGAGATGGAAGAAGCACCTGAAGATATTCAAGTGACAAATGAAGCAGTTACATTGAGTGATACATCTGATGATGATGATGATGAGGTTGCCAGGTGTCATAAAAATTCTCTAGGTCCTATCATAGCTGATGATGAAATGAGGAAGACAGGAAGTGAGTCTAGCAGGACCTTTTGGGCGAGAGGAACTCCAGAGATGAAGATAAAGTTAGGGAGCAACGAGGAGTCATGTTTTGCTCTGGCCTTGATTGACTCCGGGTCAGAGATAAATGTGATTTCTAAGAGGCTTTATGATAAGTTTAGATGGCCGATTGATAAAGATCATGGATGGAGAATGAGGATGGCGGATAATGGTTCAGGAGCACTGCTTGGGGCATGCGCCTTTGTGCCTGTGACCATAGGAGGGATTTTCGAGGAATTCCACTTCTTTATCCAGGACCAATGTTCATATGAGGCTATCCTTGGGCAGCCCTTTATAGCTGAGGTAAGAATGGAGACTAAGGCCATGGATGATGGATCTGCCTATGCACGAATCCGTTCTAGATCTGGCCTTCATTCTCTGCAAGTGATGATTGTGTGTCCAAATCACTCCAGGAATAGAAAGAATATAAGAAAGAAACCTATTAATTCACATGACCATGATGAGTGTATGCCTGTTGGAGAGTATGGAGCTTCTGCTGATCAAAATTTCTGTTAGGATCCACTGATGAGCGAGACAACAGTGGGAGTTGGTTTGATGTCTCGCATGACTTTGTACATAGTTTTGAAAGTTTTTCTATTTATTCATCTGCATTCAAGTTGCTATGCTTACAGAAAGAAAATGTTTCAAATAAATTCAGAAAAGTTCATGAGAGACACTATAAGCATTTAGGAATGATATTACCTGATGAGAAGATTGAAGATGTGATCCAGTTGGAGAGAAGTTCGACTACTCTGGAAGAGCTTGAGAAGGCATTTGAGAGAAATGAGAAATCAGAAATCATTATGCTCAGCTCTATCCAAGAGTATGAGATGATTAAGGAGTTTATGAGAGAGCATGAAGTAAATGTAAATACGCAGTATAAGACTGTGGATAAGAAAGTGAAGCCTATAGCTCAGCCATTGCCAGAAGATAGTCATGAAAAGTATCTACAAGTATCAGATGACCCTATGCTGAGACGACGAGAGCTCATAGGGCATCATTTCACTGATGAGACTATTAAAGAGATCAAGTTTGGAGAGAAATTGTTTCTGAGAGAAGAAGAGAAAAAGAAATTTATTGAAGCCATCAAGAAACACAAAAAAGCGTTTGCACTTTTCCCACATGAGATAGGGTGTGCAGACCCGAAACAAGTACCTCCTATGATTATATTTACAGTGCCACATATACCATGGAATATCCGGCCTATACCAGTCCCAAAAGCTCACTTACCTGAGCTGATGAGGCTGCTGAAGGAAAAGATTTCCATGCGGATATTGGAACCCTCCTCGGCTCCATATTCGAATAGGTGGTTTACTGTGCCTAAGAAAAATGGGAAGCTTCGTTTCATTCAGGATCTGCAACCTGTCAATAAAGTCACAATTAGAAATGTAGGGACAGGACCCATAGTGGATGAGTTTGCTGAGGCGTTTGCTGGGCATTCCATCTACTCTATGGGAGACCTCTATTCAGGTTATGACCAGTTTCAGTTGGCTATGGAGAGTAGAGACATTACGACCATGAGGACTCCACTGGGCCTTGTACGCATGTGTACTTTGCCGCAAGGAGCGACGAATTCTGTGGCTCACATGATGAATGCCATGAATCTGGTTTTACGAGACTTTATACCATTTGTGACTATGCCATTCATTGATGATGTTCCAATAAAGGGATGTGAGGAAAGAGTGAAAGATGTGAGTTTAGATGCTTCAGGATGTAGAAAGTTTGTAAGAGATCATATTGCTGATTGTGAGAAGATCTTTGAGAGGTTTCAAGATGTAGGGCTGACACTTTCTTTAGAGAAATCTATTTTTGGCGTTGATGAGGTCCTCATTGTAGGACATCTGTGTGGACATTATGGCCGCAAGTCGTACCCGCAGAAAGTTGAGGCCATTAGCAAGATCTCTGAGGTTTGTCGTAATGTCAGTGAGGTGAGAAGGTTTCTAGGAGCCTATGTATTCTATGTGATATGGATTCCTCACTTTGCTCACGTTGCAAACCCCTTATATGATCTCCTGAGAAAGAGAAAGAAGTTTGTATGGACAGAGAAATAGTCGAGAGCTATGCGTAAACTGAAGCAGCTGCTAATTGAAGCTCCGATTCTAAAGCGTGTTGACTATTCAGGTCAGAGACCTATCATTTTTACCGTTGATACCAGTCCTATTGGCATAGGCTGGGTCATAGGGCAAGATGATGATGAGGGGCAGAGATATGCAGTGCACTTTGGTGCTAAGATCCTACATGATACCCAAAGAAAATATCCACAGATTAAGAGAGAGTTATGGGGATTAGTGACTGCTTTAAAGAGCGATAAAGAGTATTTCATTGGGGCGAATGTGATAGTTGAGACTGACTGTCTTCCACTGATTGGCATGATTGCAAATTGTTCATCTCCGGATATTGCTATGCTTATATGAATCTCTTATATAAAGTTTATAAATCCTTCATTTGTACACATAGCTGGGAAGTTGAATACAGTGGCTGATATGCTTTCAAGAGCGAAATTTGATGATGAGTCTGATGATGATGATGAGGTAGAGAGAGATACACATATGATGAGATACGATCCATTGGTGTATGTATATGAGCAGTTCCGAGAGAATAAGTATGATGGTGAGTGGAGAGACATAGGGAGATATTTGAGTACTCTGAAACCTTCCCCAGGCTGGTCCACAAATAAGTATAGATCCATCAGGAAAAAGTCTTACAACTTTTTCTTGAAGGATGGTCTTATTTGGCGACACGCTAAGGGCAAGGTAAAGAGTCCACAGAGGGTACTAAGTTCCAGGAGTCTTTAGAGAAAAGTTATGAAAGAGATGCACGAGACCTTATGGGCAGGTCACAAAGGATTCTATGCTACATATGAGAAGATTAGGGAAGCCTACTGGTGGCCAGGGATTTATGTGAGTGTGAGAGGATTTGTAGACACTTGTGCTACATGCCAGGTGCATTCATCAGTTAGGCACAGAGACCCATTACATCCGACCTACCCTCCTTGTATCCATTACAAGTGGGTAGTCGACCTTGTAACCATGCCCAAAGGGATAGATAAGATGAGATACATTGTACTTGCCAGAGAGGACTTGACCAACCATGTGGAAGGTCGAGCTCTTCGTACGAAGACTACTTATAATGTATGCAAATTCCTTTTAGAAGAAGTGATCTCGAGATTTGGATACGTTGAGAAAGTGGTTGCGGACAGGGGAGAGTTGGATGCGAGAGAGGCAAAAGAGTTCTTTGATCGTCATGGAATTCGATTGTCTCTCACCACTGCCTATAACCCAGAAGCAAATGGGAAAATCGAGAGAAGTCACCCTTCCATTGTGAAGGCGATCTCTAAGGCTTGCAGCGATGACATCAAGCAGTGGCCTAGGTTTCTTCCATTCGCGTTATGGGCTGATAGGATGACTTACACTCGGTCCACAGGTTTTATGCTTGCTGAATTGATGTATTGTCAGAAGCCAGTCTTCCCCATCCAGACTCAGATAGTGACATGGTTGACGCTCCCATGGAATGATGGTATGACGAGAGAAGAGTTATTATCATTGAGAATAAAGCAGTTAGAACAAGGAAATGAAAAGTTGAAAGAAGCAGTCCAAAAGTTAAAGAAGTCAAGGCTAAAGAATAAGATCTATTTTGACAAAACCCATCGACTTAGACCACGTAGGATTGAGGTAGATGATTGGGTGTTGGTGTACGACAGTACATTCGATACTCAGTATGATGCTAAGAAGAAATTAACCAAACGATGGTTTGGGCCGTATGTGGTTACGTCTGTGTTTGAAAATGGTACGTATGCACTTCGTGAGTTAGACAATACTCCTTTGAGATCTTTGATTGCAGGAAAGAGGATAAAATTATTCAAGAAAAGAAATGAAGCGGATTATGAGATTGAGCAAGAACTTCTAGAGGTCCACTGATGACAGTGAGGCTGATGCTGATGAAGAATGATAGACCATGGAATTAAAGAGAAGCTGGATCAAAATGAAGAAAAATGACCAGGTGAAATGTTTCTGATTTGAGATGTGTTTTCTTTCTGAGCATATGCTTTGCATTTGTGTGTATGATAAAGATATGCATGAATTTATGAAAATCATGTAGAAAGAAGATAACAAATATCTAATTATGGGTTTGCATAAAGCATGAGTGACTAGGGAATTATATGAATGAGATCAGTTAGCAGACTAGAGATTTTGGGAGTGGAAGCTTGGGGATGTGATGGCATGCTTAGATCAAGTGCATGTATATGCTGATTGATTTGAACACTTAGTGAGTGGGAAACTTTGGATCCTAGTATTTATTTCTTGCGAGATCTTACCTCCATATGGATCACGATTTATGAAAAACCTTCATACTCATGCCAGCTGTATATGTGTGTGTATGTTGTTGGTGCACTACGATGGGCTAGTAGGCGGGTGGAACCACCTTGGTCGGGTGATCAAGGCCACAAGCGATAGCTAGTTTCATCGTAGGTCTGACCTATCTGTTGTCATGCGCCTGTATGGGTCGGTAGGCGGGTGGAGTCACTCTGTCTGGGTGGTCAGAGCCACGAGCTGACGTCGATTTCATGCAGGGCTGATGTTGTGTATGTCGTGCGCTATGCCAGGTCGGCAGACAGGTGGGATAAACTTGGCCGGGCGGACAAGTCCATGAGTCGCACCCGATTTCAACATAGGCCGATTTGTGAAAAATAAAAGATAAAAAGAAATGCTGAGCTGAGATGAAAATGAAAAAGAAAAAGAAAAAGAAAGAAACATCTAATGGAGAGCTGGACAAGTAGGAGATAAATAGAAGGAATCGAGGTATATTCTACAAACTGAGTTAGTAGAAACATATGTATATGCTAGTGCTTAGAATGAGCAGTTGGATCTGAACCAGTTGAACGAACAAAAGATCTAGAAAGCCGACAATTTATTCATATGATTACTTGTCAGATTACAGACGCAGAAACATAATATGATGTTTGTGAAGCTTGAATCTACCTAATTTTCTAAAATTCATACTAATCTTTATAAAAATTGCATGACTACATGATATCATGATTTGAGTTTTGAAAAGAAAAAGATAAAAGGTGTAAAAGAGATTTTAAAAGAACCCTGATACTCTTCTGTTGGATCTTGCAGGTTGGCCCATCGGGACGATGTGCAGGTTTAGCGGGGGCGAATGTCGGGATGAAATCCCGCAGGGAGTATGCACTGAGTTTTTTTTCAAAAGTTCATTGTTTTTGAGTTTTTGTGTGATGTTTTGATCAAGAGAGTGGTATATTTTGTACATATTTTGGCCGAATTATTTGATTGTGCGATGCGAAAACATGTTTGAGATGTATGTTAGACCCGTGTGTATAAACAACAGACATTAGACCTATAAAAACCTAGGTTTGACCCTTCAAAACCCCTAAAAATGTGGTTTTACCCCCCTGAAAATTGGACTTGAACCCTTGGAAACCCTTGAATTTTAGGCTGAAACTGTAAAATGAATTAGCAAGTTTGAGATAACTGTGAGCAAAACCCTTAATTTTCCCGACCAAAAACCCTAGATCGGACCCTTGAAATTGGCGGTTATCCTATGTCAAACCCTAAAACCCAATTAAATTGTGAATATCCAATGTGAAATTGAAACCTTAGTATAGGGAAAAATTAAAAGACTACCAAGAATAGAAAGTTCATTGAGGAGGTTAGAACGTTCTAGAAGGAAGTCCTAGGGAGGGGCCTATAAATAAGTCTAAACTCATTTGTTTCTTCCCCATCCTGTGGATTGTCCTTGTGGATCGTCTCCTCCAGGTTTTTGATTATATGAAGAGAAGTGAAAGCATTGAAGACTGAAGATAAAGAGTACCTCATCCCGTGGACTGCCCTGTGGAACGTCTTTCCAGGTTTATGCGGTTTCTGATTATCTGAAGTAAAGAGAAGGAAGGCCATTGCAGAGGATACTTGAAGAAAGAACGAACCAAAGTGAAGACCTGGAAGAAAAGCTTGGACTACGAAGACCAAAGCGGAATCCCGTAGGTGATTTCTTGCACTGTAGCGAGGGATCTATTTTATATACTAGCCGGCCCGCACTATAGCGACGGCTTTCATATTGTATCATCGCACCGCACTGTAGCGGTTTTATTGTACCATCGGCCCGCACTGTAGCGGCATGTTTGTATCATTCATTTTATTAGAGGCTTCAGTTTCATTTCCGATTGTATCTTCGAGCTTGATCCACATCACATGTTTCATTGCGGTATCCGATCGTCTCTTTCTGACGCCCACGGTCGCACGTCTCGACACTTCCGAGGGGCAAGGGACCCTACGAGGATCGCGCACGCTCTGGAGAGCACAGGCGAGGTGCCCAGCGTGCAGACGCCGCTCGCAGGACAGCGGGAACGGTGCACCAGAGCGGGGCCTGATCCAACCCCAGGCGCCGGCTTCCCGCCACGACCTCCTTCTTCTCGACAACGCAGCTGAGCAAGAGATGGCTATGACCATCCCAAGCCTCATATGGACTTATAGATTGCAATGCTTTAGTGGGACACCTATTAAGTACATATGACACACACATAATAGCCTCAAGCAAGAAACTATGTGGTAAAACCTGACTCTTCACCATACACCTTGCCATCTCCATAAGTGACATATTCTTCCTTTTAGCAACTCCATTTTTTTGACGTGTATAAGATACTATGTACTAATGTTTTATCCCATGTTCAACTAGAAATGCATTAAATTCAGAAGACATGTATTCCACCTTTATTAGAATTGAGGGTGCCCATTTTACATGCTAATAGATTTTCAACCAAAACTAGAAACTATTTGAAGTAGATAAACACTTCAGACTTTGCTTTCAATGGATATACCCATGCATGCTTAAAAAAGTCATCAATGAAAGTCACAAATGAAAGATAATTTCCAAAAGAGGGTCTCTACATAGGACCAGAGACATCATTGTGAACAAGTTGCAATTTGTGAGTAGCTCGAACTAAACCATCTTTTGAGAACTAGGAACATTGCATTTTTCCCAAAATACATCCTTCATAGACATGTTTAACAAGTGCCTCATGTTTGTGCAGACACGACACCATTTTAGATTTCTCCAAGCATAACAAACTAGCAAAATTCGGATGATCAAAGCATGAATGGCAAAGCTCTGCATATGATAAATCCTGAGAATCATGTACTACACATGCTGAATCATTCACAAATTTCTCATAGTCATTGAGTTTATATAGCCCTCCACATAAAATGCCGAAAGCAATAATGACATCACCATTTGACAAATCATGAATTATACATCTATCATCAAGAAATTTCACAACCAAACCAATCTTGTCTGAAGACGAAACTGATAACAAATTCCCCTTGATCCCTACCATAATAAAAGCATCTAACAATGTAAAAGAACTACCATCAGTAGTAGTCAAAATGATCTTACCAACTCCCATGATAGGATAAGAGGAGTTGTTGGCGCATGTGATAGTATTCCTATAGGGGCACGCTTGCATGAAGTGAACAAACTATGCTGTGAGGTAATATGTTTGGTTGTCCACTATCAAAGTACCAAACATCCGAGTCTACTGCATACATACATTGTTGATGAGAAGATGGGTCATAACTCCAAACAGTGGAAAATGCCCATTCTTCATTCTACACAAGATTATCGAACTCTATTTTGGGTGTAGAGTCCTCTGCAACAACCATTCTAGCCTCTTTCTTCCTTTCAACTTTTGTGGTCAGTTTGGGAAGACTCTTTATGACATGAACATTTCCTTTACTAGATTTGCAAAACAATTTCTTCTTTTCTGTTTTCTTTTCTTCTCTATCATCCTTCTCTGATTGTGGATAATTAGCAAATTTTTGCTTACTAGTAGAAGAGCTTCATTTACATTTGCCCTTCTGACTAGTTAAGAAAGCTTGATCTACAACACACATAATGGACATCTTTGGCCTAGACTGACTTCTTGCAATAGAACTGAGACTAAATCCTCAAATGTTAAAGCATTTGGATTGCGTTTCATCATGAAAGAGAGTAGAAGCAAAACTCTTATATGAATCAAGAAGACCATTCAGAACAGTTTGCACAAGTGAAGTGTCAGCCAAGTCTTTATCCATAGAAATCATGTGTTCCTTCAAATCTTTGATCTTTTTCAAAAACCTATCCATGGAATCTCCTTCAATAATGTGCTCACTCTCTAAATTATTTTGGAGGTAAATAATATGAGCCTCATTCCTTGCCTAGTACAAAGTGGTAAGTGTATCCCAAGCATCCTCCGCTATTCTGCAAGAGCAAATGTGAGGAATAATGGCACATTTGAAAGACAAGGCTACCAATACATGGGCCAGAGATCCCAACAAATTTCCTCTATAGTAGCTGTAGTAGGGACCACAACTCAAACTGGAACATGAAGAATATCAACATCTTCAACGCCTTCTCCATCACCTTATGCAAGGTAATAGGACATTTTTCATCACCCTGCATAATATTCCATAGTCCTTTTGCAACGAGTACATGATGCATCATATAATCCCATAATGCATAATTGGTACCACCCAACTTATCCTCAACAGCCAACATACAAAATATTGCTTTCAACCATGGCCACTGACTAAAATACCCTCATGCAGAAAAATGATTGTATCTCAAAAAGTTGAATAGAACTACGTTGTGGACTTCTCCTTTAGAATTACATATGATGTCATCATGGATGTACAAGCTCGTGATGTCAACTCATTTGTTGGACAAATCTTCAATCGAGAATCCAAAAACAACAATTTAAAGGAAGGTAAATTGTATCAAAGTAACTCAGCAAGTGACTTTTATGCAGATAAGAAACACAAGAAGCACAAAGGCAAGAAGAAGGAAGATGATTATGATGAGATAATAATACAGGAGCAAAGCATAAAAAAGCAAAAGGATAGGATGTTCAAATCTTATGCCATGTGTAACAAGACCAGCTATACCACTCAACATTGATGGTTCAATGGAAGTACTAAAAAAGAAGCTTGTATAGGTTGATTTGGCTACATTAGAGGTAGAGGTGACACAACTTCAACAATAGTAATAGAATTCACAATGGAAGGGACTTCAACAACTACTTAGAGGATCAATCACATGAGGATTCATTTCTTTTAATGAATCTGAGTCACAAAGAAGCTAAAGAAGATGAACATTTGTTCTATATACATTGATGTTGTTCAAATCCAATTGCACGCAATGTCGCTCTTCTATCTGACTTGGAAAGTCCAAAACATAAGAATGAAGTACAAATAGGGGATGATACATGCACAATGTGGAGAAGATAAGTAATGTCAAAGGTTCCAATGGTATTCCAAATGTTCTCATTAAGGTTCTCTATGTACCCATGATCACTAAAAAACTTATAAGTGTAGGCCAAATAGTTGAAAAAGGCTTGCAAGTTAGGTTCACCAAACATGGAACTTATATGGAATATCCATGTCAAGGCTTCAACAAGCTAGCGAGAGGTGAGAAGCATGGTAGAGCCTTTACTTTTGAAGTAGGAGAAACAAGGAACATAGCTCTATTCAACTTTGGGTCTCAAATCCTTAGTGAGTTTAACTATGGCATAAGAGACTTGTGTGTGAAATTGGGGAGGCACAAAGACAACCTTTCAACCACAAAGGCTACATCCACACAATCTTTTTTACCTTGTACACACTAATGTGTGGGGATCAAGCTAAAAACCTTCATTGGCAGGCTCAATGTCTTATGTATCTTTTATCCATGATCAGAGTAGATGGACAATTTCATACTCTATGAAGAATAATAGTGAAGTGGTTGAATGCTTCAACAAGTATCTGGACATGGAAAATCATATAGCTAGATGATTAAAGAAGCTCATATTTAATGGAAGGGTAGAATATTTCTCCAAAGATTTTGGTGTGTATTTACATGATAAAGGCATGAAAAGGGCAGTACACTCTTCTCAATCGAATGGTATTGTAGATAGGTGGAACAAAACCCTAGTTGGATGAGCAAGGACTATGCTTGAAGAAAGAAGCTACCAACTTATCTATGGGTAGAAACAATATCAACTAGTTTGTCTCTTGTGAATAGAGTTCCATCCAAATATCTTCAAGGTGTGACCCTTCATGAAGCTTGGAACGGTGGAAAACCAAGTCTAGGTCAAAGCAATACTCATTTACTATAATTTAACTCAGATGGGCCACATGTTCTATAATCCATCCATAAATAATTTTACCACCACCAGAGATGTTGTATTTGAAGAACATAGATTATGGTATGATGAGGACAAACAGAAGGTAAACCTACCCTATGATCCTCACTCAGATTTTCATCCATTCGGTAGCAAGCACGGCACATAGGTGTGGGACTCAAGAAGTAAATATCATGACGATCAAGATGAGAAGGAAAGAGACTTTAAGCTCTGGAAGTCAAGAGGAAAGGACAAGTTTCAAGAATGTGGATAATTCTTCAAACATACTCATTGAAGGTCAACAAGGGAGAGAATACAAGCTCAAAGGCATGTATATGACTCTACATTTGTGAAAAAACATTCGATTTACTTGACCAAAGACTTAGTATCAAAGGAGCATTCAACATATGAAGAAGGGAAGGGTAACCCTAGTTGGGAGAAATGTGTGAAAGAGGATATAAAAACTTAAAGGGAGCTAGTTCCAATACAAACCAATCAAAAGGTAATAGGATGCAGATGGGTCTATAATTTCAAAGAAATTAAGAGGGATCAATTTGTAACTCCAAAGCCAGATTGGTTACTAAAGGATATGTTCAATCCTAGGGTGTAGACTATGAAGAGACTTCCTCACTAACTATAACAATGACTACCATCAAGACATTACTTAATGTAGGAGCTCCGAGGAATTGGAAGCTACTTCAACTTCATGTGAAGAATGATTTCCTCAATGGGTGGATTAGTGAAGAGGTATTCATGTCACAACCCCCAGAGTTTTAAAATCCTAATTATTCTACTTATGTATGTATGCTCAAAAAGGCATTGTATGGGTTGAAACAAGCTCCTAGAGATCGAAATTTCAAATTGCTAATCTATCTACAAGATCAAGGTTTCAGGTCAAGAAATGAAGATCCTTTTGTGTGCATCAAGAAGGCACACAATAAATTTATCTATTTGTGTGAATATGTAGATGACATAATTGTGAAATATGATGACTTGAATGGTATAGAAAGGATCAAAAGGAATGTAATTGACTCAAAGGAGATACATTCATATCTACTCCTAGAGTTCAAGAGGAAGAATGCTAAACTTGTAGGTACACCTTTGGAAATTAATCATAAACTCAGTGTTTATAGGAAGATTGAGAAGATAATAGAATGCCCAAACTTGATAGGTAGCTTGATTTGTTCTACTCATACAAGGACACATATCTCATATATTTGTAGGAGTGCTAAGCCAATAAATGCACTCTTCAAGAAGACCACATATGGATCCAACTAAGAGAGTACTTAGGTGCCTCAGAGGCACAATCAATTAAGGTCTACTCTATCTCTATTTATCAAATTTAGATAGCAAGGTATACTCAAATGCAAATTGGGTTAGATCCACGGATGCTAGGACAAGTTCTTCAATATTTGTAGAATTTTCAGGCTCAAAGCTTATGTCATGGAGTTTGAGCAACAAATAGTTGCATTATCCTCAACTGCACTAGAGTATATAGGTTTGACTATAGAAACTCAAGAGGCAATATGGTTAAGGGAATGAATGCAGATTTGGGACTTGTGAGTTCTTCCAACTAAGAAGCATGTATTAGACATGATGATTGAAGCACTTGATGGAATCAAACTTTGTATGTTTAAATCAATAGCAAGTCACTTCAGCTTATCAAAGAATGAAGCTTAAGCATGCTTTAGCTTGAGAAGGAGTTGTTAGGACATCAAGCCTCCATCACGTTTGAGAAAAGTTTGTTCTAAGAATGAATTAACTCTTGAAGTGAACCTTAGAGTTAAGGAATTCTTTTTTATATAAAGGCTCATGAACATTTATGGTATCCCATGAGGATCCTTTATTTAAAAGTCATAAAGATGTATTCATTTTAAGGAATAAATGAAGAAGAAATCTAGAAACCATGAGTTCTTTGGTTTGGTGATCAATCAATCAATCCCGAAGATCAAGTTAGCTTGATTTTCTACTTTTCCTAGATTGTAGGAAAGTGACTTCTTCATTAGAATAAACAAAACCCATGTGTTGATTCAAATTTAAATTCATTTTAGATGAGTGGTACACAAGGGCATCTATAAGTACTCAAGAACCATTTGAAATGTGAATTAGATCAATATACATATACATTTTGATCTTCAACATTCTTTTCTCGATTTTCTTCGAAATCAATACACATATACATTTTGATCTTCAACATTCTTTTGTTGATCATCATCTCCAAGTTCAAACAACTTTCAAAGGTTTGTTTTCTCTCCATAGTGATCCAAGTATTATGAATAAGCATTCATTAGAAATATAGTTACGTCTACTTCATGCATATAGAGTTTGCTAGCATTTGGTTTTGTAAATTGTGAGATGTTGAATCGCTATCTTAGCACATTCTTGAAAAGTTGAGATTACCACCAATAAGATTTTAGCTTATAATTCATGATAATAAATCAAAATCTTGTCATATTAACTACTGAAGTCTATATGTGACATTCCTATAAGATGAATTTTTCTAGTTGAAATTAGACTAGCAATATTGAGCATTTGCAGTTTCTTAAATCAACTCAAAATAGAAAGTTCTTCATTAGTCATTATGCAAACTTATTTGTTTTGCATTAGTCATTTCGCATTGATCATCCAAAGTACATAGTGGATTTTATTACACTAATCTCAATCCTATAAGCTATATTTGACTCCTTAAGAGTGCAAGAGTTGGTGCTACAATAGTTAGCTATAAAAAAATTCAACACTTGGAACCTCACATTTCTACTACTTTCAAGCTTCTTCATTTACTCACACACTTTGGAGAACTAAGACATTTTCTAGGTATTGAAGTCATATACAAAGTCAATGATATCAAAATCACGGAAAGGTAGTATGTTTTGGATGTCATGAAGATGTATTGACTTATAAGTTACAAACCATCAATCAAACCAATGGAATGAAATGTTTAATTGAATTCAACAAAAAAAGATGAAATTTAGGACTCTCTTCTTGTATAAGTCTATTGTGGGCTTGTTGGAGAATGCCACATTTACATGACGTGATTTGGCCTATGCAATTGATACATTATATCTAAATCTACCTTGATAGAAATGTTTCCAATGGAAGATGATGATGAAGAGGGAGGATTAATACATCTCTACATAATCTTCCTTCTAATGGCTTTGAAATTATTAATTACTTTCCATATTGTATATGATTAGGTTTTGGCCACGAGCTATGCATCTTCCATTGTTTCTAGGGTAAGACTTAGGGGCATGTGTACCACTCTTTGAAAAAGTAGTGTTGAAGCTGGCTAAAGCCTCCTTCCTATTGACTTTTTGAAGGTATATTGTCTTTCTTCATCCATAGTTAAGCAACATAGTTCCATTGGGCATGAAAAATTTGTTCAGGGTTCTTTTGGGGATACATGTTTCAGTATTTTTAAAAGAATATAATAAATAGAGACCTTGAATCCCCAAGAAATGTATTCGTAAATTTTTCAATAAGGGAGTTACATCACGAAAATGTAACTACTAAGGTCCAAGAGAAGAAGAAGAAAATTTAGAAAGCACCACCAAGGACTTCCAACTCTAGCAAAATACAATGAAAATACAACGAACGGACAATCCAATTGTATCCAAGTACACCTAAGTACCATACTTGTAGGTACATAGATTCTACATGTTCCTCGTCTCCTTGAAGACTTAACTCTATACAACCTTGCACTCAAGCCTTGTCCAAGGATAGCACCACTACCTATGCCTTAATTAAGGCCCTACAAGTTCCATTGTGGATGCCAAATTGGAGGTCTTAATGGGTTTTCTTCTTCAAGAACTTCCCTTGATCCCTAGCTATTGAATATCTATCGCTAAACTACACTTGACAAAGCACTTCACACAAAACACACACACACACACACTAGTATCTCATTCTCCCTTATCTGGCATAAGCTAAAATATGCTCACTAATATACTAATTCCTTTTTCGCTTGCATATGCACACTTTACCTATTGTCCATTATTCCCTTCCAAGATCCTTGGCCTTGGACATGAGGCCCACTCCTTGGCACATTGTCCTATAAGAATCTTCCTTGGTCTCCTTGACATTCCTCTAAGGTTCAACTAAATCACTCAAGAATCTTCCTTTCTATGGACATTCATTTTCCTGAAATGATCTTATTTTTAACTATGGTGACCATAGTGAATGTGGTAAGAATAGAAATTAAGGGCACTTCACATATACTCTTTTCATCCTAACATATATCAGGTATCCACTATGTAGTTTTCACCCTATACAAGAAACAAACAAATTTGTTTGTTTCAATACTTTTGCAACCATAGTGACCTCAAGTGCAGTGAGTGGCCACCGTGGCAAATGCACCACCTTTGCAACCCTCTACCACCCTCTCCATTGTGTTAGGCTCACAAATATGTATGTAACTATGTATGTATATGTATACCCACCTCTATATCTATGTGTGCATGTATGTATGTATGTATGTATGTGTATATATATATATATATACACACACACACACACACACATATATATATATATATATATATATATATATATATATATATATATATATATACACACACACACACACACACATATGTGTATATATATATATATATATATATATATATATATATATATATATATATATATATATATATATATATATATATATATATATATATATATATATATATATATATATATATATAGGTATATTATGCATATACATATACGCAACACCACACACACAAAGATATTATAGATAGATATCTGTGTGTGCGTTGAAAATCAAGTCTCAACCATGCAAAGGAATCATCCATGAGTTTTGAAAGTGGACCAATAAATAAAGAGGAACCAAAGTCGTGGAATCAAGTTAGAAGCTCCATCAAATTCAAATCTCATCAATCACCCACCAAAACGAGCACCTACACTGATTGGTAAGAGGTTAGCTAGATTGCAAGAAAAGTAAAACTTTATATAAGCATCATACCATGTTTGTTTCTTGCATTGTATGAATTCCATGATTTTCTAACTTATTTTATTGAATTCATAAATGCCATGAAGCAGCCCCTTGCTTGTTTAGCTTGTTTTTGCATGATTTTGCTCCTCTCTATCTAGAGGTATTGTTAGCCTTTTCCAAATTTTATCGGACTAGATCACAGAGCAATGTTTCCTCTCTCATTTTACTCATTTTCATTTATCAAAAGCTTCTTTTAGTATTTCATATATCGCTTCAAGCTATGCCAAATTTTCAAGTTCTTTTCTTTAGTGAGTTTTGAGAAATTGCAAAGTTTGTAAAGCTATATCTATGTACAAACCCAGAGAGTGTTGCAAACAGGTAGCGTGTTTTATAGTAGATGATTATTCCACCTAGAATACTTATTTGGGATGATTTAATGCTTGTTGGGTAGATCTTAGAGTTTAGTTTAAATGCGCATAGTTTCATTATTAGTCTCTACATAGATGGAGAGAAAAATTTAGAACTCTGAGCACATATCATTGCTTGTGGGGCTTGTGGAGGGTAGCCATCTTCCATTGTTGCATCGGGGTTTAAGACACATCCCCCATTAGTGGTATCAGAGCATTTTGAGGGCTTGGAAACACTACTGGACATCATGTTGAAGACTTGAAGCAAGAAGACATCAAGAGGGGGCTACATCCATCACGATCTCAACTAGTCATATGTTAGCAAGGGAGAATCTATCAAAAGCAAACTCCACACCTTCCACAGCATACAAAAACTTGAGGAGAATCTAGAGGACCATCATAGATCTTAGTATGGATGAGTATAATACACAAATAAAGAGAAGTTGGAGAAAGGCAATTATCAACCATGGAAATTTAGAGTTAGCAACTAACTTATGGGCAAAGGATTGTGGGGATTAATGAGCGGCACGGAGTCAATGCCTCATGTACATGATCCATCACTTCAATCATAGGTCAAGGCACTTAATGAATGGATATAAAGTGATAAGAGAGTCGTATTCATTCTATCCCAAATGTAAGCAATAACATGATACCTCATATACAAGACTTGGACACATGCAAGAAGGTTTAGGAGACCTTGTAGAGATTGTACTCTTCATCAACCAAGGCAAGGAAAATTCAGCTCAAGAATGAGCTAATTAATCTTAGGAAAGCACCAAGCACTAACATTAATAAGTACATTTGCAAGGTTAAAGAGCTTGCAGATGCCATACACATAGATGAGCACATATGAGCAATGAAGTGTTGAATCCCATACACATAGATATATGGGGACATTTAAGAGGCTTGTGGATATCATTGGAAATCATATCGAAGACTTGAAGGGATCAAGAAAACTCATGGAAGCATAAGGAGGACTTATCAAAGCCAGAAGGCATCAAAAGGGGACTACATCGGTTGAGATCTCAAGTCAAAGGTTAGCAAGGGAGAAGCTTTGAAAAGGTAAAACCCAAACCTTCTAAAGCATACAAACACTTGAGAAGCTAGAGGAGCATCTTAGTTCTCAATATGGCTGGTTATAATGCTCAAATAGAGAAGCTAGAGAAAGGCAATTATCAACCATGTAAATTTAGAATTAGAAACTACCTTATGGAAAAAGGAATGTGGGGATTAGTGAGTGACAGAGAGCCTATACCTCATATACATGATCCTCCACGTCAAGTTCATGTCAAGACACATAATGAAGGGATAGAAAGGGATAGGAGAGTCATATTCATTCTATACCAACACATAAGCAATAAAATGATAGGGCATATATAAGACTTGGACACATCCAAGAAGGTTTGAAAGACCTAGGAGAGATTGTACTCCTCATCAACGAAGGCAAGGAAGATTCAGATAAAAAAGAGTTGCATAATCTAGGAAAGCACCAAGCACTAACATAAATGAGTACATTTTGAAGGCTAAAGAGCTTGGCGATGCCCTAGACTCAACTCCGAGCCCAATCAAAGATGACGATCTTTTCATGCACATGCTCAATGGCTTGAGAGAGGATGAAAGGTGGAAAAACTTCACCATAGAAATGTATGTGAGAGATTCCCTACCAAAATTTGATGAAATACTCATATTTATGGTGACCGAGGATGTGAACCAAGGAGATTCTCAATCAAAAGGCAACCAAGGACAATTTTTCTATGTAGATAGAGGCAAAGGGAAAAGAGGTGGACAAAACTCCCGAGGCAAAATGATAGGAAGTGCAAACTCAAGCTCAAGCAACCAAGAAGGCTTCAACCAAAGCTATGGATCGAGCAAGAGGAAGGCGTATAGGAAGAGGATGAAGATCACATGGAAGAGAAGCATCCAATGGAAAATTGTGGAAAATTGGGCCATTATGCAAGAGAGTTTTCGTCCAAAGGAGGAGGCAATCAAGGATACAAAATGAACCAAGTTTCTTATCCTATTACTTCAACAAATTTAGAAAATTGAAACTTTCTTATGATTTATGGGTCAAGTGAAAGAGTCAATTTAGATTTTACATGGTCCATTGATAGTGGTTGTAGCAACCATGTGAGTTGCAATAAAGAAGAATTTGTTAATTTACACTCACCCATCACTCAAGGACATGTAGATATAGGGGATGTCATCGAGCACAAGATTACACATGTCGGAGATGTTGTATTGAATGGATCGCAAATCTCCAGATGTTGACGGATGTGTTGCATGCACAAACCATCACCAAGAACCTGATTTCGGTAGGTCAAATGGTTGAAAGAGGTTATGAGATGAGGCTCAATGATCAAGGATGCTTTTTTGGAGACACCCATGAAGTATTAAAATCTCATAGCAAAAGGAAAGAGGCAAGGAAGTCTCTTCAACATGGAGGTAAAGCCATCAAACCCTCACATTGTATACTTGTCAATTGGAAATAAACAGATTGCAAAAATCGACTTATGGCATACAAGAATCGAGCACATAAACTTATAAAGCACTAAGGACATGCAAAGGGAGGCTTGATGAGTGATCTGCCTGATCTTACATCTTAGAATATGCAACATTTGTTCGATGGTTTTTGGTTAGGGAAACAAAGCAGATTGCCATTCAAGAATGGAGCACATGTGCGCAATGAAGTGTTGAATCTCATACACATAGATGTGTTGGGACATACAAGGGATCCATCCATTGTACATAATATATATTTTATCACATTTATAGATGATCATTCAAGGTTTATATGGATGTATTGAATGACTTCAAAGTATGAGGTGTTTTACCACTTCAAGAGGTTCAAAATCCTAGTGGAGAAGGAGATAGGGAAATATATAAATATTCTCTGATCAGCTAGACAGGGAGAGTACTTTTCAAATCTATTTTCGGATTTTCTACATGCACATGGCATCAAAAGGAATTTCACTTGCACGTATACACCTCAACAAAATGGGATTGTAGCTTAGTGATGAGTAGCACCTCCTTTAATGTCAATCTGGGAAGACATGAGGATGGTATGAAGACCTCGAACAAGTGATGGCACAAGTGTGCGAGTGAGAAGCACACAAACATGCACACACATACACACACACATGCACACAAGGCAAAAACAAAAAGAGAAACAATGGAGTTCTTTAGATTACTCGAAAAAAATCTCATATACAAGCTCAAATCACTAACAAGCTAACCTCAAAAATGAGCTCTCTAGCTCTTTTTATAGTTTTTGACTAGCTTTGGCCCTGTTCAGACCTAGTGTCCAACCTAGTTAAAAATTAGGTTCCTAGGCTATTTTGGAGGCTCAAACGAGATCTGAAAATTATGAAAATTGGTACATAAATACTATTAATACTCCTCAAGCTCGAGGACTCCTTGTCTTGCAAAAAATGGAGTAGGAAAAATAAAAAAATGGTATTTACAATGGTGTGAATTGACTAAGATCACTATTTGGGAAATATTTCTCTATGAAAAATTATAGGGCCTATTTTTGCTAAGTCTACATTGACTGCTTTGCCTACTTAGTCCTTTTCTTTGCTCTGACTCTTTTCGCTGGCTCCCTTGTCTTGTAAGTCCTTGAGTGCCCTAACTTCTACCAATACCCCCCCCCCCCCCTCAGGCGTCTATCATCCCTGACAAACCCTTATTGCTAGGAGTGTTGGATGTAATATTCCACAACGTGAGTGGCAAGCTGATGTTCTTGAATGCATAGTCCTCTGGCCAAGTCTGTCATCATGCCATCCCAATCAATTGGACCTCGGATGTCTGGATATGGAAGACATAATTGATCTGCATGGATGGCTTGTTCTAGTGTGAATAAATGTAGCAAATGTGTTGGTCTAGGAATGAAAATTTCGCAATGATATTCCGAAAACCTAGTGGAGAACATTTCTTCAAAGGTCTGCTTGTAGCAAGCAGGTAGATAGTGGATGCATGCATGCCATGCAAAAATTATGTTTAGGGAGGGGGTCTGGCTCATGTTGTAGACTAAATCCTTGTTACCTTGAGAAAATCCAAGGGTGGAAATGTATGGAGCTTGGACCTTTCGAACCATTTTGAAGACGATTGTCATGAGCTCAAATATTTTCATACACATCTTTGCTGCTATGCCAGGCACATTCTTTAAGCGTGTAGACCAATGTCGAATGGTGGATATCATGCACGCTATGGTTGGGGGCCCTTGAGCTGGAGCAAAATATGGATAATTGACCTAGGCAGAGCATTCTTTATTATTGCATACTTTGATTGCAAAAGCTTGCCATGATCTGTGACTGACCATTGGGCAATACAATGGATTATACTTGATATACAGTGGCATGGCGGCCCAGGTGCTCATCATCTCAGGGTAATCAGTTAGTAGCCATTCATGCCAATTAGGTTGGAAGATTGAGCTAGTGCGTGCATCTTTCGATAAGTCATCTGGCTCAAATCGAGTGGTGAATGTGGGCTCCTTCCCTGTATGTGGTTTAGTTTCTGCATTATAGTCATGTATCAAGACATAGTAAGGCATGTATTGTGGTTTTGATTTTGTGATCAACTGTTGGTGGGATAGGTGTTGAAATTAAGAAGATCTAAGAACAGTTTCTTCCAGATTTGTGAGGGATTGAATTTGCACTACGACACGATCATCGTGTGTTTTTCCCACTTTCTCAACCCTTTTGAGCCAATATGGAACTCCAATTTCTAAAGTGTTCCATCCTTCCTTAGTAACTCGACCGCTGGGTACGGGCATCGGCTCGTATGGACTTTGTAGCTTTCATCGACAGGAGTTTCCACCACTATGTCAGGTTCTGGTTCTTCAACTGGAGAGGGTGACCTTTCATATGGTAAGAGACGTGCTTGTAGTTTTTCCATCTACTTTTGAAGAGTCTCTAATTCTTTTGTAGACTATTGCGAGATTACTAGCTCCTGTTGAGCTGTGTTGGCAGTGGCTAGCTGTTTCTTTAGGTGAGCCCATTCGGATTCTAACTTTTCATATGACTCCAAAAAATTTGCATGCTCTTCAAATAAGATCCGAATGTCTTCCGATGGGACTGCTCTATACTTTGTAGGGCTAATGTCTACTCCCGAGGTTCCTTCCATAGCTGCTTCAAAATTGTCTTGGTTTTTTGCTTAAGCTACTTGTCCTCTTCTACGGCTACTTCCATGTGCTTTCCTTGTAGCCCGAGATTGCGTATGAGTGTAGCGTTGGATAGCATCTATGCTTGTAGCACATCTTCCAAATCCTTGACTGCTTTATCATTCACCGTAGATATCTTTGACTCCGATTCAGTGTGAGCTTGTTGTAAAGTGGTATGTTCTGCTAGGAGTGTTTGGTAATCAGCTTCTAAGATGTTGACTCTAGCCTGCAGGTGCTGAGATTCTGCCTAGAAGGCAGCAGTGCACTCTTCCAATTGGCGGTATTCTTGTTGTAATTGATGGGCACACTGAAGTAAGATATTAAATGTACTATTTACATTATGAGATGCAAGGGGAGAAGGTTGGAATGCAGCAGGAGTGGGAATGGGAAGGGGGTTGGTGAATGCTATGTCTTCCAATGAGGTGGTGAATGGTGAGGTGGGGGGTAGGGGAGTGGGTGATGGTGGAATTGTAGGGAGAGGTGTTGTGGGTGGTGAAATGTCCATGGGGTCGAATGGTGTGGTGCATGCAGGGGCTACCATGTAAGTTGGTATGGTAGGTGAAGTGAGTGTTATGTTTGTGTAGATTGATGTTGTTGCGAGTGTCTAGGAATTGTGTATCTAAGACACTAGAGTGCTAGTGGATTGTTCAATGAAAGATAGGTATTGGGGTGGGGCGATTGAGCTGAGTGAGGTGTAGGGAGTAGATGGGAAGTATGGGTCATGGGATATGGGTACCTACAATGGGGGATAAGCTAGGAAACAAAGGATACCCTCAGTGGGTCAGGGGTTTCCAACCATACTTCAGATTATGGGGTGGCCAATTATGGGTTCGGAGGACATAAATGGTGAAGTGTACAGAGGATTGGTGATGGAAGAGAAGAGAGTGTCCTGTGAGGTTGGCTCACGAAAGGAGAAGGATGTGGATGAGGTTGGGGTGTAGGTGAGGGTAGTTGTTATGACTGCCGTTTTTTCAATGGTGGGAGGTGGTGGTGGTGGAGAAGGGGGGGGGGGGGGATGGGGGGTGTGGGGGTGAGATGGGTGATGTATGTACAAAAGTTTCAGTAGTGAAGTGAATGGTGGTGGTGGGGTAGCTGTGGTTTTGATGGTTATTTTTGGTTCTTTGATGGGTATTCTTATATTCTTACCTGCGCATGGTAATGTGTTGAGTTTGTGTTTGTCATACCTGACGGACTGGCAGAGTGCTGTGTGAATGGCTTTCGAGACTCCTAAGGATTCTGACATTAATGTGAGGATGGAATGAAATTTTGGTCCACTCCCTCCTCTGCTAGGATTTCTTCAATCAAGGCTTGGCCTGATGTAAGGGAGATTTTGTGCCTTTCTTGCACTGCTTTGATCGTATCATATAGCCTTTGTAAATGGGCTGTGTATGCAGGCGCACCTACAAGTTCTGACACTTCTTGTTGCTCATCTTGATGCCTTTGGTCATGCTCCTCCTCATCCTCCTCATACTCTTCATCTTCCTCGTCCTCTTCGTCCACATCAACTGTGGTAACAGGTACTTGGGAGGTTGTTGCTTGTGGTTGAACATCCCCCACTTGTTGTTCCTCTCCTGCCTCAAGATCTACTTCTCTTAACAACTATTCGAAGTCTTCATTTGTGAGTTCCTCCAAGGGTGCTCCATCAGGAAATTTGAGATCGGTGGGAATGGGAGGAAACATCAAATTGGGGCCGTCGGTGCTACGTCTTGGAAGTCATAGTGTGAATGGTCAAACCCTTCGAGGTGGTGGAGTAACATCCAATGTTAGGGCGGCTCCATGTGGTTGAGCACAAGGTACTTGGATAGTTCCTCTCATCTTCTTGGAGGGGGGTCCAATGGATGTTTAGCCTTTGAACTGCTGCAATCAATTCCACATTAGGGCCCATTGAATAGCAATGTCATAAGCCAAACACCTATAAATGATTCTAGTTAGAGCAAAACATCCACATAAAACATGTTTTCATGGCCATCATTTGTGGGCTAGGTGTATCTGATCAACTATCCAATGGGGTAGGTTGATGGTGAGATTTTGTGTTTGTGCCAGATACAAACTGAACCACAACTTCTTGGTTGGGATGGTGAATCTGCCTTGGGTAGGAAAAGCAAAGTGCTGCATGCACATCCAAAGGTGTATTGCAATAATGGGTGTCATGTCCACCATGTCCTTGAGCTTGATGAGGCTCCGATTCTTCATGTAATTAGGCAACAAGACCTCCTTCTCTGTTGGAATATGCATTCCTCGCATATCTAGGGCCTCTCTCACTACGTTATTTGATAACCTAAACCACTTGAGCTCATTCCCCCTTGTCAAAAATGGGAGCACAAATGAGCTTGTACCTTTTGCTTGCTTGCTTGGAGTCAAGGTGTTGATGAGATAGTAGCATCTCATGAAGTCAGGCTTTGGGAGCCTAGCGTTGAAGTACGCATCCAATCCTGCCTTCTCCCATACACGACATAGCCCTTCTGCATTTTATAACTTTTTGAATTCTCGTGTAAAGAAGTGGTATTTACCTTGCTTCCCATTGAAGTCCAACTCTGACTCCCATAGGCATGCTCCCTCTCCCAAGGGTCCTACAACTTCACTAAACCGATGGGAAGCCTTTCCCACAGGCATGGTATGGCCACTTGGGGGGTCCAATATTTGTATGATTTGTATGGCCTGCAACTCTTCTGTTCTTTCATTTGTTTCTGGCATGACTGGTAAACTCTCTAAATCAACCACTTGTTGGCTCGTGCCTGCTTGAGAGTTGGTTCCTGCTACGTCAACCATGATATCAGTGGGAGCATTTGATGATCTTATCTGCTGGAAGAAGAAAAACACATTAGCATTGCGTGGGAAACATGATAATAGAGTGTTCCCTTTACAATACCAACATGTGACTCTTTGGGTTAGAATTTAGTCGAGTGGGGTATTGTGTGTGTGTGTGTGAGTTATAGTTAGAAAGTCAGTGTTGCCACCATATGCATACTTGGTCGTGGAATGTACCCAAATGCATTTCTGTCTATGTAGAGTAAGTTATGTGGCGGGGTCCGATGCTTTATCAAAGAGTTTAATTCTCCAAACTTTATGTTTGATACAGTTCCTCTTGGTGGCAATGGTTTTCTCATGTTACTAAATCATGTTGTCTTGGAGTTGGGGCTTTTTGGGTACCGATTTCCAAGAAGTTATAGGTGTGGCACATGTGTGGAGTGTTGGAATGTAGATGTGTTTCGAGCGGTGTGTGATGTGAAGGATAGTGAGTAGCATTTTTGGCTTGTGAGCTTGTGTGAAGCTACTTGTGCGTGGAAGCATGTCTTTGGCACCCAAATTTATCTAGTATTAGGGTTAGCCATCATTGACCATTTTGGGACCCAAATAGAAATGATCCATTTTGGAAGAATTCTCAAACACTCTTTTTGCGCATTCCTTGCCTGAGCAATCGGTTTGGTGCACTGTTGGGAATCTGTCTCCAAATCAGAGGGTTGTTCACGCTTGCGTATCTAGATCTGCTTCACATTTTCACTCCTTTTTCTTTGAGCTCTCCATTGGCTATGAATATCGATCATCTTCTTCCCTTGCTTTCTGCACTCCTTTGATTGATTTGTCCCAATCATCTTTGGAAAAGAAGGGAGTTCCACCACATCCCTGACTCCTTTTTTGAGTATCTCATTCTCCTGCATCATAGAGTTTTGGGCAAGAACAACATCGTTATCTTCATGTGTACTCCTGGAAGGACCAAGAGTTGGTGCCTTTCCTAGTTCCTTGAGTGCTTCATGTTCTAACTCAATTGTAATGCAATTCTGATTTACCTAGACCCGAAGAAGTCTGCTTCTTAGGTTAAGGTTCACTACATGATCATAGATCCAATCTCAACCCAAGACAAGAGGTTCAGTGAGATCCTCCTCTTAACACACTGGCACTTCAACTGTCAAGAGAACATCTTGAATGTAGAGGGGAAGTTCCACATTGCCTATGCAAGGGGTTTCCACACCTCCCAAGCCTATGAGGTATGCTTCTATAGGATTGACACTTAATTTCAATCCTTGAGAGTAAGAAAGTTTAATAGCACTAGTGGCTGCACCTGAGTCAATTAAAGCCCGTATTGTTTTTGCACTATTTCCTTTTCATATTTCTAAGGTCACAAAAGGACGTCGGTCATTTATTCTATGGGAATTTACACTTGAGACTTCACACATAGCCATATGATATCCTGGAGTTGCATAGGCATCTGGCCTAGGATCATCTCTACCCTATCTTCTCAATTTCATTCTTCCGATGTGTTCCAATGCTTCTACCTACGCTTCTTCTCGGATTCATTTTTCTTCTTCCTTATGTTTCTTGGTAGTGTTGAGTCGATTGAGTTAGTGAGGAGTTCTTGATATAGTTTGACTCTGCATCTGCTAATGTAACTGGAAGAACATCACCTTCTAGTGTAACTAATTGAACTGCTCCACTAGTTGAGATCCTATGTATGATCATAGGTCCATAGCCACAATTCTCTAGCTTTCTTGCATGTTGTTTAAGGGTGTACACCAAAACAAAGTCTCCTGCTTTCAAGCCTTTATCCTTCACATGGGCATCAAAGTATGCCTTTTGTCTTTTCTTAGATGTATAAATCCCTAGGACAACTCTCACTCCCATTTCACCTAGCCGTTCAAGATCAAAGATTCTCGAAGAGAGTTCATGACCTATCCACTCATGCTCCAATGCTACTTTCAATGTATGTATCAAGAAGTCCAATGGTAGCACTGCATTTTGGCCAAATACCATCTGAAAGGGTGTGGCGTGGAGTACCATTTTATAGGCTACTCGGTATGCCCAAACAACATGGTGTAGTTTTTTGTCCCAATCAAAGCGTTTATTATTTACCAATTTGGTTAGCACATTACATACAATCTTATTGGTGCTTTTGGCTTGCCCATTAGCTTGTGGATGATAGGGGGCAAACTTCTTGTGTATCACCAAGAACTCTTGAAGATGATTTTCAATGACTTCATTCAAGAAGTGAGTGCCTCAATCACTTACTAGCTCTATAGGTAGCCCATATCAAGTGAACTTGTTCTCAAATAAAAACTTAGCTGTTGTTTGAGCATCGTTCTTTGTTGTGGCTTTCACTTCTATCACTTGGTTAGATAGTGTGTGGCCACAATGATGTATTCAGCATGTGAACTCTTAGCTGGGGGGTTAATAGGACCTACAAAGGCTATTCCTCACTTAGAAAATGCACATCCACCCATCATAGGCTTCAATGGCATCTCATCTTTACGTATGGGATATTGAGTTCGCTCACAAATGTCACACCGCTTCACATAGGTATGTGCATCCATGTGAAGGGTTGGCCACCACAAACCTGCAAATAGGATTTCCTTAATCATACAGGCTGGT
This sequence comes from Ceratopteris richardii, assembly GCA_020310875.1. Lineage (NCBI taxonomy): Eukaryota > Viridiplantae > Streptophyta > Polypodiopsida > Polypodiales > Pteridaceae > Ceratopteris > Ceratopteris richardii. Next base: position 90,463,196 of record CM035423.1, read on the forward strand.
CCAAAGTGTCCTCCTACCACACCTTGCTGAGCGGTTTCCAAGATCTTAAGATATTCACTCTCATGGACCCATAGTCTCAGATATCCGTCTTTTCCACGCTTGTGTAGATTATCACCAATGAGTGCATAATCTAGGGCTTCTTGTTCTAAACTTCTTCACCTAGCCAGGGTCATATCTTGAGGGAATGTTTTCATCCTCAGGAAGGCTACCAATGGTTTGCTCCAATCTGGTATTAGAGACATTTGGTACAATGTGGATGCTGATCCATAGATGGTCTAATACGCGACTCGACATTCCTTACACAACTCATGGACATCTGCTTCCATAGTGGGCCAGTGCACTCCAATTCTCCTTAGTGTCTGTAAAGTTCTTTGCCATGAGTAGTGTTTCTCTAATGCACCTACATGTGCTAGGTGCAACCATTTTGCGTACTCCTCTTCTTCCACACAACAAGCTAATATCCCTTGATCTATATGCTTGTACATACTCCCTGCCATGATATGGTACTTTTGGGCTTTTACTACCTCCCTATCTTGAGTGTTCATTATTGGGTGTTTTGGTCCATATGTCAATACCAGCACTAGTGTCTTAGCCCACTATGGTACAACTTCCAAATTAAACAAGTAAGCATCAAGAAAATCATCTAATACTCCTTGTGGGGCCTCTCTGGATGTGAGCCTTGATAGATGTTCTACTCTCAAGTGAGTCTTACCTTTCCTCACCACTACCTCAAATTCATATTCCATTAGTGAGAGGAACCATCTTATTAATCTACCTGTATTGCATGGCTTTTTTACCAAGTACAGTAGAGCTTGATGATCAGTAAAAAATTTAAACTTATTTGCAAGCAAATAGTGTCTAGACTTTTTAACGGCATATACCATGCCTCATCCTTCTTGTTCGGTGGTAGTATAGTTTTGTTCAATAGCATTCAACTGCCTCCTAGCATAGACAATTGGAAGATCCATATTACCTTCACTTGTAGGTTGTGCGAGTACACACCCAATAGCATAATTGGATGCATCCACGTGAACATGAAAGGGTTTGTTCCAATCTGGTGTAGTCAAGATTGGTGCAAAACATAATCGCCGTTTAAGCTCGTAGAAAGAGTTCTCACATTCTTCAGTCCACTCAAATTTAGTCAAGAGGCCGTACAGAGGCTTTGCAATGATGGCATATATGTGTATGAAATGTCAGTAATATCCACAATGCCCCATGAAAGCATGTACCTCCTTGACATTCATTGGCCTAGGTAGCTCTGCAATAGCTCTCACTTTCTCCTTATCAGTGGATATGCCATTCTCTCACACTGTGTCCTAGAATATTGTCTTGCCTGACCATGAAAACACACTTTTTTGGGTTCACACAAACTTGATATTCTCTACATTTGTCAAAGATTTGCCTCAGTTTAGATATATGTGTCTATCTAATGTTGGAATGAGCACAGATATCATCAACATAGACTTCTAAATTCTTCCTCGGGAATTCTTAAAATACATGATACATCTATCTCTGAAAGATAGCGGGTGCATTGGTGAGAACAAATGGCATTACTGTAAAAGCGAATATGCCCCAGTCTGTGGCAAAAGCTGTCTTATGCCGATCTTCTGGAGCAATGGCTCCCGGATTTTAGCCAAAGAAGACATCAAGAAAGCTATAGACTTCCTTGCCTGCTACTCTTTCTAAGAGATGCTCAGTGATAGGAAGCGGATAACTATATCTAATAGTGGTTGCATTAACTTTCTTGAAGTTAATGCATACACATAACTTTCCATTCTTTTTGGGCACCACTATGATGAGGGATACCCACTCAGTGTGCTCAATTTCATAGATGAATCCAGCTTCAACCAAACGATCTATCTCTTCCTTGATTTAGGTAGCATAATTATCATTGTATGTGTATGGCTTCTGCTTAGATGGTTTGGCCTATGAGGTCATGGATATCATGTGTGAGCATACCTCAAGGTCTACACCTTTCAAGTCCTTGTAACTCCAAGAAAATACATCTCTGTATTCTCTTAGCAAGGCTATCAACTCTTTCTCCTCTGCCTCCGTCAGGTCATGTCCAATGTATGTGCATTTTTCTTCTCCTTCTTCTATGCTTACAACAAGCTTCTTGGTGGTTTCTTTGTTATTCTAGGCCTCTCTAGCTTGTGCATCACGTTTAGGCATTCTTATCATGACTCTCCTATCATCTATCTCATACTTCTTGAAATTTTCAGGGACCTCAACCAAAGTTTCTTCCTCATTTGATTTGGCTTCTTTTTTCTTCCTTTTCTTGCCTTCACTCTTGTTGGTGACTTGTGTGGTTAACCTCACATCATTTGTAAGCTCTTCATGTCTCTAAGGGTGAACTTCTTCTTCATAGAAATATTCCTTATCTGATGCAAAGGTGGGTCCATAATGATTGACTCTAGATCGAAGTCACTTGCATCCTCGAATGCATTAGTGCTAGATTCACACTTGTCAAGAAGAGAATCACCCATGATTGGCTCTATTGTGAAGATGTAAATGCCATAGCCATCCTCCTCTAAGTGGGGTGTCCATTATTCTTCATTGATGGCTACATCCATTGTTGCTAAAATTTCTTCCCAACCATGAGGTTCAAACTCTTCGTCACGAAATACTGCAGGTGGGTAGGCCGGGTCTTGAATCGATCAATGGGTTTCCTTCGCACCTACTTCTCTAGCTATTTCTCTCTTCTCTTCTTCTACTACTACTTTACACATCCACAAGTGAGTGTCTTCATGCATCCATGAGGATCCTAATCCTATGGAATGCACTAATTCGGTATCATCCTTAGCTCTATGGATGGGATTCCATTGAATAGGGGGTACGTCTATATGAGAGTAATCTTTGAGTTTGACTTTGGTTGTAACACCTAAGTGCTGCAAATACAAAGAATTGGTTCCCCAATCTTGTACCACTTGCAACTACCGCATAAATGGTCTTCCCAAAATCATCTCATAGGCCTGATTCTTGCTAAAGTCACATATAGCAAAAGTATGCTCAAACTCTACACCACATGTAGTGAGAGTTATTCCTTCTAGCAGTCCTAAAGGTCTCTCGATGTGACCATCGGCCATTTGCAATTTCATTCTCGTTTGCCTCATTGTTGGCTTTCCCCAATGCTTCCATAGGGAAGTGGTAGCAATTTCTACTCTTGCACCTGAATCCAAAATTGCCTTGGTGGTGTAACCTTGATGGGTAATTGGAAGATAGGTGTTTCCTTCTTCTCCTTCACTCATGTCTCCTATTTTATCTAAGGGTATTTCTGGCACTATTCTATGAGAACCTACTTACGAATGCGGTTTTGCTACTTCTGGCACTTGATTGGCTACATGTTTCCATAGCTATGGTCTAACTTTGACTATCTCTTCTAAAGTGAGATTGCACTGCACTTTAGTCTTCTTTACAACCTCTGTGTTCCTAGGTGTGATTGAGTCTTTGTTTCTTACCATGACCATGGGTGCTCTCATACAAGTAGACTTAGCTTCCCATGGGCCTGTGAAATGGGGTAGTTCCTGTAAGGAATTAGACTCGAAGTCTAATCTCTCATGAGATTGGGAACTCTCCCGTTCTTCATAAATTGAAGGAATTTCTTGTGGGAATTGTACATGTGCATCATCCACAAGTTCAATGGGAGGAGAAACTTCACTTTCTTTGGAACATTTCTCTTCTTGAGTCTCTCTTAGAAATTCTGCGGAATATCTATTCATAGAAGAAGATGTGTCTGGTTCTGTGGAGCTAGGCAAATAAGCTTCTTGGGCACGAAGGCTTATCCTTTCACTTGCCTTGTCCTTACTTTGAGAGGTGGGGTCCCTCTCAGATTTTGCGATTAGCCTCTCCAATCTTTCTAGCAGTCCGTCAAAGAGCAACTGTGTATTAGCTGGACTAGAGAAGTTAAAGAGGCGACTCGCTTCAAACATGGTTTGAGCCAATTCCACCATCTTAGCACAAATTTTAGCTCATTGAAGCTCTAGTTCCGCTCTAAAGTAACACTTTTCATGATCCGTTACGTTTGGACCTTCTCGGATTCTGGCCTCATATGCCTTAAGCATCATGTCGAGGTCTTGGGGAGTGGCATCTGCTAAGACTGATCCTACTCTAGGGATTGGTGGGATTGTGTGAGGTGGGTTGGAAGGTGGTGGATTGGATGGAGATGGGAATGGTGGGTGTGGAGTAGTGTGAGAGTGAGTTTGAGATGTGAGTTCAATTATCTTGGCTTTTGTTTCTCTTAGGCTTTCCTCGAGTTCACTCATCTTCTTTGCCCATTGCCTTTTCATTCTCTCACAACTATCTTTCCAAGATCTAGTCCATTTCTTAGTTATGCTCTCAATCTCACTAACCTCAGAACTCTTTTCCTATCCTAAACCTTGGTTTTACCGCAAAGCTTGAGCTCTAGTGACCACTTGCACTGGTGCAGTGGAAGTTACACGTCCTGTAGAGTCTAGTGCTAACTGCATAACATTGATAGGAGTGATTTTCGGCACATTGTTGGGGTTCTTAGGACAATCCTGTAAGAGATGCTCTTTCCCATAATCTAGAAAAAACCCATGAATTGTCTTAGATTGGGGTTGTGTAGGTGCAGGCATAGGGCAATCATGAAAAAGGTGATATCCTTGACATCGATAGCTCGGTCCTCTAGGAAATGGGGGTCTTATGTGCCTAGGTTGAGGTCTAGAGTTGGGGTTTGTGTACATGACATTTGCATACTCTCGCTCCCAATTAGGTTCACACAGGTCTCCATAATAGTATGACTCGTTATGCTCAGGTAACTGCATGTAGTAAGCTTGTGGACTATCAATGTGAGTAGAGTCAAAACTATGATCACTAGGGTCCCTTTTTGAAAGCAATGTTGTCACTAGCACTATGGCTCTATTTAGATTCTCTTCTACAACTGCATACTTCCATCACACCCTATTGAGCATATAGGAAGCATAGCACTATCTTTGGATGATAACATATTGCTGATATGCTGCATGTTTCAAATATAACAAAGAATCTGGTCTTTGTCGGACAAATGGTTGACCAGGGATTACAAGTCAGGTTCAATAATGATGGGTTATATGTGGAAGAGTACAAGCAGGATGGACGATTGATTGCCAAAGGAAACAAAGAGGGTAGGATGTTCACTTTAAATGTGAAAATTCTTGAAATGAATGCAGCCATTTTGGCAAAAGGTGCAAGAGTTATTGTAGATATAGAGATGTGGCACAAATGGATTGGACATCAAAATTGCAAAGGCTGAAATTGATGCAATCAAAGGAGATTGTCCATGGACTACCAAATTTCAAGGTTGCAGAGATGCAAAAGGTATGTGCAACATGTCAATTTGGTAAACGGTCAAGATCATCATTTTTGCATGACAAGCATGTTAGTGAGAATGTGCTAGAAATATTACATACAGATGTTTGGGGTCCTACAAAGACCACATCTATGGGCAATTACAGGTTTTATGTTACTTTCATTCATGACCATACACGAAAACTATGGGTATATTTCATGGAAGAGAAGAGTGAGGTGTTCACTCACTTCTAGAATTTTAAAGCTGTGGTGGAAAAGTAGACAGTGAAGTATATTCAAACATTAAGATTTGATAGAGGAGGTGAATACATGTCAAATGAGTTCAACAACTTTATAAAAACTCATCAAGTTCCATGTCAATTTTCATGCAGGTACACACCACAACACAATGGCATTGTTGTATGCAAAAATAGACATATTGCAAAAATAGCAAGAGCCTTGATGGCTAAGAAGAATATGCCTCATACAATTGTATAAACCATGAATAAAACTCCAACTACTGATGTACATCAAGTTACACCTAAAGAAAATTTCATAGGTAGAAAGCCAAACTTATCACATATGAAAGTTTTTTATTGTATTGCATATGTACATGTTCCATATGAGTCGAGGGTGAAGCTTGATCCAAAAGTAGAGAAGTGTCTCTTCATTGGATACTCTCTTGAGCGAGAGGGATATAAATGTTATAACCCACTCACATGGCACGTGAAGTTGAGTAGAGATGTGATATTTGATGAAATGCCGAGCTTCTATGCAGATGCAAAAGATGGGTTTAATCTTGAATCAAATGAAAAAGAAAATGTTGAAAAACCGAGTGCAAAATCTTATGTTTTGAATGGACCCGATGCATCACCAGGTAATAGTTCCAATTCAAATCCATGGAGTGGAAAATTGCATGGAAATTTTGGTCTAACAAATTCATCAAATACATTCAAGAAAGGTAAAGAACAGCTTTCTGCTGGTAGCAAAACATGTGCACATTTTGAAGATGTTGATGGATATTCAAGTGGCTCATAAAAGATTCTTGATGAGGAACTTGGATTTTCCTCTATGAAGACTCCAAGAGTATGAAAGGCACATGCATATGATGCAAGGAGAAGTGAGCCAAGATCAAGAAGATCTAGGAGGATGCAAAATTCAGTGCAACGATTGACATATGATAGTTACATGGCTCATCATTGTGCCTACATGACAATGGTAATACAAGCTGCTGAACCCTCTTGTTTTGAAGATGCAATTGGAAATGCGGATTGGGAAAAGGCTAGGGATGAGGAGATGGCTGCAAATTCTAGAAATGATACATGGAAGCTGGTTCCATTGCCCCAAGGAAAGAAACCCATAGGTTGCAAGTGGGTTTACAAGGTAAAGCACAATGTTGATGGTATCATAAGCAGGTACAAAGCAAGATTGGTAGCAACACGATATGCATATACATATGGCATTGATTATGAGGAAACATTCAGCCCTATAGCTAAAATGTCTACTATCAGAACACTTGTTGCATTAGCTACAACAAAAGAATGGACTTTGCATCAGATGGATGTGAAGAATGCTTTCTTACATGGTGAGTTACATGAAGAAGTATACATGGAGAAACCACAAGGATATGAAGATTCAAACCATCTAGAATATGTTTGCAGGTTGCAAAAGGCTTTGTATGGGCTGAAGCAAGCTCCTCGTGCATGGCATGCAAGGATTGTTAATTACTTAACCACCATTGGGTTTTCTATGTGTGATGCAGATCATTCACTATATGCAAGGAAGGGTGATGATGGCATCACAATTGTGGCTATTTATTTTGATGAATTCATTGTAGGTGGTGATAATGAAGACAACATTAAAGAGGTAAAGCAACTTCTTATGCGAGAATTTGACATGAAGATGACATGAAAGATCTTGGTGTGTTGTGCGATTTCTTGGGCATTGAGTTTATACATACAAAAACAGGTATATGGATGTTGCGAAGGCAATATGCCTTGAATATGCTCCAAAAGTATGGTATGGCTGATTGTAAGCCAATTTCTATGCCATTAGATCAAAATTTGAAGTTAGATAGTACATCAGGTGAAGCATTGGAAAATGCTACTATGTATATGAAAATTGCGGGAAGCTTGATATATATCACAATTACAAGACCTAGTTTAAGCTACATTGTTGGACTTGAAAGTCAATTTGTATAGGTTCCTAGGAAGCCACATTTGGATGCTCTGAGGGGAACTCTACATTATGTGAGTGCGACTTTGGATTGTGCATTGTTTTATGAAGCTGGTGTAGATTTGCAGGTTCATGGATACAGTGATGCAGATTGGGCTAGTGGTACTCCATATAGAAGATCTACTAGTGGCTTTCTATTCTCACATGGAGGTGCAACTATTACATGGAGTAGCAAGAAGCAACCCATTGTTGCTTTGTCGAGTACAGAGGCTGAGTATAGAGGTGCTGCAATGGTAGCATGTGAGGCATCATGGTTGGACATGCTACTTGAAAAATTTAGGTGTGGAACTGCAAAAGCCTATCACCATCTATTTTGATAATCTTAGCAGCACACAATTAGCATGAAACCCTGTTTTTCATGCTAGAAGAAAACATATCGAGGTACATTATCACTTCATTAGAGAGAAGGTATTAGCAGGTGATATTGATCTTTCTTATGTGAGGACAAATGAGCAAGTTGCTCATATTTTCACTAAAGTACTTGGAGTAGCAAAGCTGAAGAAGTTTCACAAGATGCTTGGATTAGAGAACATGGCGTTGAGCTTGAGGGGGTGTTGAGATATCAAGCTGAACATGTGATGATCCACGATGACACCTATCACTTTTTCTTTACTCTGATATGTATAGTGGTGACATCGGTATATGTTACGGACACTTCATTCAGCTTTATTAGATTTATCTATCGAGAGTGATGGCACATTTGTTTCTTACCAACTCACTCATTTGAAGACATTAAGTTTTTCCTTATGTACTAGTCTTTATATATTGCTTTTCTTGTATTCTTGTTTTTTACATCATCCTTGTACATTCCTTTTTATGTAATATAAGAAGAAGAAGAAAATCATTCTTCCTTGGCTCAATTTGTGTGTGTGTGTGTGCTTCTCTTTGATTATGAGGGTGTGTTTGTGTGTGTTAGATCTCTTCCTTATCTCCTTCCTCATGACACTCATGGAAATTTTTAGGCTTCAATTGAGAAAATCTTTATGATATCTCAAGATAATTCCCCAAAACCAAAACTAGAAAAGGTCAAAGGAGCATAATTGGAGGATTAAAATTTAGATTCCTTCACGAAAATAAGGCATAGAAGGAGAAGAAGTCTCAAAGGAGGAGGTGGGCTAAAGCCCACTCACTCGATCCTTGCAACTAAAAATATTTTCTGTAATTTAGAAAAGTAACTCAATATTTTAGACTACCTAGGTGAATGGAAACAATAGGTGAATGAAGACAAAACGTTAGAGACAGCTTCCACAAGCTAGCAAGGTAATCAATAAGAAGTTACTTCCAACAAATAGGTTGGTCTCACCTCTAGCAAAGAAGATAACACTAAAAGTGAAAGTTCTATTATCGATTCCATGGTTTTATTCATGATGTGGTATGTGTTGCAAGTGTGGTGTATTATAAAGGGAAACTTCCCACTAGACTTCCATGGAAGGGCCTCTCAAAGGATGTCACATGTGCCAAGATCCCTCAACCTCTAGAACAAGAGAGGAAGATAAAAACAAGATAAAGAGGGTTAAATCCATGACCAGCAAAGATACCCCCCTTCGTAAATGATTGTTGTTTTGTACAACATTCAAGGATTGTCTAACCCCACAAGAGCAACCATGTTTGGTCAATGGCTTTGAGATAGAAATGTCAACCTAGAATTTATTTGTCTTAGAGATCAACATTGATGGAATCAAAATATAAAAGATGCCAAAGAGAGTCTCAATGTCTCATGTGTGAATTGCCACACAACATTGATGTGAGATGGATAGGGCACTGATATTCAAATTGATTCGACACTCATTCTTGAAAGATACTATAATGGATCAAAATGATCGGTGGATTGCCACATCTTTTAAGGCCGCTCTTTTGCTCAACATTGCTCAATATATGCTCCCAATTTTGACATGAAAAAGTTGGATACTTAGCAGCCTTTAGAATCGTTTCCATTGGAGCATCCTCTATGAAGTCTTTAATATGATACAAGTCTTTTATGATAGATAGGAAGAGAGGGTACAACTTATTGATGGATGAAGAAAGATGCCTTATACTTGGGTAATCCATATCGTGATTTGGTGGAAGTCAAAGACGAACAAGATTTCTCTTGGTCGATCCTCCACTTGGACAAAGATTTTGTTGGAAATTTAGTAGGCCCATTACTAATACCACAGGTCCAAGGTTCCATATGTCTAGGATCTACAACACATATTCTAGCAATCTTCCAATATTGACAAAACACGAAGATACCACAATTGATCATACAAATGATGAGACAAAGATAGAGAAAGACTAGACAACATGTGTAAAGTGTTACATAAGCCAAGGCTTACTCACACTATTATATATACCATGTTCAATGTGCAATGTGGGAGCAAAACTCTCAACCACTCTATGTGAACAAAAATAGATGGCTGAGTGAATGTACAAATGTAACAAACATATTTAGATGTATGGACAGAAATCTGAATATATATGAGATGGGCGACCTAATAGGTTGTAGAAGAGTGAATATGAGTGATAGAAAGAGGAAGGATCAGTCTAAAGCTGATAATCAACAAACCCTCATCTGAATTTAGGCTATGGAAGACCCTAAATCAGATACGTGTGTGAAAGATCAACTACTTACAAAAGTAGCAAAGAATGCTAACAAGTTTGCTGCCAGAAATCCTCAAACTCATATGAACATACCTTCTTGAACACCTCATCCAAATATGCATAAAGCATATATGTACTGATTCTCTTGTACCTATGCCGAATAGGACTCCTCTTGATATGGATGTCACTCCCATATACTTCAAGTAGTACCTGTGTGCATAAAGAGAATATATACCTGAATTCTTAACATAAGATGTGAATCTTATGTGAACAACCATCCAATGCCTTTGAAGTAACCTGAAATCTTCATGTAGAAGAAAATCTTCAAACACATAATGTGAATGGATGATCCACACCATCAAGCTGCTAATATCCTCTCGATAAGCAAGAGTGTGAGCACACTCTTCTTCTCCAAGAAGATCTCCATAGCCGCTCCTACCTTGTCCTAAAAGCACTACCTCTACTGAGGTACCAAAGCTCTCCAAAGCTTGGTGTTGAAACTAGGTGATGGATACTTGAATAATGAGCCAATGGCTTCTTATATAGGATTGATTATCCCATGAAAAGATCATCAAAAGAATTATGATCGATAATTGTTTTCTAAAAAAAAAAAAACTACTTTCGCGAATTCGCATCCGTTCGCTATTTTCATCCATTCGTTGTCTGCTTTTTATTAAAGCAAAAGCACTAAAAAAATAATTCCACCAATGCGCTGCTGTGCGTGGGAATCGATCTCGTATCCCTACTTTAGGAGGCACATATGTTATCCAAGGCACTGAGCCCATTTTCTTGTAGAGAACCTCTCAAAGATAGCTATACATGTTGTACTTACTAAGAGCTTTTGGACTAATAGGAAATTGTTTTCCAACAATTCCCCCTGCAATGTCATATTGGTACAAACTGAACTGCATCTGCAAACTTCATAATCTTCAAACTTGTACTCCCCAAATTTGACCTTCAAACTTTTTCTTCAAAAGTCTTCTTCAAAACTGAATTTGAGTTTCCTTCAAACTGAACTTGCTGAATATGAACCATAATACTTGAGAAAATATGCAAACTAGACATCCAATAGTGTACACATCAAGCAATCACTACTTGACAACAAATGTATCAAGTACTATCTTTGAACTTGCTATATCTTATCTTCATAAACCTGAAAACATACACTAGGATCCACATATTTGCATTTACCTTACGAAAGCTTTCTCAACATACTTCTACTGTGTCATGTAAATACACTAAAAATAATCAAGAACTGAATCCTTGAACCTGTGGTTGACAACTCACAACTTAGTGTATTATGAACACTACTGGTTCATTTCGGACTTTACTTCAACTCAAGCCAACTCAACTCAATTCAAATCATGAGTCTCATCAAAAAATCATATCTATGATGTCATCATGTCTTCATCCTTGTTCAATCTATAAATCCTTTCAGAAATATCAAGCTTATCTTCAATAGAACTCTGGAACCTTCTCCTAAACAGGAACATCCTAACAGGAACTTTCTCGAGACATTCTTCTTCTTACTTCTTCTTTCAAAGTTGTCAGTATGAATCTGCATTCTTTCATATATGGCTGAAAATAAGTCTTCATGTTTCATAACCCCCTGGATGACTTAAAACTAGTATCTAGTATTCTTGAAGTATATCAGCCTTTATGAAATCTAGAATGTCTTCCTTCTTTCAATAAATCTTATCTTTAATGATCAAATACCTGTATTTGAAAAAAAATTGAATCCTTTTTATTAGCACTACAGATGCTAATGGCTTTCATTGTTTACTCCTAAAATTCCCAAAATCTAGAATAAGGTTAGCTAATCTATCGTAAAAACCTTACTGAAAGCATTTTAGGATTCATAACCTTTTTGCAGCATAACAAGTATCTGTCTTCTTCTATCTCACTGCAACACAAATCTGATAGAATTTGAATCTTTGACTTACTTCTTTGAATGCTAAGAACCTTATAAACAAAGGATAGACAACTGACTCATAAATACACAAGATCTTCAAGATCATTCAAGATCATCCAAAATCATATAAGATCTATCGAGCTTATACAAGATCATCCAAGATCAATGATCTCTCCAACATAATACCTGTGTAGAATCTGTCTCATCAAACCTTCATGACTGAATGTTTGATTTGTTACCTGAATGTCTCTAAGTTTCCATGCGTGTCACAAATATGTAAAACTTTTCTTCAAATAAATCTTTCTCAAGAATCTGCAATTCCTACTTGAAATATAAGTGGACAAACTTCTCACCTTGAGAACTCCAAAAACTGCAAGTTGATACTTCGTCTTTTCATATTCTTCCCGGGTGAAATGTGATAGTACGTGCTTGACTTTCTTTTGGCTAACTCCACTTCTTAATCAAGTGATAGGATCTGATGGAACACCTTTTTGAATACAAGCATGTATCCAAAAATCAAGACAATCATAGAAAGTAGATTTCTTCAACTGACTCAAGAGTTAGATCAAGAAGAATCTCTGCAACTTGTCATATAGAAGTAGCTCTAAATTGACACTTCAAGAATTCTTTGAGAGAACATATCAGCTGCTTTTCTTTTGGAAATGTTGGACTTTCTTTTTCTGCATCTCTCTTCCACCTATGATTTGATGCTGATCTGATTCCTTCATTTTCTCCAAACCATTGTTTTTCCTTGAACTTGAAGTAGCATTCTCTTCATCAAGTCTGGGTCTTCAAATAATACTTTTGTACATACTTTACAAAAGTATTCGGATGCTAATAGATCATCAAATAAACATGTGACTCAATTGTCTAATTCTCAAATCTCTACTCATCTAGATTAAGTGTGTATGTCAAATGCCAAATATTAGAAGATGCTCTTAAATCATATGTTTAAACCTAGAAATTTGGGAGCCTGAATGAATTCTAATATCAAAACCCTAAAGCTTTGATACCAAATGTTGGAAATTTAGTAGGCCCATTACTACAAAAGTCCACTAGGGTCACTCATTCTACTCTAATTCAATTGAGCAAGATGAAGCCATGAATAAAATGAGTAGGTAGGTTACACTTGTTGAGAAGGAATATTACAAGGCTTGACTTAGGTATTTGTTCTCATTTTTATTAAGCATCTGTAAACAATTTGAGCATAATCTCGATGAATTTCACGACAGATTTACGAGTTGGAGTTTGAAGACACAAAAATTCACTCAATGTAAAGCATAAACTCACTCTATCCTTTCAAAAAATTTTATTTTTTCAAAACACATTCAATTCGCATGTTTGAGGATGAGAATCCATAGAACACCACTTCTTATCAAGAGCTCTACATAAATGATAGATTCGCAAATGTTAGTCCCTTGACTCTAAAGTGAAGATTATTCAGAACTGATTCCATGATATGCTGTATTCTTAGCTCTTGACAAAGGGAAAATCCATGCCTTTCATAAATTATCTCAGAATTTTTTCAAACTTATATAGGCCAGTTTTCAATTATTCTTCAGCACATAACTGTTATGCAAAATGTACGAGAGGCATACTGGAACAAATTATGTTATAGCTGAAGTCAAGAGTTCAACTGCACATATCAACATAAAACCTTAGACGTTGCACTATTCAGATCCAAATAATTCCAATGAAGCTCAACTACAACTATGTCACTTTAGTGCTTCTCACAAACGACCGCTTTAAATCAACACTACCATTTCGAAAATATGAAGCTCCAAGGTTTTAGTTCCTCGCTAAAGCAGTAGCATTTAAGAAGTTAGACAAATGAGTCCAGACAATATAATATGGTTTTAGAGAAAAGAAAAAGAGAATAAAAAGTTCACGCAACATATGCCAAGAAGTTTCATTTCAAATGCTTTATTCTTCATGAATCAGAAAATATGTGCAAGAGTCCACAGACACATAAATTTACGAATAGCCCAGGTTAAAAAGCACTTAAATTGTAGATGAAATCATGCATTTATCTCTGCGCATAACTCAAATCACATCTCCAAACTTCTTTCTCATGCAGTATGCTAGTTTGCTATATAATTATGAATCACGATGTGGGCAAAAATGGGAAGCTCAAGAGGATTTAGTGCAGAGATCTTCGCAAAGTCACACATAAATGAAGTCCTCTATTTCTTGTTGCAACTGGATTAAGATTCACAGCTGTTGTACACAAGTTCTCCAAAAACAAATCCTTTACGGAGTCCATGTCATTAGTTGCAAATATAACTTCAATATAGAAAGGAGCGTGCACAAATTTCATTAGCCATTCGTGGTGTTTCTACATATTAATTTTATCCACGCTCAATTCTCTGGATCTAAATGAGCGGTGAATAAATCTTATATGTGCAGAAGAAATTAAAAGGCACTTACCTGTGTAAGAAATATTCATTTGTTCCTTTATCCACATACATCAAGCATCAAATTACTTGATAGCACTTCAGCGTTCATTCCAGTCGCAAACTCAAAGTTTTGAGTCCGATATACCGTGTAGCCCTCACGAATTTCCTGTGGATTTGACACTTCTCATCCATAAAGTATGAGTTTTGCGATTGCACATGTCTCTTCGTCTCTTCTATTCTGATTTTTGGCTTCTTCCAGACTTTGATTCCTTCAAAAACTGAGCTTTGGAGACTTTTTGTCTGCTACAATCGCCTTCAAAAAAAATGGCGATGCTAGCCCTGGCGACTGGAACTATAATCACGGAGCGGGAGAGATCTGATGCTTAGCTGGAGTTGGAGAAGAGCAGAAGAGAGGAGGCGTGATGATTGAGGGCAGCCCCCACGACAGCCGAAAGGAACGCCTTGAAGATCGTACTGAATCATACGGTACACGTCCACGACTGAGACGGCGTCGCACACCCCTATACACGCTGCCACCGTATGAGAACGTGTAGGAAACAATTTCGTGATACAGACAGTATTAAATCCATGCTCAGAAAGTCCAATGGCTGCCCGCAATACTGCACCCCCAGCCCCCACTACAACTGGATCCTACAGCCAATCGCTCCCTTTGACTGTATCATACATGTGCCATCTCCAATCGTCCTCTGTCATGTTTTCCAGAGCTGCATTGATGCCCCCTGTAAGAATGAATACGCCTCCACAGCCAGAACTCCCTTCAAGACAAGGGTCTCCCTCCTTTTCCGGTTCTTTCCGTCAGAACAACGGGGAGGCAGAGGACAAAAACCCCCCTTTTTTTCGTTTTTTTTCTTGTCAGTCCCCCTGCAGAGCTCGTCCCCTCCTTTATCGTTTTTTTTTTTTCTTGTCAGACCTGCCAGCAAAACGGCCTGCCCCCCCCAAAAAAAAGAAGAAGAAGCCAAAACACCCCATGGCCTAGCTGTAATATATGAATCCTCAGGCATAAGATTAATTGCGAAAAAAGGGAAATCTAAGCTTGAGCTGTGGCAAATTACGTATTTCTCCCAGATGAGCAAACAATCCAACTAAAGCACCAATCAATGAGGAGAACATTGTATACCATATTTGTGTGTCCAAAAAAATAGATCAACACCACCGGAGCCCGCAAGACCAAAACTGAAAACCTATTGCTTCCACTCCAAAACTCATGCCATGCATACTCAACATTTTTCAAATCCAGAAGCTCTCTTGTGGGATCAACCAAGGGCTTGATCTGTAGGAAGTAGCTGAATGCAATCTTTGGCTCAAGCTTTCCGTAAATAGTTCCAAAACCATAGTGCAGCTTCACACGATGCCATACATCCTTAATTGATTTGGATACATTACCCCATGGATTACCACAAAATATTGCATCAATATCGACAAGCCCTTTGTTTTGTCTGTTTTTGGCTTAAAGCATTCCATTCGCTTGTCTGTGCATAAAAGATGTATTACGTACACATGTATGGAGCAACTCAAGAGTTCTGTTCTGATCCCGATCAAACATTTTGAATATAAGATCTAACTCTCTTTCTGATAAATTGGGTTGACGAATGAGCTTTAAGTATTTCCTCGAACTATCCACGGCTCATCTTCTTATCACCACTTTTCCCTTTGTCACGTAGGCTTGTTTCTCTATCAGAAAATCCAGCTACTTTTGTTGCAATAATCACCTTGTCTCGTGCCCTTGTCTTCAGCCACGGATTGATATACGTCTCCCCTATCATCAAATCCACTCTTCAAGTACCTGAAATCAAGCGTATTTTTCTGCCAAATAGAACCACGTTAGTGCATAAAAATTCACCATTTTTGGGGCTAACATACTTCCCTCTTCTTATTTGCGAAGTCGTCCTCGACGAGCCACTATTGCTGCAGTAAAATCCAAACAACCATGAATATGTTAATTTTCAATTGGTTTACATACCTTTTCATTGAGCCGTCACTTCCACTAAACCTGCACTCATCGAAGCTATTAGTGCTCAAAAATCACTCATAAATACATTCAAATCAGTCACTTCCAAAATGATCCAAGAACATGCACATATATGCAATTCCATTTCAGCCATGCATCAATTTGCCCATACATTCCATTATGAAAAAATGGCCTCAACCAAAATAACACATGCACACCTTTCCATGTTCTACATACGCAACTACCATTGCGGAAAACAGAAAAGAAAATAACAACAACTGAAATGAACAACGACAACTGAAATGAACACAGTCGGAGATGCAAAAATACCCAAAATGCATACCCCTTTATTGACCTACCATTCGCTATGTACAATCATTTCATGACTAGACACTTCCGAAAAATCGCCATCGTCATCCTACAAAAATCATCAAAACTCGAGTGCAAGTCAAGACATACATCAGAACCCTAGAGTGTCCCAAACACTAGAAAAAACCCTCAGATAGAGCATACAAGTTATAAAGCACTACCGTTGCATCACCTCGCTAAAGCATCATCCATGAGTACATATACAGTCTCCGTGCCTTCAAGAATGTTGATCCAAAGTGGGCTGATCTGTCGCAAGCCAACACATATCAATTACACAAGCAAATAATGTTCCCTTCCAGGCGATCATCGCCCTCTCCTCTCTTTCTCTCCCCCTCAGGACTGGGGAATAACTCCATATGAAAATTTTTGTTTTAATCACACGTTGGCCTACATTGACACTGGATGCGATTCGTGGACCTGACCACCCGATCAGGTTGGTTCCACCCATCTACCAATGCAATGCAGCGCACAACACACAAACACACAATGATAGCACATAACATATACCAGCTAGCCCATAACGAAGCTGGATACGGCTCGTGGTCGTGACTACCCAGCCACGATGGCTCCACCTACGTACCAACCCGTTATGGCGCGTAGCTAAGACACAGACATATACATCCCAAGCCTATGGTGAAACTAGCTGCGGCTCGTGGTCCTAACCACCCGGCGAGGATAAATCCACCCACCTACTAGTCCACCATAGCGCATTGGTACGATCACACAACACATTTTCTTTTTTCCTTTTTTTTTTCGTTTTTCTTTTCATAATTAATTAGTTCACCCAGGTCCTGAGAATTAGGGAGAGGAAGAAAGGGATTTTACCCACCGTTCCCACACATACATGCAAAACAGATACACTCTAGCCTTTGACAGATCAACCACTTCTTCACTTCATTCTCTCAACTATAGACACTACATATGTATTCATCGATTCAACTTTTCACTTGGTAACTACAGCCAGCTATGCCTTAGTCCCTCGTATACCTATCCCTAGGTGTCCTAGAATGTGAGTCCCCGAAATGTCTCTTGCAGTCTCACATCGTACTCGAATCCCGACAACTTCTCTAAGGCGAGTCAGGCTCAACTTCAGGAGCTCCGTCATCACTTCCTAGCGTCAGCACATCTGCCCAAGTCCATGTGATATCATTTTCCTCGTTAGGCATTTCCCTCAAAGGATCAAAATAGTAGTATCGATCTCCCGCCCATCCTACATGTTGAGCTAGGTACTCCTCAAAACACTCAATATAAAATGCAACACCCAAATCCTGGTTTATAAAGCATACCAGCCAATGCGCTTCCTCAACATCGTATTCCGTCTCAAGGTCGTCGACATCTATATCCATGCGAGCGAACGTTTGGTCCGAGAAATATATCCTTAGCTCGTACAAGTAGAGTTGCGTAATTTGGTCTGCCATTTTGTTACTTAGGCTCTAACAGTCTCTGCATAACACAAAAAAATATTAGAAGTCCAAATGCTTGAGCTAGCAAGGGAGATTATTTTTGACACACAAATCATAGATCACATATGCGCATATATATATAATACTATACATGTATGTACAAGTAGTCTACTTCGTCATTTTGTTTGGGTCTCGTCTGGCTTCTCCCGTCCTAATATCACTTGAAATATGGTTTAACTCGAAGCGCGTTAACCTTCACGGGAGCATATTCTTCTCCTAAATCTTGAATTTGCATGGAACCATTGGGATTGAGTTCCACCACCTTAAACGGTCCCGCCCATCTTGTCTGCAACTTCCCTAGGAACTTATAATATTTACTATCATAGACTAGTACCAAATCCCCTTCCTGAATCACATAGGTTTTGAGATTTTTGTCATGCCTTTCCTTACGTCTCTTCTGAATAGCTTCCAAGCTTTGTTGTGCGATGAGCCTCTTTTCTTCCAGCTTCACCAGTTGTATGTACCTCTCCTTCAATGACTCTTCCTCGCCCAATCTGGCTTCAATGGCCACTCTTAATGTCGGCACTTCTTTTTCGATAGGGAAAATGGCTTCCTCGCCATATACTAGAGAGAACGGAGTGCTCTTTGTCGTCACTCGGTAGGATGTTCGATATGCCCATAAAGCTTCCAAAAGTCTCTCATCCCAGTCTCTCCTATGCACAGCTACTGTTTTTGTCAGAATCTGTTCAAGGATTTTGTTGGTGACCTCCACTTGTCCATTCGCCCTCGGATAATATGGAGTGCTCTTTCTATGTTTGATTTTGTAGAGTTCCATTAATTCTTCGATCAATTCGTTAACAAAATGTGTCCCTCTATCACTCACTATTTCCAATGGGCATCCGAATCGAGTGATAATTTGCTCATACAGAAATTTCGCTACATCAACAGCTCGGTCAGTCTTCAGAGCTTTGGCTTCCACCCACTTTGTAACATAATCAGTACAGACCAAGATATACCTATTGGATCTTCGTCGTGAGGGAGGATCAATAGGCCCCACAAAATCAATTCCCCATTTCTCAAACCGCTTAAGAGCCAACACCGGCGTAAGAGGAGCAGCATGTGATGATGTGGGTTTTCCCATTCGTTGGCATTTGTCACACTTCTTACAGTATGCATAAGAGTCTTTGAACAATGTTGGCCACCAATACCCTGCTAATAAAATCTTTCTTGCTGTCAATTCACCAGCAAAATGTCCACCGCAAGGTTCGTCATGCAAAGCCCTCAACACTAGATTTGCCTCTTCTTCCTCGAGACACCTCCGATAAATGCTCTCATGAACAAAATATCGATAGAGTTGCCCCCCAATGATGCTATGGTGCTTCGCCAATGCTAACAGCTTTTGCTTCTCCCTCTTGCTTGCTCCTGGCGGGTATTTAGTAGTGCACAAGAAATTCACCAAATCGGCATACCAAGGTATTTTAGCTTCAACCTGGAATAGATGTCCATCAGGAGCATCGTCGGGCACACCCAAGATTGGCTCCTCATTAACAATTCGAGATAAATGGTCGGCCAATATATGTGCTTTGCCTGGTCTGGTGACCACTGTGAACTGGAATTCTTGGAGAAGTAGCATCCACCTCATCAGTCGTCCTGATAACTCTGGTTTATTAATGATATACTTAAGGGCTTCGTGATCCACATAAAAAGTGAAATGCTTTCCCATCAAGTAATGCCGGTATTTGTTCACCGCAAAGATCATTGAGAGACATTCCTTCTCCGTAGTCGTATAATTCCTCTCAGTGCTATTCAAATTGCGACTTGCATAGTAAATAGGATGATCCAACTTTTTCTCGTCGGCTTGGCATAGTACTGCTCCAACTGCAGTATGAGAAGCGTCGGTATGTACATGAAATTCCTTCGTCCAATCAGGTGCTACCAAAATCGGTGCATTTATTAACCTCTCTTTGATCGAGTCAAATGCAACTTGACATTCTCCCGTCCACTGGTATTGTTGATCCTTCCTCAAGAGATTCGTTAGTGGTGCCGCTATAGCTGCAAAATTTAATATAAAACGTCGATAATAATTCGCATGACCCAAGAATCCTCTGAGTTGTCGCAAATTTTGCGGAGGTGGAAGTTGTCCAATTTTCTCCACTTTGTCCTCGTCAACCGCAATCCCTTTTTCGGAAATGACATGACCCAAAAGCAATCCTCTTCGTACTCCAAATGTACACTTTTCAGGGTTCAATGCGATGCCTTTTTCGATGCTTCTTCTTAAAATTGCTTCGATCCTCTCCATCATATTTTCATCGTCGCCTCTGATTGCAAAGTCATCAAGAAATATCTCCATCCAATCCTGCAGGTAGTCTTGATGCAGCTATCATTGCTCTTTGGAATGTTGCGGGTGCATTGCATAATCCAAATGGCATCACCCGATATGCATACGTACCCCATTCTGTCGTGAAAGTAGTTTTGGATTGATCCTCTTCATGAATTTGGATCTGGTTGTATCCACTGAAACCATCCAAAAATGAGTACAATTTATGGCCAGCCACTCTATCCAAGATTTGATCAGTAAATGGCAAGGGGAAATGATCCTTCTTTGTGCGCTCGTTCAACTTCCGATAATCTATGCAAATACGGATTTTCTTATTTTTCTTCAGCACAACTACAATTGGTGATACCCATTCGCTAGATGCAATGGGGTATATGAATCCTGCCTCCAATAATTTGGTCAATTCCAGCTTGATCAGTTCCGAATAGACTGGATTCGTTCGCCTGAGTCTTTGACATATTGGTCGTGTGCCTTCTTCCAGGTCTATATAATGTTGGCAGATTTGGGGATCAATTCCTCTCAGATCACTGTACGACCATGCAAAGGCCTCGCTAAAATTTTTGAGTGTCGTTTTAATACAGTCTCGTACTCCATCTGGTAGCTCTGACCCTACACTCAAGAACTTTTCTGGAAAGACTTCCCAATTTTCCAACTGAGCTTCTCGCGAATAATCTTTATTTCTTGATGACACTGTGATTGGAGTGTGTTCTCCGATCACGCGTGCGTGGTTGGCCAGTAAATCATTGTCTTGTTCTCTTCCGATTGAACCTAGTTTCTTCAATTCAGCTTTTGCAATGGCTTCCGACAATTTAGTCTTACTCTTCGCTTCTTTTTCCGATTCTCGACTTCTCTTTAGAATTTCTGCTTCTAGCATTCTAACTCTGTCTCGCAACTGTTGCACTTCCATCGCCGGAGCTAACTCTCGTTTCGATTCTTCTTTTGAAGTTCCCTTCTCCAGGGATTGAGTAGCTTTGTTTTTACTTGAATCTATACTCAACATGTAACAATCAAATTTACTTGTATGTGTCAACCATCCTAGCAATTCCTGGTCCGAATCGTCGTTATAGAGCAATGGATTTTGGTACTCTCCCATCTTCGTGTCTTGATTCTTAAAGAGCTGCAAGTTGAACCCGTCTTGAAGCAGATTCTTGTAGGCGTCCGTGTTCAAAGAAAACCTAGCTCGTGCACTCTCGTGCCTTGCTTTCTCCTTTTCTTTCTTTTCCATCTCATCGACTATTATTGTCTTCTTCTTGTTGCTCGAGGGTGGGGATACTTGTATTTGAATCCGATCAGACTTTGGCCCTATCGAAATAAAACCTGTGCGCCAGTCATGCACACATTCGGCTTGCACCAGCCAAGGTCGTTCAAGTAGGATCGAGAAGGTAGCCTCCGAGGTCCTTGGTCTTACTATCAGATAATCGACTTTAAACTCTAGACCGCCCACAACTGTGCTTACATTCTTCAACAGACCCGCAGGCTTCACTTGTGTTTGATCTGCCATCCTCAAGGACATCGGCGTTTCTTCCATGTGGTTGAGGCCCAAAGCTTTCATCATGAACTCTGTCATAAGGTTGACTGCGGCTCCACTATCTAACTGAGCACCAGGGACTGCATATCCTTTAATCTCGACCGTCACAGCTGGAGCGTTCGAATCAATTTGCGTCGTAATGCTTTGAATGATACCTTGGACATCTTTATCTTGTCTATTTTTGTCTCGAGCTTTCCTTGGCTTCTTTATATATTCGTTATAGAATTGTTTCCTATAAACAGGCGAACATTTTAGCAATGTGCCAATGTCCAGCGTGACTTCAGTGTCAGCAAGTAACTTCACAATATCTACTTCTTCCGAGCTTTGTCTTTCCTTTCTAGTTGTAGGAGCTTTCAATCTTTCAGGGAATGGTGCTATGCCCGGCACAAACTCCTTGGTTACTGGTGGAAGGATTTCAATTTCTTCCCCATCCTCAAGCTCTTGCTGCTCAACAAATCCTCCAACTTGGTTTTCTACCTCTTCGTGTTCAGCTATCCTCACTTGACTCCCTTCTTCACCTTCGCCTCCTGGATTCTTCTTCGAGTACTCTTGAGTCCTTGTGACTACTGCCACAGTTGGATCTTTGTGTGGGTTCTTGGCCTCGTAAGCATCCACAAAGTGCATTGACGAGCTAGAGCCTTCTTGAGGGTTCGGTGTCTTGAACACTACTTCGATCGTAGGAACGTGTTCTTGAGCTCTTGATGTGATATGCATCTGAGTATCAACATAGTTCGAGGATCCTACTGGTCCTTTTTCCTTGCCGGCGGCAGCTCTTCGTTTTGGACAATCCTCATCAAAGTGGCCTTCTCCACTACAGTACCTACATAGCGGGGTATAATCAATTGGCTTCTTTTCGTTTGGACATCTAGATTGAGTATGGCCAAAGCCATGACATCTCCAGCACTGGATTGGACCATCTCTTCTTTGATCACGCGCGGCCCCTCTTGGATAGTCTCCTCCTTGACCCTGAGCACCATATCCATAAGTTGGTCTGTTTTCCCAACGAGATGTAGGTGGTACACTTTGAGCGGGCAATCCCGTGTAAGGTTTTTCTCTTGTATCTCCTGCTTTCATGGTCCTCTCTTCATAGGCCCTCTTGTTGTAACATCGGTCCTCTGTGTGATTTGTCCTTCCACAAAAAGTACACCGCATCCTAGGTGGCGATCTATTTGTGAATACTCTCGAGACTGTAGGGCATTCTGAAGCCAAATGGCCGTAACCATGACACTTTCCACACCATGTATTCGATCGAAACACTTGATTCGGGTTTGTTGTGACCTCTGGTTTTACTGTGTACGTCTCTTGAGTTATCGTGGCAGCTTTAATAGCTTGCGTGACCAATTCCAATATTCGTTCTTCGGTTAGCGCAGGCTTTACCTCGCCTGGCGTGCTAGTGGCAGCTACAAAAGCTGGGGTCATCAATGCGGGACTTCCTTGGCCAGGATCTTTCATCGGTATGTTTCCTGGGCCTCCCATAGGCTCGTATAAGAGTTCCATCTTCCTTTGTTGGCATAATTGTACTTCCTCCCACAGCCTCGCTTGTTCCTTAGCATCCATTAAAGTTGTAGGTCTTGTCAGGCTGATGTGCTGCTGCACCGTAGGATCTCGCAATCCTGAAATGAATCTACGTTTCAATGTCTCATCATTCGGGGCGTTTGCACCCATCTTTCTTACCAAAGTCTCCATTCTCTGAATATAGTTGTCGATGCTCTCATTGACTCCTTGTCGCAAATAATCCATTTGTTGGGCCAATCTGTCTTGGAAGCCTTGTCGTCGAAACTTTGCCAAGAAGGCTTCCTTGAGCATCTGATAAGTTCCACGCTCTTGTGGTGTCAGATTTCCATACCAATTGGCTGCCTCATCACGGAGAATAGCCGGAAAAATTCTCAACCTTTGATCCTGGTCAACTACGTCATTGGCCTCACAGGTGACCTCAAACAACTGGATAAAGCTATCCGGATCTTCGTCCCAAGTACCTGAAAATTTGGTGAAGTCCCCCAAGTGAACTGAAATCCGCTGAGCCATTTTGAACAGAGGTGTGATGTCGATATCACTTCGATCCCAAAAATTTAGCACACGTGGCTTCAGGATCCCTCCTTCAAATTGTCGTACTTGATTCGCGACCCTCCTACGGGAGTATACGTTTTTGACTGATTTCTTCGAGGCAATCGAAGTCCACTCACCTGGCGGTTCCCACTTTCTCCTTTCTCTTTCAAGGGCCCTTCTCTGAGCGCGTTCCTCTCTTTGAGTTTGTGTTGCTCCTGATGATGAGCTCCCCTCGCTCATGTACTAGATCGCGGGGTCCGCAAGCTCAGCCAACTTGTGGCGCTAGGCGAACCTATGGCACTCTCTTATAGAGACGTACCAAGCTATTCCCGGCAAACGCACCAAATGAAACGGCTCTAAGCCCACGGGAAAAAGTGGTTTTACGAAACTTTATTTGATCTAAATTCTTCGGAATCGGTCTACTTGGATCACCTAAAGCCCACAATTACCTCGAAATGGATTCTTCTTATGGCTATGCACTAGCTCATATGTTCCCGGCAAACGCACCAAATGAAACGCTCTTTAGCCCAAGGGAAAAAGTGGTTTTACGAAACTTTATTTGATCTAAATTCTTCGGAATCGGTCTACTTGGATCACCTAAAGCCCACAATTACCTCGAAATGGATTCTTCTTATGGCTATGCACTAGCTCATATGTTCCCGGCAAACGCACCAAAATGAATCGGCTCTAACGGCCACGGAAAAAGTGATTGTGAAAGCCTTTATTTTGCGCAAACCCCTCGCAATCAGTCTACTTGGATTACCTAGAGCCCGTAATTATCCCTCGAGGAATCCTTCCTTTGTATATGTACTAGTTCATATGCTTCCCGGCAAACGCACCAGAATGTTTCCCTTCCTAGTCCAAGGGAAAGTGCACACACACAATGGTATTTGGCTAAACTTTCTGATGCTAGGTTAGTTTTTATCGCCCTAAATCCACAATTACACTCTGATGTACCGCCGGAAAATATGGGCAAATACCTGCACTAAAGGGCCTTCAACTCTAGTGGCTACCTTTCAGCAAACTCTCTTCTCTCACTCTCACACATACCTATGCTTTCGCACACTCTCATGCACTCTTACTTCCCCTTTCCCTCTGTTCCTTTCCGTTCTCCTCTTACACACATGCACACACCAACACTTATACACCCCCTCACACGCTGTGGTCGGGTTCAAGCGCGCTTAGGGGTTCACACAGGGTGCCAATAAAATGTGATCCTAACGAAAACTTGACATTGAACTACAAAAGTCCACTAGGGTCACTCATTCTACTCTAATTCAATTGAGCAAGATGAAGCCATGAATAAAATGAGTAGGTAGGTTACACTTGTTGAGAAGGAATATTACAAGGCTTGACTTAGGTATTTGTTCTCATTTTTATTAAGCATCTGTAAACAATTTGAGCATAATCTCGATGAATTTCACGACAGATTTACGAGTTGGAGTTTGAAGACACAAAAATTCACTCAATGTAAAGCATAAACTCACTCTATCCTTTCAAAAAAATTTATTTTTTCAAAACACATTCAATTCGCATGTTTGAGGATGAGAATCCATAGAACACCACTTCTTATCAAGAGCTCTACATAAATGATAGATTCGCAAATGTTAGTCCCTTGACTCTAAAGTGAAGATTATTCAGAACTGATTCCATGATATGCTGTATTCTTAGCTCTCGACAAAGGGAAAATCCATGCCTTTCATAAATTATCTCAGAATTTTTTCAAACTTATATAGGCCAGTTTTCAATTATTCTTCAGCACATAACTGTTATGCAAAATGTACGAGAGGCATACTGGAACAAATTATGTTATAGCTGAAGTCAAGAGTTCAACTGCACATATCAACATAAAACCTTAGACGTTGCACTATTCAGATCCAAATAATTCCAATGAAGCTCAACTACAACTATGTCACTTTAGTGCTTCTCACAAACGACCGCTTTAAATCAACACTACCATTTCGAAAATATGAAGCTCCAAGGTTTTAGTTCCTCGCTAAAGCAGCAGCATTTAAGAAGTTAGACAAATGAGTCCAGACAATATAATATGGTTTTAGAGAAAAGAAAAAGAGAATAAAAAGTTCACGCAACATATGCCAAGAAGTTTCATTTCAAATGCTTTATTCTTCATGAATCAGAAAATATGTGCAAGAGTCCACAGACACATAAATTTACGAACAGCCCAGGTTAAAAAGCACTTAAATTGCAGATGAAATCATGCATTTATCTCTGCGCACAACTCAAATCACATCTCCAAACTTCTTTCTCATGGAGTATGCTAGTTTGCTGTATAATTATGAATCACGAGGTGGGCAAAAATGGGAAGCTCAAGAGGATTTAGTGCAGAGATCTTCGCAAAGTCACACATAAATGAAGTCCTCTATTTCTTGTTGCAACTGGATTAAGATTCACAGCTGTTGTACACAAGTTCTCCAAAAACAAATCCTTTACGGAGTCCATGTCATTAGTTGCAAATATAACTTCAATATAGAAAGGAGCGTGCACAAATTTCATTAGCCATTCGTGGTGTTTCTACATATTAACTTTATCCACGCTCAATTCTCTGGATCTAAATGAGCGGTGAATAAATCTTATATGTGCAGAAGAAATTAAAAGGCACTTACCTGTGTAAGAAATATTCATTTGTTCCTTTATCCACATACATCAAGCATCAAATTACTTGATAGCACTTCAGCGTTCATTCCAGTCGCAAACTCAAAGTTTTGAGTCCGATATACCGTGTAGCCCTCACGAATTTCCTGTGGATTTGACACTTCTCATCCATAAAGTATGAGTTTTGCGATTGCACATGTCTCTTCGTCTCTTCTATTCTGATTTTTGGCTTCTTCCAGACTTTGATTCCTTCAAAAACTGAGCTTTGGAGACTTTCTGTCTGCTACAATCGCCTTCAAAAAAAATGGCGATGCTAGCCCTGGCGACTGGAGCTATAATCACGGAGCGGGAGAGATCTGATGCTTAGCTGGAGTTGGAGAAGAGCAAAAGAGAGGAGGCGTGATGATTGAGGGCAGCCCCCACGAAAGCCGAAAGGAACGCCCTGAAGATCGTACTGAATCATACGGTACACGTCCACGACTGAGACGGCGTCGCACACCCCTATACACGCTGCCACCGTATGAGAACGTGTAGGAAACAATTTCGTGATACAGGCAGTATTAAATCCATGCTCAGAAAGTCCAATGGCTGCCCGCAATACTGCACCCCCAGCCCCCACTACAACTGCATCCTACAGCCAATCGCTCCCTTTGACTGTATCATACATGTGCCATCTCCAATCGTCCTCTGTCATGTTTTCCAGAGCTGCATTGATGCCCCCCTGTAAGAATGAATACGCCTCCACAGCCAGAACTCCCTTCAAGACAAGGGTCTCCCTCCTTTTCCGGTTCTTTCCGTCAGAACAACGGGGAGGCAGAGGACAAAAACCCCCCTTTTTTCGGTTTTTTTTCTTGTCAGTCCCTCTGCAGAGCTCGTCCCCTCCTTTATCGTTTTTTTTTCTTGTCAGACCTGCCAGCAAAACGGCCTGCCCCCCCCAAAAAAAGAAGAAGAAGCCAAAACACCCCATGGCCTAGCTGTAATATATGAATCCTCAGGCATAAGATTAAAGAATACCGCGCTTGCGAAAAAAGGGAAATCTAAGCTTGAGCTGTGGCAAATTACGTATTTCTCCCAGATGAGCAAACAATCCAACTAAAGCACCAATCAATGAGGAGAACACTGTATACCATATTTGTGTGTCCAAAAACATAGATCAACACCACCGGAGCCCGCAAGACCAAAACTGAAAACCTATTGCTTCCACTCCAAAACTCATGCCATGCATACTCAACATTTTTCAAATCCAGAAGCTCTCTTGTGGGATCAACCAAGGGCTTGATCTGTAGGAAGTAGCTGAATGCAATCTTTGGCTCAAGCTTTCCGTAAATAGTTCCAAAACCATAGCGCAGCTTCACACGATGCCATACATCCTTAATTGATTTGGATACATTACCCCATGGATTACCACAAAATATTGCATCAATATCGACAAGCCCTTTGTTTTGTCTGTTTTTGGCTTAAAGCATTCCATTCGCTTGTCTATGCATAAAAGATGTATTACGTACACATGTATGGAGCAACTCAAGAGTTCTGTTCTGATCCCGATCAAACATTTTGAATATAAGATCTAACTCTCTTTCTGATAAATTGGGTTGACGAATGAGCTTTAAGTATTTCCTCGAACTGTCCACGGCTCATCTTCTTATCACCACTTTTCCCTTTGTCACGTAGGCTTGGTTCTCTATCAGAAAATCCAGCTACTTTTGTTGCAATAATCACCTTGTCTCGTGCCCTTGTCTTCAGCCACGGATTGATATAAGTCTCCCCTATCATCAAATCCACTCTTCAAGTACCTGAAATCAAGCGTATTTTTCTGCCAAATAGAACCACGTTAGTGCATAAAAATTCACCATTTTTGGGGCTAACAATGCCTAAGAACCAAAGAATTTGAACAATTGTGGGAAGCACTTTGTAGATGACCTAGAAGATCGTTTCACAGAAGGTGCTGCTCGAGGTGGTAATGGGTTGAGTTTACATCTTTTGGTGTGTCAATAGGGGCGAGACCATGTTAAATACATGGAAAAAAAAAGATCTATAAACTATAGAAAAACCCTAAGGAACGTTTTATAAAAAGAATCTCTCATAATATGTTGTAAAACATCAACAGCCGGAAAACTATCCCTCCTTTTCGCATGCTATGATGTTCTTTTACAACAAGATAAAAAAATAAAGTTGAAAACTAAGTTACTTTCCCATAAAAACAAGGAGGGTTTAGGGATTTGCTTTGTACAACCCTTAGTCAACGTCCTTGTTGTGATAAGAAAAAAACAACTAAATAGGGCTGTCCTTATGTACGAAGCACACGAAGCACATGGGGCAGTTGACTCGCAACAATTGTTATCCGGGCCTAGAATTGATCATTGCTCCTATGTCAGGCATTGATCGTCCATTTAACTACCAACGTTGGCTAGATTCTACATATCTAAACCAATCCTCCAACATCATTTGGTCTAGAGAAAATATTTCAGTTGGTCTTGGGCACACCCACTACATTAGAATCTTTTGCCAAGAAAAAGTTTGTAAAAATTCTATCCTTCTTCAACACGCTAAAAAATAAATGATCGAGGAAATAAAAAATGTGTTGATGACCATCACTTTCCAAACAACATTCAATTGCATACCCTTCCAATATTAGAGTTTACCATCGAGCTAGGCGAGTACCCAATGCCATCGCTAACTCACCCAAACCCAAAAGCCCATTCAGATACTTAATAGGAAGAGATTTTTTATGACGACACCCTAGCTTTCTGCAACCTTGATGCCTAGGATTTTGCAAGGGAGTGCTCCACAATGTCTTAAACACCATCTTTGAATGGATAATGTTTGAAGTTGAAGCATTTTTTCATGTGTAGTGACGTGAGACTCCTTCATAGCACATATAATATGGTTCTTTTCAACCACTTGACAAGGAATCCATGTGATTTTTTCTGATATCCATTCTTTTTTTTCCATCATACGATGGGATCTTTTGTGAGCCCACATGATTCAAAGACCACGTGGCTAAGCAGGCATACGGTTGTCAACTTGTGCGTCCCATAAAAAGGGAGTGGACATTTCCGGTACTATGATCTGTCTAATGAACGTGCATGCTGTCAGGCTAATTCTTCGTAGAGGTTCTCTCATCTAAATGCGCGCATGCATATCGTCGGGAGAGAGAGAGAGAGAGAGAGAGAGAGAGAGAGAGAGAGAGAGAGAGAGAGAGAGAGATTTACATGAGTAGGCCGAGATCTTTCTTTGATCATTTTCAATGGGGCGAAACAAAACTACAGAGCACGAAATAAGTTACAAAGTTCGTCCTAAAGTCTATTTTTCAATGTGACATCCAAAGACATAGACTTATGGCGCGCCCTCTCAAAATAAAATTCCAAACAAAGGTAAATATTATAAGAAGTAATATGAGGAGTTTCATGTACACTAGACTTCTTTATTGGTGAAGAATAGATTTGGAATACCTCAACTATAAACTGTACAACCATGATGTCTTAATGACGTCACGCATGATCAATCAGTTGACAAAGTCCCTCAATTTATCTGACTTCTCTAGAAAGCATATGAAGATATAACCAAGATATTAATGGTGATAAAATTCATAATCCTCTAAATGAAGCACACAAGGAAGACGAGAAAATCACACCTAGACAATGGGGTATTGGTGTGACTATCCACATTCACATGAGAACAAAAGAAAAGAAGGAAATTTAGGTGAAACACATGAGAAGAGTGAGCATGAATTTCATAGCTTACTTCATCCAAAAGAAAGTTGAAAAATCTACTCACAAATCATATCCACAGTCTTTTATACTTTTTCAAATGGCCATATTCAGAGTCTTAAAGTGATTTCCTAGACATAATAAAAGTCTTGTGGGATCGCATAGATTATGCCAGCTATTTACATAATTTAACTATTTATATATTTCAACTGTAGTGCGCATATACTCTTTTCTTATTAGCTTACACCGTTTGGCATGTGGGATCGTATAGATTATATGTGAGCTATTTGTAAAATTCAATTGTATTGAGCATATACTCTTTTGTTATTAGCTTATACGACTTGGCATGTGGGATCGTATATATTATATGTGAGCGATTTATATAATTCAATTGTACTGAGCACATGCTCTTTTGTTATTGGTTTCATTGTCACTTAGTCCATATATTGAGCCATTTATAAGTAATTTTGCCATTACTTATGGCTCAAATGAAGCGCTCTCATAATTCTGAGCATAATGTGGAAGGTGATTATTATAGGTTGGGATAGAATCCCACAATTCCATGCCAAAGGGTGATCACTAAGAAAAATCCTTCTCCATTTTGGACCCATGAGCCTAAATAAATCCTTTTGTAAGTCATTCTCTTCATTAGAAGTGATCATGCATGCAATATTTAGCATGATGTAAATGCTCTCCAATATATACTACATTGCGTGTGCAATGTAATGATAGCATAGGCTCGTGGATAAGGCAAGGAAAACTATTTCGGATTTTACTTAAATAAATAAAAAAAGGATTTTCAAGTTGGTTGCCTTAATTTCGAAAATCTAGGGCCATTGCCTTTATTTCACAACCATTGCATAGCCTCTTTATCAGTTGGACTTGATTTTTTCTACCTTGAAGGATTTATAATGGGCCCATTGTGATGGATCTTCTTTCAGTTTCTTATTTGTGGATTCAATTATGATGAAGTCAAAAGATGATGGCCCCTTTCACGTTGAATCTCAGAAGATGCTGAAAAAAGGAACTTATATGGGTTCAAATGCACTTGGGACTTTTGGAATAGAGGAAACGGATGGCTATGATTTGAGTGAATCTCTTATTTCTTCAATTATGTTATCCTTGCATTCAGGAAAATGTCCGAAAAGGGCCATTTGTTCATGATGTATTAAAAAAATTGACAAATAGTGTGTTCCCATGTGGATGAAAATATAACATTCTTGTCACCTTTGACCCATAAAAAAAGCCTTCCTTTTAGTAGATATTCTCTAAAAGTGCCATTTATACTAGAGCTTCTATATCGTTTCCTATTTTTGTTCATAAGAAACTGACTATTTTTTTCACAATGCACAATGCAATCTTAAACGTTTCAAGAGAAGAAAGTTATTTGAAGATATGAACTATTTTCAATCTCACAAAATTCTTTGTTTTTTCAGTCATGCTTGATATATCGAATCGAAATACTCAAAGGTTAAAAATCTTTGCCTACAAATACTCGTTAAGTTTGTGAGTCTTAGTTTTCAGATTTGATTATTCTCTATTTTGGATGCGCTCTCTAAATGTTCGAATAGCTTCTTATTCATGTCCTCCTTCCAATCAAATAACTTCATGTCACATTTACAATAGAAGAGAGGATTTCCTGATGGAAACATCTTTCTATGGAAGTGTGAAGAAAATTGAAAAAGATGACACAAAAATTAATTGGCAATTTTGTATTCTAGGTTTGAAGTTAAGAAGACATGTGGGCTCACAAAAGTTCAACATGTGTACACTGCTAAGGATTTGGTGCTAAAAACTCATCCACATTCTCCAACATAATGTAAGTTACACAATGAATCTCTTTTAAAAATTATCAGTTCTTTTTGTTTTTCAAGCTATCATTTTTTATATTGCAATGATTTTTCTCTCCAATGCTCTAGAGTGGAAACTTATTTATTTTTTAATAGGAATTTAATTTTTAATAGAAACATTCAGAAATATTCATAAGGACTATGATGTTGAAGATAAATGTACAACCTCATTTTCATATGATCTACGCTCGGATAAATTTACCAAATATAAAGATAAAGGAAAAGAAGAAAAAAAGAAAAAAATAAAAGAAAAAATTCTAGTCAAAATTCATGATGAGTAAGAGATACAATATCTTATCTTGTAGTTAGTGGCATGTAGTGGGAAAGTGGTAAGTTAAGAAGGAGGCACACAATTCTTCACATGCTCATTGGTTATAAATGTGAAGAGGGAGCACATTCTAAGCAAGAAGAGAAAGAGGCAAGAGCTCTGAGTAGTCAGATCTAGCCATTTTGTCATTTTGTCTTCCCTTACTCCTTCCACCCGCACGTCACTTTGTATAGATCTCTGTTGTGAAGCTCATATCTCAGTGTATATGTAACCATCTCTTTTGCTTAAACACTCATTGGAAAGCTTATCTTGTGCACTTTCTGTATTCCAAATATCTCCTTCAAATCTTGCATGTTCTGTGAGATATCAGTGAAAGAGTGAACTCCAGTGTTCTAGTATACCTGTGTAGACAGGTAGTCTATTTTGGTTGGTTACGTTTCTTGAGAAAAACATATCCAAATTGCATGATTTTTATCTTATTGGAAATCCCTTGAAATGCACTTTGTTTGCTCCAAATATCGCATTTAGAAGATATATATTCTTTGAGATATCTATCAAAGAGTGAAGTTTATCTTTATAGTGTACTTATGTGTGCAAGTGGTCTATTTTGGTTAGTTGCATTTCCTGATTAAAACTCATCCAAATTACTTGGTTTTTGGCTTGTTGGCAATATATTTGTCTCTACTTTCTCTATACCAAATATCTTTCTCAAAGGGTATATATTCAGAGAGTTATCAGTCTGAGAGTGAAGTTGCATTCTTCAGCATACTTCTGTGGATAGCTAGTTCATCTTTGTCAGTTGTGTTTCTTAATCAAAACTTGTCCAAATTAAGTTATTTATAGCCTGTTGGAAAGATCTCTTTGTCTAATGTGATTGGCTAAAGGCACAAGTCCATTTGACTTTTGTATTTAGAGCAGCAAGCTATCTAAGGTGCAGCTATTTGTCCAAGTGCTGGACATACAAGGGTGGTCCACTACACATTTCCGTTGTGCATAAGAGAACTCATTCTCCACAGTTGGTATCATAGAAAACTTGGTGATGAAGCTTCATCAACAAAGCTAGAGATAACACTAAGCAAAAGAGGAGCTATAAAACAAGGAGGAGCTTCACAAATGCAAGAGCAAAGGACAATATAACTATTCGAGGTAACTCTCAAAGTCTTTGATACTCTTCAATTGTTGACTTGGGTCAACAAGTAGGGAAGTTGGATAAGGATAACTATCCCGTGTGGAAGTTTAGAATGACCAATTACCTAATGGCCAAAGGCTTATGGGGTATTGTGAGCGGCGATGATGCTCAACCTCAAATCAATCAAGCTATGGCCACCTAAGTCCAAAGGAGGCAAGCAAAAGATTGGGAAGAGAGGAATAAGAGAGTCATGTTCCTCATTTCGCAAGTCATTACTAATGGCATGGTAGGGCATATTCAACATCGAGAGAAAGCTAAGGATGCTTGTGAAGCTCTTGAAAGGATGTATTCAACGAATACCAAAGCTAGGAAACTTCAACTCAAGAATGCGTTGAACACAATCAAGAAAAGTTTGAGTCAATCCATAGCTGAATATACTTTGAAGATTAAGGAGCTAAGCGATGCTTTAGCTTCTATTGGCACAACGGCTGAAGATGAAGATCTTGTGTGTTATACTCTCAATGGATTGATAGAAGATGAAAGATGGAAGCTTTTTATAACTTCCATTAACTTGAAAGATTCATATCCAGGTTTTGAACAACTAATCCCTCATCTTGTCATAGAAGAGCTTAGCCTTGGTGGCCCCAAAGGGAAGGACAACTACAACCAAATGTTATATGCAGGTCGAGGTAAAGGGAGAAACTCAAGAGGAGACTCAAGAGGAAAAGGAAAAGGTCACAACCACTCCAACTACAATCAAAGCAATTCGGAAGACAAAAAGGATGCATCAAATGCCAACACACAAGGAAGAGGTCGAGGTAGAAGTAGAGGAAGAGACCAAGGCTCCTACAATTCTCATAAAGGTATAACATACTATCATTGTGGTAAAGTAGGACACTATGCTAGTGATTTTTGTCTGAAGAATGGAAGACCAAATGGAGGCAATCAAAGGAACCAAGGCAACTATGCAAGCACCTCAAGTGAAGGAAGCAAGGACACACTACTTGCAATGAGACATGAGTATAGACGCTCTTGTGAAGATGACAAAAAATGGTACATTGATTCACGTTGTAGTAACCATATGTCATGCCAAGGAAGTTTTTTCACTAATCTACAAGTACCAAATGGAAACGGATGTGTTGAAATAGGTGATGATACTCAAAACATGATTGAACATATTGGAGATATAAGGCTTGGAGATACAAGTAGAGCAAAGGTACTATCTAATGTTATTCATGTTCCTACAATTTCAAAGAACTTCATTTCAGTAGGACAAATGGTAGAGAAGGGTTATCATGTCATATTCAATGAGAATGGGTGCTTCATAAATAATCCAAAGGAAGGCTTCAAGGTCATTGCTCGAGGTAGAAGACAAGGAAGGATGTTCACTTTGGACGTCCAACATCCACATGGAAAGGTCATGTACATTCAATGTGGGAACAAGAAGATTTTAGATCTAGACTTATGGCACAAAATAATAGGACACATCAACATTCTGAAGCTGAAGGACATAAGCAAACATGAAGTGGTAAGAGGTCTTCCAAAATTTAATAGCATTGGACTACATGAGTTATGTGAAGCTTGTCAACTAGGAAAGCAAACGAGGCAGCCATTCAAGAGGAGCAATTATGTGGCCCCAAATGTATTGGACTTGATACATACGGATGTATGGGGACCAACCCAAGAGGCATCATTGGCTGGTAATAGATTTTTTGTCACCTTCATTGATGATCACTCAAGAAAGGTATGGCTGTTTTTTATGAAGCAAAAATCAGAGGTGTTTTCTATATTCAAAAGATTCAAAGTTGAAGTTGAAAAATAGCAAGAAGGTCTATTAAAACCTTAAGGTCGAATGGTGGAGGAGAATACTTCTCCAAAGAATTTTCAGATTTTCTACAAGAGCATGCGATCAAAAGGTAGTTCACTTGTAGGTATACACCACAACAAAATGGAGTAGCTGAGAGGAAAAATAGGCAAATTTCTGAAATTGCAAGATGCATGCTCAAAGCGATGAAGGTACCATTGTACTATTGGGCTGAAGCTACCACAACGGCCATTTACTTGATGAATAGGTGCACAACATCAGGAATACATCACTTGACTCCAGAAGAGGTATATTCCGGTAAGAAACCTGATCTTACACACCTCAAAGTGTTGGATGTGTTTGCTTTGTTCACATTCCACAAGAAGTTAGAACAAAGATGGAACCAAGGTCAGAAAAATGCATTTTCATTGGTTACTTGACGGAGCAAAAAGGATACAAGTGTTACAACCCTAGAACAAAGCAATTAAGAGTCTCGCAAGATGTGGTCTTTGATGAACTAAGACCAGGGTATGAAGATAAAGGAAAGGAAAAGATTCTTGAGGAAGATTGTGATGGTTACACAGGAACAAATCAAAGAGAAGTTCAACAATCAAGCACAAAGGTTTCAGGTCCAGAGGCATCTACATCAAATGAAGAATGTTCAACATGGAGGGGGAGTCATTCTGTGTCTCCAAATTCAGCTCATAGTAGAATCGAAGAAGCCAGTGCTACTCCAAATAGTGAGGTAGATGCAAGTGAAGAAGAATATGAAGAGGTAATCACTCCGATGGTAAAGTTAAATAGGTTAAAGAAGCAACTTTCTAAAGGCAATGAAAGAAGATCTTCAAGGAGAAGGTATCCAACTCAAAGGTTGAGTTATGATAGTTTCATGGCAAAACATTTTGCATACATGATGTACGTTATCAAAGACAAAGAGCCTGAGACATATGAAGAAGCTTGCACACAAAAGGAATGGAAGCAAGCTATGACCTGGATGAAGTTGTGACCTACTCTGATACCAATTGTTGGCTTTTGAGGTCTGAGAAGCACGTGAACAGCACAAGGAAGAAGAAGAAGCTTGGAGCACAACATACAATACTAAATCTATTACCACTAGAATGTACAAAGATAAGTAGCCCATAAGGGTAATAGACGTATATACAAGCAGGGGGGGATCCTAAAAAGGGAAAACCATTCTCCGACTATCTTAGAGTGTTCACACACATCAATACCTAAATATATCAAGAAAGAGGTGCCCCATGAGTGTGTTGAAATAAGGCTCTTGCATATCCATGTAGAGTTCCATGGGTGTGGTCAAGGCTTCCCATTTCTCATCAACTTTAATCCCATTCATGACTTGCCTCACAATGTGCTCTTTAGCAATGAATTTTCAAATGCTTCCAAATTGTTCAACAATTTCCTTTATCTTAGTAACAAAATCATTCTCACTTTTCTTGGACATCTTCTTGAGGAGAAAAATTCTTCCAAAGAAATCCATGTCTCCAAGAGAGGTCTTACTATTCCTAATATAAGGAAGTAAAAAAATCAAAGAAATAGATGAGAATATATGACCTTGCCAAAGCAATCTTTGTACATCATGTATTTAACCTTTCCTTCTCCTCTTGAGTTGGTTGTCCTTTGCTTTTGAGTACTAGCATCATCTCATGTCCTGAGATATATCCATACAAATTCCTTTTTTTTTGTAACTAAGCCTCCATTCTGAGAGATGATGCTGAGTAGTTGATTCAATCGTATGTTTCAATAGGTGAGGGGAATGTGTCACCTATAATGCCTAATCTTTGACTATGCTCTGATATCAATCCAAAGAGGTGATGAATAGTGTACAAAGATGAGATGGTCCTATTAAAATCGTGCTTAAGACCAACTTTGATAACTTCAAAGACCTTTGGTAGACCTTGAAGTATCCAATGTCTGCATCTAGAACACTATGGTATCTTTGAGTATCATTCCCAAACCTCTATGTCAAAACACATGAGTTTTAGATACAAAACACCTTGAGAAACTTTATATTTATGGAAGAAAAATTATTTGTGTTTTTGTCATTGTTCATAAGTTGGTAGCAATTGTTGAGACAGCTTTTGCACACTTTCAAATGAAGTGTTAAGAAAGCTATAGAAAGTTATTTCATGAATTTAGAATGACTATACACTAAAGAATGTGCATAAGAAGTCTATGGGGGTAAACCTGACTTTTCAAGAGAAAGCTTATGTTGATATATTTAGGTAGTGATGTGTGTGAACACTCTAGGACCATCTTGGGCACTTTTTTCCCTCTTTAGGAGGTTTTCTTTCCCTAGCTTGTATGTATGCCTACTGCCCTAATGGGTTACTTATCTTTGTGCATTATAGTGGTAATACATTTAGTATTGTGTGTTGTGCTCCAAGCTTCTTCTTCTTCTTTGTGCTATTCACATGCTTTCGTAGACTTCCAACTCCAACAATTGGTATCAGAGCACATCATCATGTCATCTAAGGCATCCTAAACACCCCTCCGATAACAGTCCCAAAATCACACAAAATTTGGTGAGCATACTAAAGTGATAGGAGATTAAAACATCTTCACCTTGTTGTGTCGAAATCGTGATCTGATCTCATTTCAGTCTTTGACTGCACTATCGTAGCACTTGTGCAGGCTATTTTGTCTTTTTGTGCCAAAGATATATGCAGGTTTCAGTCTTCCAGTATAAGCATCTCAAACTCTGTTACAAGTTTAGTAGAACGCATTAGGATAGTTTTGTTCAACTTTTTCAAATATAGTCATTCTTTGCATCAAGGTATTTTAGTCAGACTGTGACCATGGCAAAAAGTAGTGATGTATTTGGTATGTTGGCTATTGAGGATAAGCTGGATGGTACGAATTACCCATTGTGGGATAATATGATGCATCATTTATTGGTCCCAAAAGGACTATAGAATATTGTGCAGGGTGTTGAAAAACATCCTGTTACACCTACAAATATAGGTATTGAAGCTGATGTAGATGGTGTTGAAGATGATGATATTCTTCATGTTCCTGTTCGTGTTGTAGTTTCTACTACACCTACTACAGATCAAATTCATTCTGATGGCAGAGATGCTCTAGCACATGCATTGATAACTTATTTGTCAAATGTGCCATTATTCCTCACATTCACTCTTGCAAAGTAGATAAGGATGTTTGGGATACACTTACCACATTGTACCTGGCTAGGAATGAGGCTCGTATTCCTTACCTCTTAAAATAGTTGGAGAGTGAGCATATGAATGAAGGTGATCCTATGGAAAGTTTTCTAATAAAGATTAAAGATTTCATGGAACAATTAATTTTTGCTCATGAAATCTTGCTTGACAATTCACTTGTAGAGACTGATCTAAATTGTCTTCCCAATTCATGCCAAAGTTTTTCTTCTATTCTTCATTTGATGATGAAAGGAAATCCAAATGCCTTAACATTTGAGGATTTAGTCTCTATTCTATTGCAAGAAGATCAGTCTAGGTCAAAATAGGTCCATCATGCGTGTTGCACATCAAGCTTTCTCGGCTAGTCAAAAGAGCAAAGTTAAATGGAGCTCTTCTAGTAGTAAGCAAAAATCTACTAATTCTGCACAATCGAAGAAGGAAAACATAGAAGAGAAGAAAATAGAAAAGAAAATTTTTTTTTACAAGTACTATAAAGCAAATGATCATGTCATAAAGAATTTTCCAAAACTAACTGCAAAAGAGGCAAAGAAAAACGAGGCTAGAATGGTTGTTGGAGAGGCCTCTACATCAAAAACAAAGTTTGTAAATCTAGTGTAGAATGAACTATGTGCATTTACTATTGTTTGCAGTTTTTACCCATCCTTTGGTGAACACTATATGTCTACAATAGACTTAGATGTTAGGTACTTTGCTAGTGGGACAACCAAACATATTACTTCATAGCATAGTTTCTTCACTTCACTCGCACTTGCCCCTATAGGGAATACTATCACATGCGCCAACAACTCCTCTTATCCTATCATGGAATTTGGAAAGTTCATTCGAACTACTACAGATGGTAGTTGTTTCACATTGTGGAATGCTCTATTTGTGCTAGGGATCAAGAAGAATCTGTTATCAGTTTCAACTTTAACCAAGAAAGCTTCGTTGTGAAATTTGTTGATGACAGATGTACAATTCATGATCTTTCAAATGGCAATGTGATTATTGCTTCTAGAATTTTATGTGGTGGGCTATATAGGCTCATTGCCTAGGAAATATCTATGAATGATTGAACATGTGCAGTACATGATTCTCAGGCCATGTTAGATGCAAATATTTGGCATGGATGCTTTGGTCATCTGAATTTTGCTAGTTTGCTATGCCTACAAAAATCTGAAATGGTGTCCTCTTTGCCCAAACTTGAGAGAACTAGTAAACATGTTTGTGAAGGTTGTATGTTGGGCAAAATGTAGTGTTCATCCTTCCCAAAAGATGGTTCAGTTTGAGCTACTCAAAAATTGCAGCTTGTACATAGTGATGTCTATGGTCCTATGCAAACACCTTCTTTAGGAAACTATCTTTACTTTGTGACTTTCATTGATGATTTTTCTAGGCATGCATGGGTATATCCATTGAAAGCAAAGTCCAAAGTGTTTATGTGCTTCAAACAGTGTTTGGTTTTTGTTGAAAATCTGTGAGCATGTAAAATGGGCATCCTCCATTCTAATCAAGGGTATATCCATTGAAAGCAAAGACCAAAGTGTTTATGTGCTTCAAAGAGTTTTTGGTTTTGGTTGATAATCTATGAGCATGTAAAATGTGCATCCTCCATTCTTATAAAGGGGAGGAATATATGTCTTCTAAATTTAATGCATTTCTGGCTGAATGTGTGATAAAACATTAGTGCACAGTGCCATATACACCTCAACAGAATTGAGTTGTTGAACGGAAGAACAGGTCACTCATGGAGATGGCTTCAGGCCGTTATATGTGTAGCATATGTACCTAACAGATGTCCCACTAAACCATTGTAGTGTATCACTCCATATGAGGCTTGGCCTAAACAACATCGTAGGAAACTAGATGATAAAGCACTAAAATGTATTTTTGTTGGGTACAGTTCCGAAAGCAAAGGCTATTATCCATATCATCCATAGACTAGTCCTATTTTGGTTAGCCGTGATGTTGCTTTTGTGGAAGATGCTACTCAGCCTTTACTTTCATGTATGAAGACACATTTGTTAGCTCCAAAGACATGTATGATACTTTGCTGCCTCTTTTTACAGGTGGACAGACTAATGCCAGTCCTAATGAGACAACTTCTTAGCCTCACAGGTTTCATGTGATCATATAGATGATTCCATTTTTTATGTAGATTTACATGATGCACTTGCTGATAAGAGACCTGATATTGAGGAGGCGAAACCTATGCCAAAAGTGTTGCTGCAAACTTTGTGTGACAGCAAATTGGATGCACCTCTATCATAGTGTACTTGTTTAGGCTCTCATAGTGCCTCTTTTGCATGAGATTGCTATGCTATGGCTACCTCTAGTCTCTATGATGAGAATGAGCCTATCTCGTTTGATGAAGCAAAAAATTTTTAAAATTGGATGGTTGCTATGCAATCAGAATATGATGCTATCATGAAAAATGGTACCTCGTCTTTATGTGACTTGCCTCC
This sequence comes from Ceratopteris richardii, assembly GCA_020310875.1. Classification (NCBI taxonomy): domain Eukaryota; kingdom Viridiplantae; phylum Streptophyta; class Polypodiopsida; order Polypodiales; family Pteridaceae; genus Ceratopteris; species Ceratopteris richardii. The sequence goes on from CM035423.1 coordinate 90,504,273, forward strand.
TTGCAAGAAGGCCATTGCCACTAAGTGGGTATACAAGCTGAAGTGTAAGCATGATGGAGCAATTGGCATGTATAAGGCTAGGCTTGTTGCAAAGGGTTATGCACAGGAAGGAGGCATTGATTTTGATGAAACCTTTGCTCCTACAAGCCAAATGACTATTGTTCATAGTATTTGTGCACTTGCATCTCATCGTGATTGGAATGTACATCAGTTGGACATTAAAACCACATTTTCGAATGGTGACTTATGAATATAAGTGTATGTTTTTCAGTCTTGTGGCTTTGTACATAAGAAACATGAAAACGAGGATGAAGAAGGCATTATATGGTTTAAAGCAAGTACCACATGCTTGGTATGAAAAGATACATGCCTATCTGATTGCACATGGTTTTGAGAACAACCACCTCATATGTTAAGTGTTCTAGTGATGTGCTTCTGATCATTGTTGTGTATGCTGATGATATCTGCTCATTGGTCCTCATGACAATCATATTGCTGATTTAAGGTGGATTTGCATGCCTCATTTGAGATATTTGATTTGGGGCATTCACATCATTATTTGGGCATTCAATTTATGCAATATGATGATGGAATGGCTTCATCTCAAACAAAATATATTGACACATTATTGCAGCATTTTGGCTTTGAAGACTGTAAATGTATTGCCACTCCTATGGAGACAGGTTTATGATTGCATTTTCATGATGCTGGAGATGCATTTGATGCTATTCTCTATTAGCAAGATCTTAGATGCTTGGTTTAATTATGCATTACTTAGCTAGATATTCAATTTGTTATCTCATAGATGAGTAGGTTTATGGATTTCCTAGGTTCCACACATTCGTGCGTGATTAAGCACGTTGTCAACTACTTAAGTGGTACCCGGTGTGGGAGCGATTTGTGACGATTGGTGGATCAATTCAATCGTCTCGCTAATGGTTCACAGAGGGTGACTATGCAGAAAAAGTATCTTTCTTTTTCCTAAGGACCGTAGGGCAAAGCGTTTCTATATCTTTCAACTGCATCTAAATAGGATGGCAAGATTAATTCCACACTAACTACTTGATCTTTAATTGATTTCAGTTTCGTTTAAATCTTCTTGGGAATTATCAGTGTTTCTAGCTATGAATGGAGGAAAAAGAGCTTCACTATTTTCAGTACTAGGTGGAACAATGGAAATTAATGGTAAAGTTCCAGATAATCTACGATCAAATTCTCTTGAATGCAAAGTTTCTTCTACAATCTTATCTTTAACTAGTTCTTTAATTTCTGTATCATTAACTTCAACTGGTTTAGGAAATAATAATTCAAATGTAGATGGAGGTAAAAAGTTATTACTAGATGAAGCCTCTTCAGACATAAAGATGAAATAAGAGTAGATTAATGATTTATTTCCTATACAAAGCTATAAGATATTGTTCATAAAATGATATCCTTTACAAACTAAACAATAGTTTTTCAGCTAAGTAGACTCTTTCCACACTTCAAATCTTCAGTTTGTCTTCAACAAGGCTACATATCATCTGAAAAGTCACATGAGAAATATAAGTATGTTTTTATAAAAGATTAAACACTCATTTCAATCTTAACATATTTAAAAAGCTTAGTTTAATATAACATAATTAATTTTTCTAAAACACATATATATATAAGTACATACATTTATTTTAACATACATATTGCAATAAAATAATTCATGCATACATTACTTTAACATACATCATATAATTCATATATATACATAGCTTCATACACAAGCATATTCATACATATTACATATGCTAACATACATCACATGCATACATGCATACTAACATACATGCATGACATAACATACACTAACATAAACGAACATGCATACATAACATGACATGCATACATACATGCATACACATAAATGAACATGCATAAACTTTCATTCACTAACACACATGCATGAACATACATGCACATGCATGATTATACCTGCACAAACATACATGAACATGCTTACACACAAACATGCACTAACATACCTATATGCATACATGCACAAACATAAATGAACATGCATACATACATGACATACACACATGCATAAATAACTTACACTAACACACATATGCATGAACATACATACACAAACACATAACATACAAGCACTAAAATCTAATATTCATGCATTAACTATGTATACATTTACATAAATAACATTCACTAACATACATCTAACATTTACATGCATTTCCTAATATCTAACATGCACTACCTAACATCTAACATCTAACATGCATTACTTAACATTTAACATGCACTACCTAACTTCTAACATCTGACATGCACACATTAACTAATATGTCTAACATTCCACAAGGATACACACACTAACATCTAACATGGGTACAATCACTTACCTAATGCATTTCTAATAATTTTCTATCAAGCTAAGGGTTGAAGAAGCTTTGAATAATGGATAAGAAAAGGAAGGGATAAGTTAAGATTAGATAGGATAATTATTTGGAAATAGAGAAGTTGGAAAGAATAATGAATTCTTTGGAAAAAAATAAGGCTAAATGGCTCCTTCTTTTTGCTAAACTGTGAACACACAAAAAACTTTAGGATAACAATTCATACATTTAATATGTAACCAATCTAATTAATTAAACACACACATACCCTTCATTTCACGTTTTCAATCACATACATTTAAATATCTATTTATATATATATATAAACTTCTTCAACATTAAACATACATAAAATCATTCATATATATTACTCATTTAAATATATATTTCCTAATATATATTTTTCAAAAGAAAATGAAAATACAACATATATATAAAGTAAACATCATAATAATAATAATAATAATAAGCTAAAAAAGAAAAGGAAACATAAATTAAAAAACTTTCACTCTTTCTCTCTCTCTCTCCCTCTCCCTCCCCCTCTCTCTCTCTCTCTCTCTCTCTCTCTCTCTCTCTCTCTCTCTCTCTCTCTCTCTCTCTCTCTCTCTTCTGTGACCGCTGTCGGCTGCAGAGAGAGGGATGGAGGAAAGGAGATTAAAAAATAAAACAAAATGATTAAAATTAAAAAGGAAACATCAAAACTCTCTCTCTCTCTTACTCTCTCTCTCTCTCTCTCTCTCTCTCTCTCTCTCTCTCTCTCTCTCTCTCTCTCTCTCTCTCTCTCTCTCTCTCTCTCTCTCTTCTCTCTCTTGTGCTGTCGGACGAACCCGCCGGTTGTAGCGAGAGGGGAAAAAAGACATTAAAAATAAATAAAAGAAAAAATAAAAAAACATTCAATGCTCTCTCTCTCTCGCTCTCTCTCTCTCTCTATCTCTCTACTGCTTGCACAGTCCTGTTGCGCCGCCGACAAAGAAGAGAGGGAGAGGGAGAAAGAAAAAAAGGGAATTAAAGAAGCATTAAAGAAAGGAGAGGGAAGAAAGAAAAAGGAAAAAAAATGGAAGGGAAAAGGAAAAAGAAAAAGGAGGAAATAAATTGAAGGAGAAAAAAAAACAAAACGCCCCTCCTTGTCTTTGCGTCGACTTTTTTTTCAAAGAAAAAAAATTTGCTCTAGAATGAAGGAATGACAAAAGTAAGAGAGATCGAATTCTCTCTCCTCCTGCCAGAAGACAGTCATGGAAATGAGTGCACAAATCACTATAGTCTAGAGCAAAGGAAAAATAGAGTACCTGGAAAATCACATGAGCTACTGAATACGACTCCCCTCTTTATATAGATGAGAGTAGCCCACCATAGCCCACATTTTCCCTAAGATAACTGATCCATGCAGCCTACATTTGCTCCTCTTCAAATCAACAACACTCCAATTAAAAAAAGGCATGGGATTTTTCTTCTAGTTGTTTTCTCAAAAATGCACTAAACCACTCAAATTAAATATTCACTAGGCCTTCTATTTAGACTTTAATAAATTCAACCCTTCAATTCCTTTTTATTTATTTAATCACTTTAGAATAAATGCAACCCTTAAGATTAAATTAAATTAAATCCATCAATAAATTTAATTGTATCCATAACCTTAGTGTGAAAAATGACAATTAATAATAACATATTTAATTAACCAATTGTAATTAAAATATTTGCTAAGATTTCATTCATTATAATTACCCTATTTATTAACTCATTTATAGACTAAAACCTACTTAATTAATCTCTTAACCATAGGTTTACCCTTCAACTAACTTCAAACCATGATTTTTTAAACCCAATCAACCCATAAACTAATCTTCTAACCTTCCATAACCTTCTAGATTTATTAATTAATCCTTAATTAACCTTGAAATTAAGCTTGAACCCTATAAAACGTGTTCAAAACCAACATTTAACCCTTAAATACCCTTGAATTATCTTTCAAAATTCAGATAAATCCTTGACTAACCCTTTCTTTTTCATCTATACCCATAATTATTTTAGAAAACACCTAGATAAATACTTCCCATCTTGATATTAATCATCAAACTTCTTGTCATGCAAAAATTAAAATCAAACATTAGTCAAATTATCATATTTTAACCAAATTTATTCCAATCAATTAATCTTTTAATTTTAGTAATATTTTAAGAGTAATAAATTCTTTTCGACGTCCGCGCCCACTAAACCTGCACATCGTCCCGATGGGCCAACCTGCAGATTCAAGTGGAACATATCAAATTCTTTTGAAAATAAGGTTTAAATTTTTCAAAGTTTTATTTTATCATGCATTCATACTTTGTGCAATTAAAAAGATTAGCACAAATCTTCTAAAAAAACAAAGTAAATATAAGTCATATAAATATCATGTTATATTTCTGAATCCACATTTAAACAATAAATCATAAGTGTCATAGTCTTTGTGTTCATGTAACTTGCTTGGAATAAGTAACTTATCCTGCATAACAACATATACCAAAACTTTTTTCATCAGATAATAGAATTATATGCCTCCTACTTTTATTTCCTATGGTCTTACTCCCCATTCATTTCCTTTTTTCATATCATTTTTTTCTCTTGCTTTATTACTTCATCCCAACTCAGCTCTTTATTTATTTTTAACAAATCGGCCTATAGCGAAATTGGGTGTGACTCCTGGACTTGTCCACCCGGCCAAGTTTATTCCACTTGTCTGCCAACCCGGCATAGCACACGACAAAACTATGTCAGCCCTACATGAAATCGATGTCACCTCGTGGCTCTGATTGCCCAACCAGAGTAACTCCACCTGCCTATCAACCCATGCATGCACATGATAACATAAAGGTTAGGCCTATGATGAAACTAGCGTCAGCTCATGGCCTTGATCACCTGACCAAGGTTGTTCCACCCCGCTACTAGCCTAACATAGTACACCAACTACAAACACATACATATAAGCTAATTGGGTATGAAGTTTTATTTTTTTAATTCATTTAGAGGTCATATCTCATAAGGAATAAATAGCAAGGTCAAAAATCCCACTTACTAATGGATAAAATTTTGAGCATATACATGTATTCATAATAAGGCTACCATTTTTCCCACAAGCTTCCAATTCTAAAATTTCTATTTAACTATCTGATTCAGTTCATATAAATACAAGTTTTCATGCTTCAATCATAAATATATCAGATATTTAACATCTTACATACTACTTGATTTTTTTAAATAAATTTGACCATATACTTTTAACTCATGCAGTAATGCAGTGCATATACACAAAAAATCAAAGAATCTTTAATTAGAACTTTTTCTCCTGATTTTGAATAGATATTTCAATCATCATCTTCATCAGCATCAATCTCGTCAATCTCATATTCTTCATTATTTCTCTTCTTAAACAGTTTAACTCTTTTCCCTACAGTCAAATTCTTCAATAAAGAACCATCAAATTCTCTAAGTTTAAATGTACCATTATCAAATACAGTTGCAACTACATACGAACCAAACAATCTTTTAATTAATTTCTTCCTAGCATCATACTGTGTATCAAAAGTACTATCATAAACTAATACCCAATCATCTACTTCTATAGTACGAGGCCTAAGTCTATGTTTTTTTATCAAAATAGATTTTAGTTTTAAGATGTGATTCTCTAACTTTTGTAGAGCTTCTTCAATCATTTTATTTCCTAGATTTAACTGCATAATCCTCATAGAAACGAGATCTTCACGAGTCATCTCACTATTCCACAGAAGCGTCATCCATGAAATAATCTGGGTCTGGATAGGAAAAATCCACTTCTCATAGGACATTAGTTCTGCATGCATAAATCCTGTAGATCTAGTATATGTCATCCTATTTGCCCATAGTGCAAAAGGAAGGAATCTAGGCCACTGCGTTGTATCACCATTCCAGACCTTAAAAAAATGCCTTTACAATAGAGGGATGTCCCCGTTCAATCTTACCATTAGACTCCGGATTATAAGCAGTAGTGAGAGATAGATGAATCCCATGCTAGTCAAAGAACTCTCTAGCCTCTCTAGCATCTAACTCACCCCTATCTGCTACTATCTTTTCTACATAGCCAAATCTACTAATAACTTCTTCTAACAAAAATTTACATATGTTATAAGTAGTTTTAGTACGAAGAGATCTGCCCATTAGTTAAGTCTTCCCTAGCTAAAACTATATATCTCATCCTATCTAAACCTTTAGGCATCGTCACTAAATCAACTACCCACTTGTAATGAATACAAGGAGGATAGGTAGGGTGCAGAGGTTCTCTATGTCTAACTAATGAATGTACCTGACAAGTCACGTATATTCACATACATACCTAGCCACCAATAAGCTTCTCTAATTTTATGATAAGTCACATAAAAGCCTTTATGCCCTACCCAAAGAGTTTCATGCATATCTATCAGAACTCTACTTTGAAGATTTTTATTTCCTAAAACTCGTTGAGGATATCTAATTTTCCCTTTTGCATCATGCCAAATAAAACCATCCTTTAAAAAGAAATTAAATGCACGTTTCCTAATATCTCTAAATCTATTAGCTGACCAAACAGGTAATTGCTTCAAAGTTCTAAGATAACATCCTATATCATACCTAATTCCCTCATACTCATTTTCATTAAATTTTTCATACACATAAACATCAAAAAATTAATCACATTTAATTCAGCTTCAATCATGTCATCATCTTCAAAGTTAGCCCTAGAAAGCATATCTGCAACAGAGTTAGTTTTCCCAAAAATATGATTTAAAATAGGATTAATAAACTTAATATAAGATATCCACCTTAACATTGCTATATCTGGAGAAGAACAATTAGTAATCATTCCTATTAATGGTAAACAATCTGTTTCTATTACTACATTGGCTCCTATAAAATACTCCTTAACAGTCTTTAACGCAGTAACTAAACCCCATAATTCATCTTATATTTGTGGATAATTGTTTTTGAGTTTCATGTAAACTTTCAGCCCCAAATCTAATAGCGTTTCTATTTCCCTCACTATCATCTTGTCCTATTACCCATCCTATTCTTATGGGACTAGTATCTACAGTTAAAATAATCGGTTTATTATTAGCGTAATTTACACGTTTTAAAACAGGTGCATTAGAAAGTAGAGTTTTTAATTTCTTGATTGCTTTAACATGAATTTCGGTCCATTTAAATTTTCTATTTTGCCTAAGTAAATCATACAATGGATTAGCTACATGGGCATAATGCGGAATCCAAATAGCATAAAATACACATGCTCCTAAGAAACATCTAACATCACTAATGTTCCTACAAGTTTTAGATAATTTATTTATAGCATCTACTTTTGGAGGATAAGGCTTAGGACCATAGTAACCACATAAATGTCCTACAATTAAAACTTAATTAACACCAAAAACTGATTTTTCTATGGAGAAAGCTAATTCTACTTCTTCAAATCTTTTAAGTATTTTCTCACAATCTAAAATATGATTAGATACAAACTTCCTACAACCTAAAGAATCTAATGTTTCATCTTTTTCTTTTTCTTCACAGCCTTTAATTGGAATATCATCTATAAACGGCATGGTCACATTAGGAATAAAATCATGAAGAACCATATTCATTGCGTTCATCATATGTGCTACCGAATTTGTAGCTCCTTGGGGAAGAGTACACATACAAACTAATCCTAAAGGAGTCTTCATCGTAGTAGTATCTCTACTCTTAGTAGCAAGCTGGAACTGATCATATCCTGAATATAAATCACCCATAGAATAGATAGAATGCCCAGCAAAAGCTTCAATAAATTCTCCTACAATAGGGTTGGTTCCTAGATTCCTAATTGTAACTTTATTTACGAGTTGTAAGTCTTGGATAAATCTAAGATTACCATTCTTTTTAGGAACAGTAAACCATCTATAAGAATAAGGTGTGGAGGAAGGTTCTAAAGTTTGCATATGCATCTTCTCCTTAAGCAGTTTCATTAGCTTAGGTAAATGAGCCTTTGGAATTGGTATAGGGCGAAGATTCCAAGGTATATGGGCTACGGTAAATATGATCATAGGAGATACTATTCTAAGGTCAACACATCCTATTTCATGAGGATAAAGAGAAAAAGCTTTTCCATGTTTTCTTATCATTTCATGAAACAATTCACGTTCAGTAGGCAATAAAAAAGAATTCACGTAAGATGGGATCATTAGCTACTTGTTTTATTTTCAGGTCACTTCCTTCAGGTAAAGCTTGAGCTATCGGTTTTACTTTTTTTTCTACTGTTTTATACTTTGTAATAATTTTAGCTTCATGAAAATCAGAAAAAAATTTTAAAGTTAAATCATATTCATTTAATGAGTTTAAAAGAATAACACGTAATAATTTTTCACCATGTAAGGCTTCATTAGTTTCTTCAAATAAAGTAGAAGAAAAAGAAGTTTCAATTATATTTTCAATATTTTCATTTATGGATATATATCCTTTATCTTTAAAATATTTTTCAAGTTTTTTCATTATTTTCCTAAGAATATCTTTACTATTTAGAATTTGTAATTTTGAAGATGTAAAATAAATAGAAAAATTTTCTATTTTATGTACACATTTTTGTGAGATTTCAAACCAGTTACCACTGTTGTCCTGCTCAACAATGGTGTCTAGTAAAAATTCTCATCAACGTATGTTCCAGAATCACTAAGAGGTAGATCACTCTCGTGCATCTTCTCTTGTGAATGGATAGGTGTTTTCCTAATTTGTTCTCTATTTCTAATAGGGTTTGGATTAACAGTCATTACTTGTAATAATTGTAAATCATCTTTTGATCTAAATCTAGCATATGCAGAGACGTCTTCGATTTTTTTTGTTTCCATTCGAGTTTCACAGATAAAGGGTTGTCCTAAGATGATTTCATAGGAACAATTATCTTGTATGAAAAAGTGAAATGTTTCACTTATTCCACCTATTGAAATTGGAATGTTTGCACATGCTCCTAAAAGTGCACCACATCCATTGTCTACTGCGCTCATAATCCACCCATGTTGTTTATCTATAGGCCATCTAAATTTATCATATAATTCTTTTGATATTACGTTAATTTCTGAACCTAAATCTAGTAAAGCTAAAGTTGTACATGAATTTTTCCTATCTCCTAAATTTACTTTGATCTCAGGTGTTCCCCTTGCCTAAAAACTCTTTTTGTAATTGCTTTCAGATTTTTCCTGTATATTATCTAGAAGAATTGGTCCTAAAAAATTTTTATTAACGTATCCTTCACTTTCTTCCTCATCATCAGAGTGAGAAGAAAAAGAATCTTTAGAAATATGAGTTACATCTACATTGTCGTGCATTTCAGTATCAGTATTTAATGGAAATATTTTTCTTTTAATCATTTTAATAAAGTTATCTTTAAATTCTAATTTAGCTATAGTAAATAATTGTTCAAGTGACATAGTCACTTGACTTTTTAAAAGAATATCATAGAGTATTTCTTTTGTGTCATTTTTTTGTTCAAGTTCTGAAGTTAAAATAGCTTTTGGAATTCTTTTGGGTTTCTTTGTTTTTCCCTCATTTTTATCTGTTTCTTCATTAGTCTTTGAATCTAATTCACTAGGCTTTGATTCAAAAGGTTTGTTTGATGTCTTAGGTTGTTTAACCTCCCTTATATCTCTTCTTTTGTGCTCATTTGGATCTAAATTTGTATTTTCATTAAATTGTACACTTTTAGGTTCTTTTCTCAATTGTTTTCTAGTTACTCTTTGATTAGTTTCATCTAAATCTTGAGTTTCATCTCTTTTTCTCTTTTCTTCCACATTTGCAATATGTGAGAAGATAGAGAAATGATCTACAGGTGAGTTCCATGCTGTTTTGTTCATTATATCATCTCTAGCTTTTATTAATGCTTCTATTGAATAATTTTTGGTTGCATTTGAGGTTTCATCATCTAGATCACTCTCATCGCATTCTAATCTAACCCCAGATGAGCTTCTTTGTGCTTCAGATAAATTTTCATATAGTCTTTGCATTCCACCTTTTCCCCAATTATAGCTAGATGGAGGTGCGTGCGGTAGTCACATAGTTTTTTATCAATATCAATTACTAGTTTTCTTTCTTTTGCCTCTTTTAAATATTCACAGGCATAAGACATATATTGAGTAGAGTCGCACCAAACACATCGTTGGGTGGGTGCCCCTCTTCGTTCATTATTCTGAGCTACTGGTTGATTCACTAAAGGTGCTATAGGTATAGGATTTATTTGTGGGGCATGAGTAAACCGAGGACCTAAAATTGTTCTATCTTGACTAGTTAAAGAATGAATTGTGTTTTGAACTGTAGCCACTTCCTTAGTTATCATATGCATCTGCATCATATTATTTATTTTATTAAATAATATCTCAAACTGTAACTCACTAGGAATTTTAGATGTTGATGCTTGTTCAGTTGTACTAGAGTTTATATTAATTTTAGGATTTCGAGAAGTTGGTCCTACTGTTGGAAAACTTAAATTCATATCAAACACACAACATACAAGCACTAAAAGCTAATATTCATGCATTAATTATGTATACATTTACATAAATAGCATTCACTAACATACATCTAACATTTACATGCATTTCCTAATATCTAACATGCTCTACCTAGCATCTAACATCTAACATGCATTACTTAACATTTAACATACACTACCTAACTTCTAACATCTAACATGCACACATTAACTAACATGTCTAACATTCAACAAGGGTACATGCACTAACATCTAACATGGGTACATGCACTTACCTAATGCATTTCTAATAAGTTTCTATCAAACGAAGGGTTGAAGAAGCTTTGACTAATGGATAAGAAAAGGAACGGATAAGTTAAGATTAGATAGGATAATTATTTGGAAATAGAGAAGTTGCAAAGAATTATGAATTCTTTGGAAAAAAATAAGGCTAAATGGCTCCTTCTTTTTGCTAACCTGTGAACACACAAAAACTTTAGGATAACAATTCATACATTTAACATGTAACCAATCTAATTAATTAAACACACACATACCCTTCATTTCACGTTTTTAATCATATATATATATATATATATATATATATATATATATATATATATATATATATATATATATATATATATATATATATATATATATATATATATATATATATATATATATATATATATATATATATAAACTTCTTCAACATTAAGCATACATAAAATCATTCATATATATTACTCATTTAAATATATATTTTCTAATATACATTTTACAAAGAAATGAAAGTAAAACACATACATAAAGTAAACATAATAATAATAATAATAATAAAAGAAGCTAAAAAAGAAAAGAAAAAATAAATAAAAAAACTTTCACTCTTACTCTCTCTGTCTCTCTCTCCCTCCCTCCCTCCCTCCCTCTCTCTCTCTCTCTCTCTCTCTCTCTCTCTATCTCTCTCTCTCTCTCTCTCTCTCTCTCTCTCTCTCTCTCTCTCTCTCTCTCTCTCTCTCTCTCTCTCTCTCTCTCTCTCTCTCTCTCTCTCTCCTGTGACCACTGTCGGCTGCAAAGAGAGCGATGGAGGAAAGGAGATTAAAAAATAAAACAAAATGAATAAAATTAGAAAGGAAAAATAAAATCTCTCTCTCTCTCTCTCTCTCTCTCTCTCTCTCTCTCTCTCTCTCTCTCTCTCTCTCTCTCTCTCTCTCTCTCTCTCTCTCTCTCTCTCTCTCTCTCTCTCTCTCTTTCTCTCTCTCTTCTAGTGTCGGACGGACCCGTCGACTGTAGGAACAGGGGAAAAAAGAGATTATAAATAAATAAAAGAAAAAAAAATCAATGCTCTCTCTCTCTCTCTCTCTCTCTCTCTCTCTCTATATATATATATATATATTGTGCGCACAGCGCTGCTGTGCCACCGATAGAGAAGAGAGGGAGAGGGAGAAAGAAAAAGAGGGAATTAAAGAAGCATTAAAGAAAGGAGAGGGAAGAAAGAAAAAGGAAAAAGAAATGGAAGGGAAAAGGAAAAAGAAAAAGGAGGAAATAAATTGAACGAGAATTAAAAACAAAACGCCCCCCCTTGTCTGTCCGTCGACTTTTTTTCAAAGCAAAAAATTTGCTCTACAATGAATGAATGAAAAAAGTAAGAGAGATGGACTTCTCTCTCCTCCTGCGAGACGACAATCATGGAAATTAGTGCACAAATGACTATAGTCTATAGCAAAGGGCAAATAGAGTACCTGAAAAATCACATGAGCTAGTGAATACGACTCCCCTCTTTATATAGATGAGAGTAGCCCACCATAGCCCACATTTTCCCTAAGATAACTGATCCACGCAACTTACATTTACTCCTCTTCAACTCAACAACACTCCAACTAAAAAAAAGGCTTGGGACTTTTCTTCTAGTTGTTTTCTCAAAAATACACACAGCCACTCAAATTAAATATTCACTACGCCTTCTATTTAGACTTTAATAAATTCAACCCTTCAATTCCTTTTTATTTATGTAATCACTTTAGAATAAATGCAACCCTTTAGATTAAATTAAATTAAACCCATCAATAAATTTAACTGTATCCATAACCTTAGTGTTAAAAAATGACAATTAATAATTAACATATTTAATTAACCATTTATAATTAAAAGATTTGCTAAGGTTTCATTTATTATAATTACCCTATTTATTAACTCATTTATAGACTAAAACCTACTTAATTAATCTCTTAACCATAGGTTTACCCTTCAACTAGCTTCAAACCATGATTTTTAACCCCAATTAACCCATTAACTAATCTTCTAACCTTCCATAATCTTCTAGATTTATTAATTAATCCTTAATTAACCTTGAAATTAAGCTTGAACCCTATAAAACATGTTCAAAACCAACATTTAACCCTTAAATACCCTTGAATTATCTTTCAAAATTTAGATAAACCCTGGACTAACCCTTTCTTTTTCATCTATACCCATAATTATTTTAGAAAGCACCTACATAAATACTTCCCATCTTGATATTAATCATCAAACTTCTTGTCCTGCAAAAATTAAAATCAAACATTAGTCAAAATTATCATATTTTAACCAAATTTATTCCAATCAATTAATCTCTTTAATTTTAGTAATAGTTTAAGAGTAATAAATTCTTTCCGACACCGGCTACTTGGATTGTTTTATCCCAAGGGGGGATCACCACTACCAAATTTACATGCTTCTTCTAACTCTGACTCGGTTGGTTGCTATGACACTGGTGTGTGGAGTAATGACTTTTGCTTCATGTTTAGTAGCTCGTGTATATCTTGGATGAGTGAGAAGCAGCCTACTGTGGCAACTTCCAGTTGTGAGGCTGAGTATAGGGTAGCTTTCAGATTGACTATTGAGTGTGTGTGGCTCAGATGCCTTATGGCTGATTTGGGTGTTCCTCAGTCTCTTGCCACCACCATCTTCACTAATAGTTAGAGTGCATTGGCATTTACGAGGAACCCTATGATCTGTGCTCATAGTAAGCAGAGTGAGGTGCATTATCATTATGCCAGGGAGAGGTTCTTTGCTGGAGAGATAAGCTTGGCATATGTGCCCACAAAGGAGAACATTGCAGACCTTAACATAAAGGCTCTCCCTAGGGAGAAGTTTGAGGCTTTCCACAAAGCTGGCGTACTTCCTTCTGAGGATTGATTCCACATAGTTGGGCACTTCCTTATACATGAGTGCGAGCTCCTTGTTCACGGCATCACTCCTAGGGGGGGATTTGTTGATATATTTAGGTACTGATGTGTGTGGACACTCTAAGACCATTGGGGCACTTTTTTCCCTCTTTAGGAGGTTATTTTCCCCCGGCTTGTATATACGCCTACTACCCTAATGGGTTACTTGTACATTCTAGTGGTACTACATTGAGTATTGTGTGTTGTGCTTCAAGCTTCTTCTTGTTCCTTGTGTTGTTTGCGTGCTTCCATAGACCTCGAACTCCAATAGGTGATAAAAAGAACCTATCACATATAATCACTCATATCGCAAGATCTATGCATAGTGAGGTTATGAAACTTTGTAGACATACTTAGTACATAGTATCTAAATTATCAAATCAATGGATTGTACAATGAGTACTCACATACATAGAAATGCCTCAGAGAAACTATTAGAGTTACTTAATGTACTATAATATAAAATAGATATTAATAAATCAATAAGATTACAGTAAAAGATGTATTGCTAATGGATGTATGATACAAATAGAGTGTGGATGACTTCTCTAACTTTAAGATAGTACAATGTTCACTCAATATGAGTATGATGATTAGATCTAATATTTGATGATCCCATGACTCAAATCATCATGTATATATACACCTTTTGACTTGATGACTATTAGGAATTCCATCTAAAAGTGATCCTAACTTTTAGGGAATGATTTAGAACTTGAATTTAAACTGATTCAAGACTTTTGGATCTCACTAAACTCAAAAGATTCTCTCTATCTTATCACTTTTATCTTTGACTAAGATAAACTGAAGATTTGACCTTTGAACCCTCCAAATCATATGCTGGAATGAAGACATATTTTTGCCTCAAATGTTAAAAGACATCCAATGTGCATTTATCCAATTACTTAGGCTTGTTGAATGCACCAAAATACTTGGAGATGAGGGAAACCACTCAAACAAGTAGAGGATAGCTTAGAGGGGGAGATACTAGCTTATTCAAAACCCTCAATGACTCACACTCATGACATGTGATCACTCAAATTTGTGATGATATTAGTGTATTTACATGTTTAAAAGATTCCATAAAAGTTAGGATACTATTTATGTAGATTTTAGGACTCATCATACCTTAGTGTGATAGGTAGTTTGTTAAGCTAGGTGGTTTGAACTTTTGAGCTTTTATATAAAAGCTGAAAAGATTCCCTAAACATTAGGATGTTCTTTTTGTACATTTTAAGGTTTATTACAACTGGTTGGACTCTCTTCATTGTTGGAAGATTTCACCTCCTAATGCATAAGAAGAAGCTTGGGCCATGCTTAAGAACTAGATACACTCAAACCTGCACTCTTTAAAATTGTTATATCTCTCAGTTCCCAAACTTAGTCACCAAAACCTTTTAGCCACATAAACAAGACAAAAAGATCTTTCTTTTAAGCTATCAATCAATGGAACGGGGAACTTGTAAACAATTCAATTCAATCACACAAGAAAAACCTTTTTTCTTAACATGTTTTTGGACAGAACAATAGAGAAAGAAAGATTCATATATCATAAAAGCAATTTGCCAAAACCCTTTTGGGTTTAGAGTCCTTATTTTGCAAGATTTCAAGAAAGTATAGGAACTTTAAGAATGGATCTTGCTATAGAGAGATAATGAATTACTAATAGGATTCTATAGAAATTCAACACCTTTTGGAAAGGGTAGGAGAGATATACAAGACTACATGAACTCCTATGATAAACAATGGTTCAATAGTGCATGTATAACCAACACGCTAGCTTCCTAACATCCAAACACACTTAGAATGAGCTTGGATGGTGCTTAAATAATCATGAGAGCCTTCCATGTCTCTTCATATGTCCTCCATGTCTCTTCACATGCCCTCCTTCTCTGTTCAGTTACCTTATGACTTTGTCTCATCATTATGGTGTATTTTGTTGGTTCAATGCCTCCTTTTGGATAAGGTTTCACCTTCAAAAATGTGTTTTGACTTTCTTAAGATTTAAAATCCTTCAATTTAAGTTATTGGTTAAAAAACATATGCTTGAGCCTTCCCAAAAACCATGTAACATTTAACACTCCCCCTCAAGCTAAATATCCTTTCCTTCCAAGTGTGGGGGTTGGTTCCTTCATACCTATCATGCCTTTGAGCTTTTCCATCCACTTTACACCCAAGAACTTTGTAAGATGGTCTGCAATTTTGTCCTTGGTTTTGACATTTCAAATATCTATCTGCTTATCCACATTCATTTCTTTTATGAGGTGATAATGCACTTCGATATGCTTAATCCTAGCATTGAACATTGGATTCTTTGCAGTGATGATACTTGAGATATTATCTCCAAGCAATGGATCAATTCCAACCTCAATATCATGATCTTTTAAGAGTTTTTTCAAACCACATGACCTCACATGTAAGTTGAGCAAGAGCGTTATATTCTAACTCTATGGTAGTCAATGCAATAATGAGTTGTTTTTTTGACATCCATGATACACAATCTTCCCAAGCATCCTTTTGTATCAGGTACTCCTATCATTCTTGGATCTATCCCACTCAGCATCTGCATAACCCTCACATTTCATCTCACAATCATATGCATAGTAGATGCCATCATTCATTCTACCTTTGATCTACCTTAGAATCCTTGTAGCTAGATTTAAGTAATCAAATGTGGGTGCATGCATGAATTGTGAGAGCACACAAAGAGTATAAGATAGATCATTTCTAATAATGATAGCATAATTTAAGGACCCAAGCAAACTTCTATACACATGATCATCCTTGAGTGTACCACCTTGATATATGCTCAGATTGACATTGCAATTCATTGGCTATCTCAATGGCATAAAACCGCTCATACCCAGCTCATATTGTTATTCAAGTAAGTTTTTCCTTTACATACGATACAAACCTACTTCACACATATACTCTCAATGCCTAAAAAGTACTTTGGTAGATCAAGATCCGAAATTTTGAATTCCTTGCCCAATCTAGCCTTAATATCCGTGATACATGTATTATCATCACTTTTCATGATTCAATCCTCTACATATTTGCATGTGTACACAAATTTTCCATCAAGCCTTTTTACATAAAGTGAGGATCAATAGAACTTGCTGCATATTCACATTTAATAAGCTTCTCAAAAAGCCTTTGATTACATGTCCTTGCTACTTGCTTAAGTCCATACAAAGCTTTCTTGAGTCTGCATACACAATTAAGACTTTTAGGGTCCTCATTTCCCATGGATTGTTGCATGTAAACAATCTCTTCAAGATCACCATTCAAAAAAATATTATTAATGTCTAATTGGAATAATTTCAACCTCCTAGATGGTGCAATGCCAATCGCTATCTTAATTTTACTCTCTTTTGCAATAAGACGAATGTCTCTTCATAATCTATCCCATGTGTTTGGGTTAAACCATTTGCTACAAGTCTAACTTTACACCTCGCTATAGATCCATCCTAGTTCCTTTTGATCTTGTAGAACCACCTATTTGTGACCACTTCCATGTCGTCTTGCCTAAGTAGAAGCTCCCAAGTGTGATTTTCATGAATAACATCCATCTCTTCTCTCATAGCATGTGTGCATACCTTGTCTTGACAAGCTTCTTCATATGTGCATGGTTCCTTTTCGTTCACAAATTGAGACATAAAAGTGTAATTCCTAGCAATGAAGTTGTCATATTTTAGCCTTTGAATAGGGTTTTTAATCATTTATGATGTCCTCTCACAAGGGACCTAAAGAACTCTATACACAAAGAAGGCAACAAAGGTAAGCATTTTGAAGGTGTGAAGGCTGATAACTTCACAATGGTTCGAAAGAGTAAAAGGAAAGGAAAGAAGATGGAGTTGTCTACTCCATATAAAACAACACTAACTCAATTGATTTTGCAGATAAAACGATCACATTAAACAAACTAATTTTTGCAGATAAAGAAGAGAAAGAAGACAAGGAAGCCCATGCCGATAGTAGTAATAGCTCGAGAGCGGCTGAGTAGGTGAAAGCTCTAGTCTCGAGTCCCTTATTCCAATGTCATGGAACAAGGCTTCCATTTACAAAACAAGATCAAGGTGCAAACGAGATTAGGTGGAGAGCTTCCATCTCATTCCCCTAACATACTTCCTCCAACAATTCTTTTGGAAATCTTCCATCTCCAGATTTTGGCCGAAGTGAACTAAAGACTCGAACTCCCATAAGAAAAAAAGAAAAAGGCAAACGGACGAGGTGGTCTAGACTCTAAACCTCAGGATCAAATGAACCTAATGTCATGAAACATAACGGACCTCACAAATGGTAGCACGGCCTTGATTAATTATAAATAGTTCATTGACTGTATGCACTAGATTAACTTTAAGTAAATGACTCTAAGATGCCAAGAAACAACATTATAATTCGGCTCGACAAGGTCATTAAGCCTAATTCGGTTGACACTTCCATCGTGTTCAAATCCCTAGATAGAAGAATATCTGTATGCAGAGAGTCATAGACCTCCAGGTATCAGTTCTTTCATGATCATGGTTAAGGGCATAGACTGAAAAAATAGTAAAGGAATGCGAGCCTGCAAAGGAGGTAGCAACCTAGCTCTGATGCAGATCAACGGAAAACGTATAAAGAATAAGGACCAATAGGTCTTACATTCCAGAAGCGTGCCATCACACCTGCTAAGATAGGTCGTGGTGATTCAGTAGTGCTGAGAGGAAACACTCTTCAATCATTTTAGGAGGTCATCGCCATCAATTCTGTGAACGAATCTTGGATGATCAATAAACACCCTTTAACTGTACAGCAGTTACGTTCCATGCACCATAGCTGTTCACTATGGTTTTCATTTATGAATCCAACTCATTTTGCAAATGAGTTCATAGTCGAACGATGATTGAAGTTCTCCCAACATCAAGCATCTTGTGCGAGGATTGCACTAATGTGGAAAGCTTAAAAGACAGATGGTAGAGAAAAGGACAAACCATTAGGATATGGTAGAGAAAAGGA
This sequence comes from Ceratopteris richardii, assembly GCA_020310875.1. Classification (NCBI taxonomy): domain Eukaryota; kingdom Viridiplantae; phylum Streptophyta; class Polypodiopsida; order Polypodiales; family Pteridaceae; genus Ceratopteris; species Ceratopteris richardii. The sequence continues at coordinate 90,523,343 of CM035423.1, forward strand.
CAAACCATTAGGATATGGTAGAGAAAAGGACAAACCATTAGGATATGGTAGATAGTAGAGAGTAGCTGCACTTCCGTGTTTAGTGTCGCAACTTCAAAGAACTCTTTTTCGCTGGATCATGGGCTTTGCTTGCTTCTCGCTTCTTGAGCTCGTTGTTGGATCCTAAATCCTTGCGTTCCGTTTCGTTACTCTTCATTTTGCTATTGGAATATGGGTCTCGCATTGCTTTTCATAAATCTTGGTTGTGGAAGGCAAAGAAGGTTGACTTCTCGTTCCGAATCCGCTACATGATCTCCTGGCTTCTCACCAAACTTCGAAGTGAGAGTCCGTCAATTGGAAATAGAAGCCGATGTCAATGGGGAATCGAATCACACACCTCCCAACAGCACTGCTCTCTCTCTCTCTCTCTCTCTCTCTCTCTCTCTCTCTCTCTCTCCACTTAAGGCCAAATGCATTACACAGACATTACTCTTCCTTCATTATGTAGCACTACATCACTTCCCCCTGTAGAACTCTATCGGGCCATCGGCCCTGCGTGAAGAGCTCGTTCTTCAGGCTAAGGACGGCATTCATGCAGAGAATTTAGTAGTTCCAACTTTCAGACAGAAGCCTCAGACTACAGGGTGATAATGAAAGACTACAGCGCTAGCAGCCGCCGTTTACAGGATAGTTCCAAGCAGCACGCTCACTCCTTTCTACTCAGCTTTAATGGGAACTCTAGCTTCCTGTTCTACATATGGATCATCACTATTCTCATGCTGAGCTCATTGTGGTTAGCGTTTCGCCCTTACCAGAATACGGATCTACTGCTTGCCGACACCATCAATTATAGCAACGACATGTTGCACAGCGTTGCCAGCAGAGTCAAGATTGATTTCACCCGATACGACACGTTTAAGGATTTCAAATCCAGCAATCATCTTGCGAACGAGTTCGATGAAGTGAAGGAAACGCGGAAGAGTGCCGCTGCTGATGGCATTACCGCAAATGAGGAGCGGATTCCAACTGATGGCGAAATCCATGGGCACACGATCAGTGATAAAAGAACTAGTAGTACTCTCCTCCACGATGAGGATAGTGAGTCAAAGCTTCCTTATGACATCGGTGCCCCTGATGAAAGTACATTGAGCACCAACAGAAGTCCCTCTGAGAATGACGCTTTTGAAGGTGCTGTTAATCACAGTTTCGGCCACAAGAAAGACGACGCTTCTCGTGTTAGCATGACAGAACATATGGCCACAGTTGTTGCTAAGAACATCGTCGGCACTATCGAGATCAATGATTCCTCGGTGCCAGCAGGTTTCCTCTTCAACTTTGAATTCTTTAAAGTACTATTCAGTAACTGAGGTGATTATAATATCTGAACAAATCTCTAAAAACCAGGAGTGCGGTCTGATGTATAACTCTTTGACAGTGTATGTTGTCCATTGAAACGTAATTGTTCATTCAAACATAATTTTTTAAGTGTATGTTGTTCATTTAAGCATAATTGAAAGAAAATATAATAGAAAGAATAGGTAGATGATCACAATGCATGCCCAATTCGTGAGTTGTTCATTTCAATCTTTCAAACGTAATTGAAAGAGTACACAGATGATTGAACTTTTAAAAATTAAAAAAAATAAATTCGGATTTAACTTGACACAGCCAAGAAGCAGAATATAGGAAAAGGTTTTCATCCTGTACTGGAGTGGAGAAATTAGTTGCATGAGTCTTCAGTCGATCTTATGATCACCTCAATGTCCTTGACAATCTACTTAGGAAAATCAGGAATCTGGCTGAGTTAAATAATGCTAAAATAAGCTCTATAACCTTGTAGGCAAATATCTTGGCCAACAATCCATACTAATTCAGAAAGTCATAGAATTAGAGAGATAAAATGAATACGATGACTGGATGGAAACGTGATACTATACTATTTCAAATGTTTGACGTTATTGTTTTTCTTTCCAAAAGAAGTTAGACATTGAGATTTACTCTTCCTAGTTAGTTTGAACTAATTTGATAGTAGAATGAAAGGTGAGCATAGCACCCATGGGATCATTCGAATCCCACAAATTAAGGGTTGAACAGTAGCAACTACTAGGATACAGAGCCCGAGGGCTCGTTAAGGTAGACACTCAGAACACAAGATAAATGATTTGAACTAGGTAATCCAAAGCTCAACAATCATGTGAAGAGATTGCATTAATATCTCACCACCCAAGAGATGAGGGGTATCTCGCCCCACCATGGAGCTATTGAACCCTTGCCCCCGACCTTGGGAGGCAAAAGTCCCAATCAGTTGAGCTAATGTGCATAGATTGTTTGATGCTATTGTTTACATCTTGATTATGAACAGAAACAAATCTTAGTACAACACATGAGTGTGTTCATGTTAGAATAGGAGTGAACATCTCACTAGATTAGAAATTGTCTTACGTATCATTAAGTGGAAGTTAATAGATTAATTTCATCATAATGAAATCTGAAATATCACATCTACAAAGCGATGGAAAATAGTTTCAAAGGGTCAATAATATTTGGAGGATATTGATATTCAAGCTGTCCACAGATGACCAAAGACCAGAAAGAGGGTCTAAAATCAAGGATTCTGATGGCTTTCGCTTAATGTGGAGGTTCTCTTTTAGTTCGCCAATAGAAAATACAAATATAATGTGAGGTATGCTAATAAAGAAAATCTGAAACAGGAGGCAATCAACTCCGTTGAGTTCTAAAATTTGTTTCTCAAAAGTGTCAAATGCGATGATTTGTTGGAAAATATTTTCATTCCCTGTTTAGGTAATCTAGGCCAAAATTTCTGCACCTCAGATTTTGCCCAAGGGCAGAGATGCGTTTTATAATAGCTTGACCATATGCTCGTGATATTCAGATACGAAATCTCAGGCTGGTTTTCTTGTTCCACAAGAAAAATTACGTTGAGAGGCTTAGTAGGAGATACAAGCAGGTCATAAGAATGGTGTTTCCTTCATGCACTATCCATTTCCTTTCGAGAGGTCTCCTTGGAGCACAAAGTGTAGAGAGACGATGGTTTGTGAGAGTGGAAGTGGTCTTGCACCTCAAATCTTCGTTTTACATGCTATTATCTTCTTGGAAGTTGTAGTGGGTTTGCTTAACTTGCGATTGATGCACTACAATCGCTATGGTACTTTGTTCCATGTTGTTTAAAAGTTTGCATCAAAACATGTATCTTGCAATATGAAAACGATGGTGAAAGACTTTCTATTCTCAGATTTCCATCCACCTTGCAAAGTTCATTTCTCATAGCCTATAGAATTCGGTCAAACGACAGGTGTACACTCGACTTTTAGTCGACTTGAAATCTATGCAAAACGTCAATTTCATCTGTACATACCTCTACATATATGAAGCTCTAAATCAAATCTTTTTGCACAGAGATATTATAAACGGTTATCTTGATGATTCTCAATCAAGAACTCATCGAAACGAACCATGAGATTCACAAAATACGAACTGAGACTTTTCAGTTTTGAAGATTTTGCATATAGCAGGCAGTAGACTGGTGCACGCATGTCACTTCATGACTTCGTGAATTTGATTCCTCTTGATAGTACAAGGGTTGGCATTGATAACCAGATTTCTTGGATTCAGTACAAAAAGGTTATGGCGATGAAGGAATCGCATGCAAATCAATATTGGATAGTTTGTCAAGTTAGATGCACCTCTTGACTTGCCTAATTGTGGAAATTTCTTGAAGAAGATTGGACCAGAATTGCTTGATTGCAAACTCATCAATCAATCAACGAAACCTTATTTAGGTGACTCATCTGTAACTACCTTGGTCACTATGTACCTGCGAGAAATCGGGTCTTGTCCGATAATTGACTCTACCATCATCAGAACCCTTTCATGAGACCGTTCTAGGAAGCCTTACCATCAACACCGAAAAGGCTTGACCAAATTTAATGCTCAAAGGCACATGTGCTTGAATATAAATTGTATACTTTCCAATCTGCGTGTATATCTTTCTCTTTCTTTGTGAAGAACACCATAGCCATTGCTCTCTGCTGAAAGCAACATTCTATCAGTTGGTATCAGAGCAGTTCTCAATCGGATTACCTCTTCGAGAAAAGAACGTTGCTAATGAGAGTAGCACTGACTAAATGGAATTGGAACGAGCGCAGCTACTTTGTGGGGAGTCAAGCGGGTGCCCTTAAAACAACAAACCGTCTATAGCAGCCGCAATCTGAGGCATTCCAGAGCACGTATCTAGAGGGGCTAACTTCTTTCCAATAAATTCCTTCACGGTTCCTCAATCAAGCGGCCCCTTGCCCTCCGATAGAGGCAAGACGTCAGATATTCTAAAGATTCAGAGAGATACAGAGGCGAGAGCGATATGTAGTGGAGCTCTTCGTCTGCGATGTCATCGCTTAGCTTCGCTGTAGTAAGATAATAAATTATTCGTGAGGATTTCGTGTTTCCTTGTAAAGTACATCAGGCTCGCACAATAGAGTTGCCCATGGAATTGAGTGGCTCTTCTCATGAGCAGACCATCATCTGCAATGTCCTCACATGCCTCAGCTCTTTCGTGCTTGATCGTAGATCACTAGCATTTCTGGGAGATGAGGATTTCAGCTTCTCAGAGCTCCATCTACTACTAGGGACCCTCAAGCGGCCGACCTCGATTAATTTTCTTCAATGTGTTACACGCTTTCCACACTGTTGTTTTATGTGTGAATTGATATGTTGTGCTATCAACCAACACGAAGTCGTGCATGGCCTATTGAAGCAACTAATTTCGAAAGAACGTTGATTAAATAAAGTTTAAGTTACCTGAGACTACCAATCAGGAATCCATTTATCAAATTGAGTATGTACGCCATCGTTCACTTGCTCTAGACTTATTTTTCTTTAAACTTTCGATGAGTGGCATCATTTTCAAAGGAATTCAGATTGACATCAATTCTTTTCAAATGAATGACAATGTTTGTTTGTTCAAAGTGTAGTTTTGTTCACTCATCTACAAGCCGTTTCAGTGTCTCGATCAAGTTCTTCATTCTAGCTATATACAACAATCTCAAAGCCTTTAGTGCTATGCAATCATTCCTACTTCTTACTTATATAGGTCTAAGCTAATCATTGTATATATGTTATTTTTTCATCAAATGTCTTTCAACCTAAAAACAAATCTAACTGATTAGACATTATCTAGGCCATAATCAAGCCTAAGGTAAGGTCTTCCCAACTCTATTTTTCAAAGTGCCAAAGAATATTCCAAGTGCATGTAAAACATCGAAGAAAATCAAAGACCAACGAGTCTATCATCAAGGATCAAATTCAAATGGTGCAACTAGCAAGCCAACCTAATATGGTTCTCGACAATATTCAAGCTAAGGACAACCTACCCCCCATCAACCTAACATGGTGACACCAACTGCGGTCAAAACAAAATACCCAATGATTAAGTCAAGCTTAATGGAGCACAACAAACCCTAGCTTCTGCACAAAAGCCAACTAGTTCATACAAACCCAATGAAGAACTCAATCACCTAATCAGGTATATCAAACTCAATGTGGTAGTCAAATGCGGCATATTTAATTCCCATGTAAATTTCCAATGTAGCATACCCAATGCGGTATAACAAACCCAATGAGGTAGCCTAATATGGCACAATAAATATGCCACTATAGATTCCCAATGTGGCATGCCCAATGTAGCATTCAAACTTTTTTCCTATGCTAGGAAAAAGGGAGGAAATTGTAACTACATTTTCCACTATGTACCTATCACAAATCTAGACTTGTCAGATAACTGACTCTACGATCATCAAAACCCTTTTATCAGACCTTTTCAAGAAACCTTATCATCAACACCTAAAAGGCTTGACCAAATTGAATGCTCAAAGGCACATGTGCTTGTATATAAATTGTATACTTTCGATGAATAAAATATGGCACACTTATCTTCTAATTTGCATGTATATCTTTCTCTTTCTCTGTGCAGAATGCCATAGCCATTGATCTCTACTGAACACAATATTTTACCATCATCGAATCTCAGTCGCATGGGATCTAGAGTCTCTTAGTTTATAATCTAAATTTATCACTAAACCTCATGATAAAATATATACAAAAGATTTCATCAAAAGGAATACAAGGATAGTGCAAGAGAATGACTATTATGACCACCACGTGCTAGAGAGATGACTCTCCTCCCAACCATATGCCTCTATATATAGCTCTCTCAAGGGTACTACGTTCTTGGGTAGGTGGATACTAACCATCCATGTGTCAGCCATGTAACTGCATGTGCACCAAGTGTCCGAGTTAACTCAAGTGAATGCTTCTAGAAGTCTCTAGAGCTCTTTGGGAAAAATACTCTCCGCATGTACCCCATGGGGATTGAACCCAATACCTCCTCCTTCACACCCTTGAGACTTAACCACTAAGCTAAGTGAATCACTTGTTTATAAGAGCACATGATCTCCTAGTAAGTCTGGAATCGAGATCTTTGGTCATACTCATGCATGACCAAACGGTGTTCGATTTCAAATCCATCTGAACCAATCGGACCATTAGATTATTGCATTCTTTCCCACTTGGAAATTATTTTCTCCTAAAAAATAGAGCTATATAAATAATGTAGGCAACCCTCAAGCCTCATGTTCTTAAACTAGAAGAACATGGGCATGTTCTAAAACTAAAAGAACATGTCTCATCTCTATGGTGGGATCCCTACCCAAATGATTCAAAACACTATTTGGGCTTGCACTTTCATAAAATAGTCAAAATACAAAGAAGTGAATGAATTATAAGGGTGGATCTAAAAATATCCCTAGCCACTTTACTATTTCTCAATGTATGATCTAGGCACAAAGATATGAAATGGATGGGTTTTGATTAGTAGTCCATTTCTACGCATGACTCGTGCATGGAATTAGTATCTAAGGCGAGAATCTTATCCCTTACAAGACTTTGAGAACTCTTGATTCACTTGAATTTGATTTGGTGAGCTTGAAGTTTGGTTGCTCCAAACATCCAACTTGGATGTTTGTATTATGGTTTACTTTCAACCAACGTTTACTTGATTTTTTCACCCGACTCGAGGACTACCTTTCTCTGAATGGGCTTGAAATTCCTATGTAAAATATAGGAGAAAGTTTACCATTTACCTGTGGTCAATCATACTGTAACTTGAACAAGTCAAATCCAAAATGAAAATCTATCCAACATAGGACACGTTTCCCAAAGACGAGCTAAAAGTTCCTGAGAATTGTCAAACTGATGAGCAATTCCTAACTTCTCTATTCTAGGGTATACTTGACTCTAGGAAATCATTTATGTTATAACTTGAAGCAAACTCAAATAAATAAGTCAACTTAAACTTATCTTCTTTTGAAGATTGAAAAGGTTCTTGTATAGAACATGTATCTACGATGTTTAATTTAGTTACTTGGTTCTAACCTGCTAATCCTTGACTTTTGTGAAAAGAATCAAATACCATATCTAAGTCAAATCCAAAAGATTGGCAAAATGGAAAGAAAGAACTAAAACTTTGTACAACCAATTCAATAATCAAAGATACATAAACATTCTATGAGTTAAATTCTAGATGGCTCAAGACTTTAACTTCTTAGAGATCTTTTTTCAACAAGGTATTGAAGCATTTTTGCTATCTTTAAGAGAAATAAACTAGATTCTCAAAAAGATTCAGAGCAAATCGAGAACATCATTCAACCACAAGAGAATTTTATGGTATCCAACATAAGTGTGTAAACCCACTAAAGTTCTGTTAGGAATTATGGAATGTGTTGAACAAGGAATTGTTAAGTTAATTTATTAATATATTAATGTGTTTTGGTGTCTTCTTTTGATATAGAAGCTCAAGGTTTGTGAGGGCGTGAAAGGGCAAACATCAATAATATGATTTATAATTTATATAGTTTGTAAATAAAGCCACATAGAGGATACTATTTTTAGAAATAGTTAGTAAAGTAGTGGTTAGAATAAGGATTGTTTTAAAATGCAATTTGTGATATCAAAAGCAAAGGCCTTCTGCAAAATTTACAAACTTTTACTTTCACTCGTGCTTTTTGAAGCTGCTCTCATGTAGCCACTATTTCGACATAATCAAAAATTCATATAAATACATGCACTCTGTGGATTGTTGAAACAGAGTGCATGGGGGGAGATTGCACCCAATACTACATTATGTCTCGTCTCCTGGCATGTCTATTTTTCTGTGTGTTTTCAACATTCGTAACCTCTGTGTGCGTGTGAACAAGATCCTGATTACAGTGGTATTAGAGCCCTACATGCATCACTACGGAGGGGTCTGTTTCTATTCGTTTTGGCGATTGATCTCTATTTCACTATTCTTTGTTTGTGATCTGATTTCGATTCTGATTTTGTTTTTTGTTTCCATTTTTGTTTCCTATTTCAATTTCACTTTCTGTTTCTTTTCAAGTTCCATAATTAGAACCTATTTTTACACCTTCGTTTAGTCCTTCGGCTAGGCATAGAACTTACGCATAATTTAAGGCATTACTAAGGCATTACTTTGGCATATTTGGCACCCAAGGCTCCCTTGGTGACTGTTGGTAGCCGTTGGCTACATGCGAACCAATTAATATATGAGTGGCAATAAGGAGTTTTATTTTCACCAAGGTGGGAGGATTTGAACTGCCAACCTCACTCACACAAGGGAAGTGTTTTACCACTACACTATCTCTTTGTGTTGTCATTCTAGTTCTCTTTTCTTATATTTAATACAAATTTTATCTCTTTCATAATTTTTCACTTCCCAAGAACAAACCTTCCTTTTACATTTTAATTCAAGCAATCTCAAAAGTTGTTTTTACATATCTAGCAAGAGGGTTTTGTTCTCTACATACTCATGGACCCAACAAACACCATGGAGGATTTCAGTGAGTCACCTCTGCCAGGTAACAACACAAGCAACAGCTCGAGATCCTATGGCATGAACTTTGAGGCATTCAAAATGAGATATGATAATGCGACGAAGTACTCCAGAAGATGCAATGTGATGAAGAAAACCTTACAATGGTGGTAGAAGCTATTGTGTCCACCCAATCGGATGGCACACATTCGAAGATTGGTGTTAAAAATTATCAATTTCTATGGTTTGATGGCCGTAAGGATGGCCCCTTAGTTCTTTCATGGTTGTCACAGTTTGGCGATTTTTATACTAATGAAACATATGCTAAAAGTGAAAAAGTCAAATTTGCCACTAACTATTTAGTAGGAAAAGCTCAGCTCTAGTGGAATGTCCTCTGCCATAATACAGATCATCCGACAACGTGGAAGACTTTCTAAGATAAAGTGAAGGATTCTTTTCTTCCTCCTCAATATCATCTACATGTTCGACGTGCATGGACAACCTTTACATGGAAGGAGGGTGACACGGTCACTACCTACATAAAGTAGTTCTGGCAAAGTTTACTATTGGCTCGAATGCTTGAAGATGTACCAGAGGATAGCTTGCAATGGAAATACGAAGATAGTTTGGAGGTGGGAATCCAAGCTAAGCTTCACACCCTACGACCTATAACCCTCAATGAGGCTATCTCCTTTGCCTGTGAGGTGAAAAAGGAATTCTAGTCCATAACCAAGTCAATCCGTCTACAACAACCGTTTCAACGACCACTTTTTGTTAAACAAACTTTTCCTATGATGCATACTTTTACTGCCTCATCTTACTCTAGTTTTCCTCATCCTCCACAATCCAACTACTCAATTGTACCCATTGCTTCATCTCTTCAACCTATCAAACCGCCTATCCTACAAACTTCACCGGTGGATGTCCAACAGAAGCGACCATGTATCACCTGTTGGAATTGTGATAAACTTGGACATACAAAAATAAAGTGCCGATTGCGACCTCTTAACATGAAACCAGTTGCAGCCCAATTGCATAACGTGGAGGCCCATAACAAAGAAATTCCTCCTCGGTGGATAGAGGAATCATTGGAGAAGGACTTAAGTACCTTGGGTACAGATATCTCAATTCATTCTTTACTTTGCATGTAGGGTACTATCAATAATAAGTTGGTTAATATTTTACATGCCGATGGTAGTTCACATGATTACATCTCACATTTATTAGTACAAGAACTTAAATTAAAAACATTTCCCTCCTTGTATAAATTGAAAGCTGCATTTTAAGGTAGTCGTTGTAATGTAACACGAGAAGTGCAAGATGTTACGATTAGCATAGGCCCATATGAAGATGCACGAATATTTTTAATTGCACCTTTGCAATCTTAAGATTTTATACTTGGTATGCCTTTTTGTCATCATTATAACCCACACATTGAATACCATACACATACCTTTAACTTTGAATTTAGAGGTCAAATCATTACTTTGTCTACACAACATGATTTCTAGCCATTTCCATTGATTACTCATACTCAAGTAAAACGTGCATTTAGGAAAGGATTCAATTCATGCATTGTTTTTGTCAATGTCATCAATGATTATACTCATACAATAGACTTAGTCCCCAATAGTTCTTCTCCTCATAAAGCACCTTATAGACATGGTGGGTTGAACAAGGGATTGTTGGAGTGTTAATCTATTAATGTATTAATGTGTTTTGGTGTTTTTTCTTTATATAGCAGCTGAAGGTTCATGAGGGCGTGAAAGGCATGAAAGGGTAGACATCAATAATATGATTTATAATTTATATAGTTTGTAAATAAACACGTGTAGAGGATACTATCTTTAGAAATAGTTAGTAAAGTAGTGGTTAGAATAAGGGTTGTTTTAGACTACAATTCCTAATAGTAAAAGCAAAGACTTTCTACAAAAGTTACCAACTTTTACTTTCACGCGTGCTTTTTGAAGCGGCTCTCATGTAACCACTATTTTGACATAATAAAAAATTCCTATAAATACATGCACTTTGTGGATTGTCGAAACAAAGTGCATGGGTGGAGATTACACCCAGTACTGCATTTTGTCTCGTCTCCTAGCATGTCTATTTTTCTGTGTGTTTTCAATATTCATAACCTCTATGTGTAGGTGAGCAAGATCCAGATAACAAGTTCAATTGATGAGTTTTTACTCAAACAATGCTTCACTTGAGACTAAGTTCATGCCTATATTCAATCTTTATGATTGCTTATTGGGAATGCAATTCTTGTGCATTTCTTTGAGTCAAAAGATTGAATTTACCAAGTTACACTAGGATCTTGGTGCTTGAATTAGTTAGTCTATTCCTTAGTTGAAAGGATCTTTTCAAAATCAAAGACCAACTCCTTTAGAGATTTATCAAATATTTTTGAATCAACAATACTTTACCTTGAACTGTTCCATAATTCAAATAGGAACAAGTATGTGCCTTATTTGAAAAAGAAGATCTTGGAAATTACTAACTTTATATCCTTTACTTCCTTGAACTTCACGTATCTCTAGATCATTACATTATCATCCTTGAATTAAAAAATTCTCCTTTGAAGTTTTTAATTCCCTTGCGGATCAAATCTAACTTCAAGATTCATTCTAAGACTAAAAGATAATTATCACCGGCCCATGGTCCTATGTCCCATACCATCTTTCCCACATCAATGTTAGTATAAAATCAAATGTCCCATATAACCTTAATTTAGATTCATATTGATGTGCAAGTTATACTTATTCTAAAGTGAAAAATATCTTGATAGAGTACCTTATCTCTTCAATTCTTTAAAAGAATTTTGAAGTTTCATGCATTACCTCTAACTTGATATTCTAGTTTTTTATTCCTTCACATAATCATCTTACAATCACGTGTTGCGTCTTAGAAACTTGAAAACCTCTTGATACAATATCCATTCTTGTTTTCTAGGGTTTTTAAATGAAAACTAGTCAGAATTCCAAGTACTTGAATTTTCACAGATTCAAGTCCAATTAGTTTATTCTTTACCAATTTATAGTGATCAAATCTTTTGACTTCTTGTCTTTAGATTCCATTCTTATATAAGCTTTTAGGTTCTACCCTCGCTAGGACTTTATAGGAATCTCTCTATTGCATAAACCTAAGCATCCACTCATGATTTCTAGATTTGTAGCAAAATCCCTCTAAGGGTAGGCCAACATTACATTTTACCTTCCATAGATTTAATTACCATTGACACGGTTGTAGACTACATACTATGAATATTTTACTCTGTTTAGACTTGGAATAACTTACTATTTTCACACTTTTCTATTGGATAAATGGAACTTGAGTGAAAATTTTCCAAAGGGAATTTGATTCCCAATACTTAGGCGAGATTCAGAGTAGTTCCAATCACAAGTTCTTGGACAAAAATTACCAATCTTGATCAAATCTTGTTGATCATGTGATAAATCTAAGTGTATAAATAGAGATACCCTCTTGCCACTTTTGATTCTTTTATCTCACAACTTAAGGGATCTCTAAATTGTAAGGTCTATGGATGGGTTTCTAGGGTTGATCATATATCTTTCCTTCCATATTTTCCATATGGCTTCACTACTGATCATGTTGTAAAGGGCTGTTGAAAACCCATCATCTCATGCGATATAGCCTATTTCCAAGAAACCTTTTCATGCACATTTGGAGTCTTTTGCACAAAGGTGTACCACAACGTTTTACTCCTAGTACATATTTAAAAGAGTTTTCTTATTTCCTCCTCTTCCTGGTGACATCTCTTGCACCAACGAGGAGTTTGTGAGCTCCATCATTCGTCCAAACGCCACTACGGAGAACTTGCTAGAGCATAACCAGGTTCTGCATCTCGGTTCATAGGTTCTAGGGACACAAAACTTACGCTCCCACCTAATCCAAGAATATTGTGTACTCCATTTACGATTGAGTTTGTTGGGTCCATGCGATTTTCCATGCAATCTAACTTACGCTCCCACCTAATCCAAGAATATTGTGTACTCCATTTACGATTGAGTTTGGTGGGTCCATGCGATTTTCCATGCAATCTAGGAATGTTTGAAATGTCCATGCGATTTTCCAAGTAAGCCTTTTGGGTGCGGTTAGTCCTTGTAGTTTAACGACCTCAAGTCTTCTGTTCCTCAATCTCCGACTTTCTTTTAAGAGGTCACTAGTATTCGTAGCCCAAACTTAGAACGTTATTATATTCTTTAACCTCATCCATTTTTTGCGTGAATAGCTCATCATAAAGTTATGATTGATCACACTGCAACTCAAACACTGAAAAACTCCTTCTAAATCTCACATAACGGTAAGGTAATTTGTGCAGCTCTATAATCATTTCTAAAATAAGAGGTGCAAATCTTTAGTCTTTTCCAAGCAAGAACCTAATATCATAGATGAGAATATGATACTGCGTATTGATTGAGAGTTGATGTGGTTCATAAAAGCAGTGCATGAAGGTTTCAAGGCAATTTGTACATTTTCCTCAACGAATTTCAAGGAAAAATAAAATTTCTGTGAAAAAGTTCCCTTCTATGAAAGGGCAATGTAAGCCTGTATAGAAAGATGTATTAGTTAGTATTGATTTTCGATGCAAGATATGGCAAGCTCGCATTTCACACAGTCCACAGAAGTGTTTTGAAGAGAGAAGGATAGCAGATTAAGTTTTGAAAGTAAAATTATAGATCTCTCACACACTTACTTTGTACAACATGACTGTTGTAGACCGCCAATGCGAAGTGTGGCGAGGAGAATGGGTGCCCGACAAAAGCCCGCCTCTTTATACGAACAGTACGTGCGCCTACATTCATCCCCCGCGCAACTGTATGCTTAATGGGAGACCAGATAGGGGGTACCTTTATTGGAGATGGAAGCCGTCTGAATGTGAGCTTCCACGTTTTAATGCCTCCTACTTCCTTGAAATGCTGCGCGGACAGAAGCTGGCTTTCGTCGGGGACTCCCTGGCTCGAGATCATGGCGAATCCCTTGCATGCGCACTCATACAGGTAAGCTCACAATTTATCATGCTTTCCATACTCAGATTGCACCTGCGAATACTTACATCTCTAACGATGTGTACTCCATACCCATGCTTGTCTTCATGAAAAAATGCAGGTGGAGAATGCGGAGAAACATGAGTGGCAGCTAAAATGGTACTTTCCATCATACAACTTCACATTAGCGATTTTATGGTCTCCATTTCTGGTGCAGCACTCCATGGATCAGAGCGACCTGGCGATACTTCATCTAGACGTTCCTGATAAAGAGTGGACGGCGCAGCTAAATGATTTCGACATTGCCATTTTCTCCACAGGCTACTGGCATTTCAGAAGAAGTGTATACTATACAAACAACGCTACATTGGGTTGGAGCGAGCACGCTGAAGCGAACGTCACAAAGATAGACGTTTTTACTGAGTTTCGGATGACAATGGAAACTGTATTGAGATACATTGCCACAGAGTACCGAGGGGTCGCCATGATCAGAACAGTGACCGTGGACCACTTTGAGCATGGCGTATGGGATGCAGGAGGTATATGCAACAGAACACGACCATATGCCTCAAAAGATGTCGCTGTGCCAGAAAAGAACGCTCGAATGAACGAAATTCAAATAGAGGAGTTCATGAAAGCTATGGCGCTCGTTGATTCTGGATCTCCGAGGTTCCTCCTTTTGAATGTTACTCAGAGTTCCTTCTTGCGTCCTGATGGCCATCCCGGATTATACAGAAATCACGTAGGCGACACTCCTCATGACTGCCTGCATTGGTGCTTGCCTGGGCCAGTTGATATGTGGAACCAGTTAGTGATGTACACACTACAACCAATTTATACAGGTAGACGAAATTCGGTGTAAATCTGCAAGTTGATCCCTCAGATAGCTACACGAAAGAAAGCATTAGAAGGCAGCTGCACAAGGACATTGATGCTGGAAGAGAAAATCCCCGTGTTGAAGGAAAGAAAATTAATGTTACCTGACAGTCTTTGTCCATTAGTGCTTTACGTGTTCTATGTGTGTTTCCAGCATACTATTTTTCTCATTCTTGTGCAGACTTGATGTGAGTTGTATGGTGCTAGAAGTCTGTCTTCAAAGCAGAACCCTTGAGTGTACTCTCTAAATACAATGCACGATAAATATTCATCATCTTTCTGCTCTGAGCTTCGAATGTATGTTTCTTGTGTCAATCTAAATGTTAATGCGCTACACGTTTTCAAGGACTTGGAATGTCTTCTTCGTACCTTTATGTTTTTAAGGCTCAGCTATGGCGCAAGGTCAATGAGTGGTGGAACCTGAAGAAGAAAGAGATGCAGAGATACTTGGAGAAGGTCCATACTCACGACTATGCAATCCACATGTGATACCTTTTTTTTTTTCATTTCCATAAGCTTGATATTTGGCACGCCATGAAATCTCCCCTTCAAGCATAGAGTGAGCGTTTGATACAAACATGAGATACTTGGACAAGGTCCATACTCATGACTATGCAATCCACAAGTGATACCTTTATTTTAACATTAACATAAGTTTGATATTTTCTACACCATCAAATCTCCCCCTCCAACATAGAGTTAGCTTTTCATACAAACATGAAATAGACAGATGTGTCAAAAATGAAATCAACATGAAATGCATACTACATACAAAATTTTAAATTCTAAAGCATTTTAAAAATAGATTATATTTCTTTCAATATATTTTTTGTAAGGATATTCAACCAAACACTTGTTCTCCAAAATTAACAACTATCAACTCCATTTCTCCTTCAATGGCTTTCCCATTAACAAAATGATAGCAAACTTTGTTTTGATTTCATCTTGCATAATAGAATTAAATCTTTAATAGCATAGTGCTAATCTCATTGTTGTATTAAATGATCGTTTTGCTCTAGAAATATCTTCTAGTAAGTACCTTATCCATGTTTCTTTGCAAGTGACTTGAGTAATGCCTCTAAAGACACCTAAACAAACCATCACAGAGTTTGTTACACGTTACAGATTAGTTAGCATCCATTGGAGAGTTGATTTCAGAAGAGGCTATTATGAGGAAAATTCTCAATGGGATTTGAAGTGATAAGCACTGGCAATCTCTCACCATAGCCTATGATCACATCATGGATGTGCAAACCCCAGACTTCAACATTTTTCTTGGCAAACTCTTCAATCAAGGGGCCAACCTCATTCACACACTATAACATGTTATTATCTCTTGATCGGGGTATATTAAATTAATACTTTAATATTAAGGATACTTGTATTATAAATGAGGTATCAAGTTTGGGCTCAAGCTTAAGAAGTTAACATAGTAAGTAATATAAATGGGACTTGAATAATTCCCAAATTTCCTGAAAAGGCCTTTATAGGAGAAGAGAGAAGAAGAGAGGAAAGGAAAAAAGGTGTATATGCAGGTGGATGTGCGTGTAAACTTGTGGGTGGGAGTACATGTGAGTGTATATGTGAGTGTGCACATGAGTAAGAGAAGGCATGGGAGAGAGTGAGAAAGAAGGTGAAAGTAGGTGAGAGAGTAGGAAAAACAATCATCGATGCATGTGCGCGGGGGTCTTTTCTTACCTGTTCGAAGGGGAATCATAAGTTTACTCATGTTTGGAGTAAGAGTGTGGTATTGCATTAAGTCGTGAGTGTTGTTGTGAGTGGGAGATCTAGGGAACGTATGAGTGAACATTAGAATAGTGCAATGTTGAGGGTGAATGGGATTTGGAAAGGAGCACATTGAGAGTAAGGAAGAGGGAGTGCAGTTGTGTTTGTGTAAGAGAAATGAAGGAGTAGAAGTGTGTGTGTGTGTGTGTGTGTGTGAGAGAGAGGGAAATTAAAGGGAAAAAGAGTGTAGAGAAGTAGGGAAGGGACTATGTAAGAGTAGAAAAGAGAGTGTAGGGATGTGCATGAGAAAGAGAGATGTTGTGTGAAGCAGAGAAAGGAAGGAAGTGTGAATAAGAGGGGTAGGAGTTGGTGTATCAGTAAGAGAATTTATCACTTTGAGATATAATTGTGGACTCCAAATCATATAGGTGGGCCGATTCCAAGAGTTTTGGGCAAAACCTTAGCATGCATACACATCTATTCCTTAGGCATAGGAGCACAATAGTCTTCCCATTGAACCAAAAATTCTGAGTTAGGTGATTGGTCTTATCACAAATGGCACAAGGTTGAAAATTCTAGCCTTTGGTCTTGTCATCCTTTTGTCCTTTCCTCTTCCCTTTCCACTTGCTCTTGCCTACAAAATGAACTGTCTCAAAATCCTGTGTAATTCCCATTTTTCTTGAATAGGCCTTTATATCTTTTGTTGGAGATAGACGTCTGCAAAAGCACGCGAACAACACAAGGAAGAAGAAGAAGCTTGGAGCACAAACACACAATACTGAATGAATTACTAGAGAATGTTCAAAGATAAGTAGCCGATTAGGGCAATAGGCATATATGTAAGCCGGGGGAAAAAAACCTCCTTAAGAGGGAAAAAAGTGCCTCGGTGGTCCTAGAGTGTTGACACACATCACTACCTAAATATATCAACAAATCCCCCCTCGGAGTGATGCGGTGAACAAGTAGCTGGCACTCATGTATAAGGAAGTGCCAAGCTATTTGGAAGTCACTCCACAAAAGGAAGTAAGCCCAAAGCTTTGCGGAAAGCTTCAAACTTCTTCCTGGGCAGAGCCTTCGTGAAAAGGTGTGCAATGTTCTCTTGCGTGGGCACATATGCCAAGCTGATCTCCCCAGCAGAGAACCTCTCCCTGACATAGTGATAATGCACCCCAATGTGCTTAGTGCAAGCATGGAACACAGGGCTCCTCGCAACTGCCAATGCGCTCTGACTGTCAGTGAAGATGGTGGTGGTAGAAGACTGGCCAACACCCAAATCAGCCATAAGGCGTCTGAGCCACACACACTCAATAGTCGCTGTGAAAGATGCCCTATACTCAGTCTCACAACTCGAAGTGGCCACAGTAGGCTGCTTCTTGCTCAACCAAGATATACATGAGCTACCAAGCATGAAGCAAAAGCCACTAGTGGACACACGAGTGTCATAGCAACCAGCCCAATCAGATTCAAAAAAAGCATGCAAATCTGGCGGTAGTGATCCCCCCTTGGGATTAAACAACCCAAGTAGTCGAGTACCACTCAAGTAGCGAAAGATGCGCTTAACCGCCTGCCAATGCTTGACTCCTGGGCAACGCAGAAATCTGCTCATCTATGAGACAGCAAACTGAATATCTGGTCGAGTAATGCATAAGTAAATCAAGCATCCAACAGCGTGCTGATAGAGAACAACATCAAATGCATCTCCATCATCATGAAGACTCAATCGTAAACCTGTCTCCATAAGAGTGGCAATAGGCTTAGAGTCTTCCAGGCCAAAACGCTGCAATAATGTGTCAATATATTTCGTTTGACACAAAGCCATTCCACCATCAACTTGCATAAACTGAATGCCCAAATAGTGATGCAAATGCCCCAAATCAGACATCTCAAATGAGGCATGCAAATCAGCCTTAAAATCAGCAATATGCTTCTCAATAGGACCAGTGAGTAGCATGTCGTCAACATAGACAACAATGACCAGAAGGACATCATTAGCATGCTTAACATATAAGGTGCTTTTAGTTGGACTGTTCTCAAAACCATGTGCAATCAGATATGCATGTATCGTCTCATACCAAGCACGTGGTGCTTGCTTTAAACCATATAATGCCTTCTTTAACCTGCACACCTGGTTTTCATGCCCTTTCTGCACAAAGCCGCAGGGCTGAAAAACATACACTTCTTCATGCAAGTCACCATTCAGAAATGCAGTTTTAATGTCCAACTGATGTACATTCCAACCATGATGGGATGCAACTGCACAAATGCTCTGAAGAGTAGTCATACAGCATGTAGATGCAAAGGTCTCATCAAAATCAATGCCTCTTTCCTGCGAATAACCCTTTGCAACAAGCTTAGCCTTATACCTGTCAACTGTACCATTAGGTTTATGCTTCAGCTTGTATACCCACTTAGTGCCAATGGCCTTCTTGCCAGGAGGCAAGTCACATAAAGACCAAGTACCATTCTTCATTATTGCATCATATTCAGGTTGCATAGCAGCCATCCAATTTTCTGAATTTTGTGCTTCATCAAACAAGACAGGCTCATTCTCATCACAGAGACCAGATGCAGCCATAGCATAGCAATCTGATGCAAAAGAGGCACTATGAGAGCCTGAACGAGTACGATATGACAGAGGTGCATCTAATTTGCTATCACGCAAAGTCTGCACCAGCCATTTTGGCATAGTTTTTGCTTGCTCAATATCAGCTCTCTCATCAACTAGTACATCATGTAAATCTGCATCCGAAATGGAATGATCTATATCATCACATGAAACCTGCAAAGGTTGAGAAGTTGCCTCATTAGGACCAGCACTAGACTGTCCATCTGTAAAAAGAGGCATGAAAGTATCATACATGTCTTTGGAGCTGACAGATGTCTCCTTAGTACATGAAAGCAATGGCTGAATAACATCTTCCACAAAAACAACATCACGGCTAAGCAGAATGCATTTAGTCTGTGGATGATACAGACGATAGCCTTTACTCTCAGAACTGTACCCAACAAAAATACATTTTAATGCTTTATCATCCAATTTTCTGCGATGTTGTTTAGGCACTAATGCGTATGCCAAACAACCAAAAACACGCAGATGAGCAACAGATGGCTTGCGATCCTGCCAAGCCTCATATAGAGTGATAGACTGCAGCGCTTTAGTGGGACACCTGTTCAGTACATATGCTGCACACATGATAGCCTCAAGCCAGAAACTATGAGGTAAAGCCTGAGTCTTGACCATACACCTCGCCATCTCCATGAGAGACCTATTCTTCCGTTCAGCAACTCCATTCTGTTGAGGTGTATACAGCATTGTACACTGGTGTTTTATCCCACATTCAGCCAGAAATGCATTAAAATCAGAAGACATATATTCCCCCCCTCGATCAGAACGGTGGGCACTCTCGATGAGAACGGAGGGTGCCCATTTTACATGCTGATAGATTTTCAGCCAAAACCAAAAACTGTTTGAAGCACAAGAACACTTCGGACTTTGCCTTCAATGGATATACCCATGCATGCCTGGAAAAAATCGATGAAAGTCACAAAGTAAAGATAATTCCCAAAAGAAGGTGTCTGCATAGGACCACAGACATCAGAATGTACAAGTTGTAATTTCTGAGTAGCCCGTACTGAACCATCTTTTGGAAAGGATGAACGCTGCATTTTGCCCAAAATACAGCCTTCAAAAACATGTTTTCTAGGTGCCTCAAGTTTGGGCAACGAGGACACCATTTCAGATTTCTGCAGGCGTAGCAAACTAGCAAAATTCAGAGACCAAAGCGTGCATGCCAAAGCTTTGCATCTGACATAGCCTGCGAATCATTTACTACACATGCCAAATCATTTACAGATATTTCATAGTCTATGAGCTTATACAACCCACGACATAAAATGCCGAAAGCAATAATCACATCGCCATTTGACAGATCATGAACTATACACCTGTCATCAACAAATTTCACAACCAAGCCAATCTTGGCTAATGCAGAAACTGACAATAGGTTCTTTTTTATCTGTGGCACAAATAAAGCATCTGACAAAGTAAAAGAACTACCATCGCAGTAGTCAAAATGATCTTACCAACTCCCATATCAGGATAGGAGGAGTTGTTGGCGCATGTAACAGTATTCCCTGTAGGGGCAGGCTCGAGTGAAGAGAAGAAACTGCGCTGCGAGGTAATATGTTTGGTCTCCCCACTGTCAAAATACCAAACATCTGAATCTACTGCAGACATGCACTGCTCATGAGAAGATGGGTCAAAACTGTAGACAGTAGTAAACGCCCATTCTTCTTCCTGCACAAGATTTGCAGACTCTGTTTTTGGTTTAGAGGCCTCTGCAACAACCATTCCAGCCTCTTTCTTCTTTGCCTCTTTAGCAGCCAGTTTTTGACAGTTCTTTTTGATATGATCATTCCCTTTACAGTACTTACAAAACAATTTCTGCTTTTCTGATTTCTTCTCATCTTTATCTTCCTTCTTCGAATATACAGAATTAGCAAATTTCTGCTTACTACTTGAAGAGCTCCATTTTCCTTTGCCCTTCTGACTAGCTAGGAAAGCTTGATCTGCAACTCGCATAATGGTCTTGTTCTGCCTGGAATGATCTTCCAAGCAATAGAACAAAGACTAACTCCTCAAATGGTAAGGCATTCGGATTGCCTTTCATCATCAAACGAAGAGTAATAGCAAAACTCTGATATGAATCAGGAAGACCATTCAGAACGGTTTGCACAAGTGAGCTATCTCGTATAACCTCATCAGCAGAAATCAATTGTTCCTTCAAGTCTTTGATCTTCGTTCCGAAACTATCCATAAAATTACCTTCATTCATGTGCTCACTCTCCAACTATTTTCGGAGGTAAGCAACACGAGCCTCATTCCTAGCTTGGTACAATGTGGTAAGTGTATCCCAAGCATCCTTGGCTGTTCTGCAAGAGCGAATGTGAAAAATAATGGCACGTTTGATAGACAAAGCTATCAATGCATGTGCCTGGGCATCTCTACCATCCCAGTGAATCTGCTCTGCAATAGCTGCAACAAAAACAGCAGCACGAACAGGAATCTGTGGAATATCATCTTCGACACCATCTTCATCAGCTCCAGCACGTGTATTTGCAGTAGCTGTAGTCAGAGGTGTAACATGATGTCTTTCAACACCCTGCACAATGTTCCACAATCCTTTTGCAACCAATACATGTCGCGTCATATAAGCCCATAATGGGTAGTTGGTACCATCCAACTTATCCCCAACAACCAACATACGGAATACATCACTGCTTTCAGCCATGGCCAGTGATTAAAATACCTTGATGCAGAAAATTGACTATATCTCAGAAAGTTGAACACAACTACCCAGACGAGTTCTGCTAGACCTGCAGCAAACTTCGAGACGCTTAAACTCGCGAATAGAAACTGGTATATACCTTTGGCACAAAAAGATGAAATAGCCTACACAAGCGCTACGATAGTGCGTTCAGAGGCCAAAACGAGCTCAGATCGCGATTTCGGCATCACAAAGCGAAGCAGTTTTGATCTCAAAAACATGTTGAGTATGCTCACCAAAATTCGTGTGATTCTGAGACTGCAAACAGAGCAATGTCGACGGCACCCTAGATGAAGCGACGCCCTGCTCTGATACCAATTGTTGGAGATAGACGTCTGCAGAAGCACGCGAACAACACAAGGAAGAAGAAGAAGCTTGGAGCACAAACACACAATACTGAATGAATTACTCGAGAATGTACAAAGATAAGTAGCCCATTAGGGCAATAGGCATATATATAAGCCGAGGGAAAAAAACGTCCTAAAGAGGGAAAAAAGTGCCCCGGCGGTCCTAGAGTGTTCACACACATCACTACCTAAATATATCAACATCTTTCACTTCTCCTTCTTTCACTCTTTCTCACTCACTCTCTCCCTTTTTCTTACTCATTCTCTATCATTCTCACTCTATCATTCACCTTCCCCACTCTTTCCCACTTTCTTTCTTTCTCATTCTCACACTTTTTCTCACTCACACTCACACTTTCCCACTCTTTCTCACCTTCTTTATCACACTCGCACTCACTTTCTCCCTCTCTTCCCTATTCACTCTCTTTCACTCTCTCTTTCTCTTTCTGCCCCTCATTCACACACTCTCATGTATATACTCATGCACACCCACCAACTTTACAAAGACACTGCAATTTCTTCCAATGTACTAAACCAAATGCTTTGCAAATTTAAACAAAAAAACTAGACACTAATAAATTTCCAATGAGTGATTATGGGTCAAATTTCAAGCTCTCTAGAGAAAGGAGAAGCCTCTAGAAGGTTATTGTTGTTGAAGAAGATGATGGAGAAAAATGAAGGAGCAAGACAATGATGGCCATGTGTATGTATATCGCTTCCATGTTATATACAAGTTATTTGAAGCCTTTATGTAGACTCTTGAAGTGCTCCAAGACTTTAGAAAGTGGATTTAGAATTCAAATGAAGGTTGTAAGGTTGTTGTACATAATCAATTCACTTTCCTATAATCTAGGAAAAGTGAAGATCTAGTTTGATCTACTTTTAGGTGATTTATTGATTCATTAATTGCCAAATGCAACCACCTCAAATTCATGGATCTGAGCACTCTTTTCCTCATTTTATATATGTAAAGCTCTAGGCTTTTAGAATGGTAAATCATCCATAAAGAAATCTTTTAAAAAAATATAAAAAATGATCATAAATAAAAGAACGCTTCAATGGATATTTTGACATAATTCAAATAAAAGCTTTTTGATGTAGACCAAATCCACCTCAAGCATACGAGTAAGCTTGATGTTCCAAAACGATGAAGGCTTTTTGCACTATTATCCAAGATCTCTTCCTGAAATTCCAATTGATTGGAGGATAGATTAACACTTGGACATACTTGTACATCAAGGATTTTCCAAGAAGGATTAACTTGCAAGGTTATTTCAACTTTATTTATCAAAATCTTCACCTTTAGTGTCAGTTCAAATTATAATAGCCTTAGAAGTGAATGAAAAAAGTTTTGAAAGAAGTTATTGTAGTTCTAGAGATAAAGGAAGCTCAAAGAGGTCTTTAAGATAAAAAAACACAAGTATAGAAAGCTTCTTTTATGTTTTATTTTCGAGAATTGTCTTTTGTTTGCATGAAATCGAGAAGGAGAGAGAGCTATAATAGATAGAGGACAGAGAATAGATTTTTAAACTCTTACTACACTTTCTATGCTCAAATATTTTGCACAAATATTTATACACGAAGAAGAAATCTCTCCTATCAAAATTTCAAGGCAAGTGGACGTGTGTGTAGAGAGATATGAGTCTAAAAATTTTAAGATACATCAATTTAAAAAAAAAAACTAGTCTTTTTTGTAAAGCTTTTGAACATCCCTATTCTAGAATAACAAAATTCTAGGAATGCGCACAACAAACATAAGAAATAGAACTAATAAATGCAAAAACTTAAGCCATCATCGTCTCCATGCACAAGACATTGCATTGAACAAGGGCGATTACAAATGGCAGGAGACATCATGAGGGGTCATGGACCATCATGACTCTTAAGGGAATTCCCATCACAATTGTGGAATCATGAGGGCACATAACAATCGAAAATTTCCATCATGTGGGGGATGTCACAAGGGCTCAGATCAATCTAGATATTTAATATTGTGATAGGGACATTGCAATTTCCCAAGGAAATTGGGTCCAAGAAATTAGACATCATGATCAAGGTATCACAATTTCCAATACCCATTGACAATTTGAAATTGTAAGATAGAGATATCCCATCCTTTCCCAAGACCTCAAGAAGGTTGGGAACAATCACGATTTCTCATCGAAATTGGGGCATGAGGATTGCTCAAGGCCATCATGATTACTCTAAGACATCAAGATTTCCTAGGTAAACTCTATATATGTTGAGGGATCATGCTTTTTGACTCACACACACACACATACATACACACACACACACACACACACACACACACACACACATATATATATATATATATATATATATATATATATATATATATATATATATATATATATATATATATATATATATATATATATATATATATATATATATATATATATATATATATATATATATATATATATATATGTATATATATATATATATATATATATATATATATATATATATATATATATATATATATATGTATATATGTATATATATATGTATATATGTATATGTATATATGTATATATATATATGTATATATGTATATATATATATATATATATATATATATATATATATATATATATATATATATATATATATATATATATATATATATATATATATGTGTGTGTGTGTGTGTGTGTGTGTGTATATATATATATATATATATATATATATATATATATATATATATATATATATATATATATATATATATATATATATATATATATATATATATATATATATATATATATATATATATATATATATATATGAAGATGAAGAAGAAGAAGATCATTCTTCCTTGCCTCAATCTGTGTGCATGACTTCATTTCTCTTAGCATTACATCTACTCCTATTGAAAGCACACTCTATGTATACAAACATGGTCTTGATCATATAATGCTTGTTCTTTATGTTGATGAGAAACTCTTGATTGGGTCATGTGATGTAAACACTCAGATGCTTATGGTTGATTTGCAGCAAAGCTTTGATGTTACTTACCTTGTTCTTTCGAGATTCTATCTTGGCATCTAGTTTGTATCCATTAAGGGGGGAATTGTTATACATTAAGCAAAGTATGTTGAAAAACCACTTTAATATTTTGACTTTGAGGATTGCAAGCCAATTTTCACAGTTGTGGAGATAGGATTTAGGTTCTTAGTTGAGGATTGGAGTGATGCATTTGAGACTTCTCTTTATCAACAAGCTATGGGATGTCCTATATATGCATGCAACACAAGGAAAAATATATAGTATGCAGTTTTTCAAGTGGTCCAATTCATGCATAGCCTTAGCATTAAGCACCGAAAGCAGTGAAACATGTGTTTAGATATTTGAAAGGTACTTTGAGCCTTTTAGATCTCTTTTATGTTAGAGAAATTAAGCCATGCTTGCATGCTTTTACAGATAGAGATTTGCCTATTTGTTATGATGCTCGCATGTACACTAGTGGTAATTGATTTTTCCTTAGAGATTCATGCATATTGTGGTTGATTTAAAAACAACCTAAACACCCTAAAATGGTGACATCAAGTTGTGAAGTAAAGTATAGGGTAGTTTGCATATCTATTCTAGAGTGTATATGGCTTATATGCCTATTGATGGATCTTTGCATGGATATTTTTATTGATATTAAGAGTGCAACGATGCTGCTATGCATATTCTCAATAATAGTCAGAATGCATTGGATGTTGCATGAATTCATGTGTTTCATGCAAGGACCAAACATATATAGGTGCATTATCACTAAATGAGATACCACCTTAATGTAAAAGATATTGATTTGGTATATGTGCCTACACATGATAATGTGGCACACATATCTACCAAAGCTTTTGCACAAAAAAAGTTTGAAGATTTTTGCGAAGATTTATGCTTATTGCCTAGTGGGGGTTGATCTATCACTCCCTAATTTTGTTCACATAATTCACTCCTAGGAGGTTTGTTAAACTTGTGTTCTCTGAGTAGCTTTGATATGAACCTTTTCCTTATGAATGGGCATTTTTTACTTTAGTGTCAGCTTGAGATTTTTTCGCCATGTCACCACATACATGATACACTGGTATGTGATGGTACTTTGTACTTAGGGGTATCATTCAGCTCTTACTTCAGTTCTATTCATCACAATAGAGACCATTTGTCGTATCCATTGGTAAAAATCAAACCTTAAACCTTAGCTAAAGGCTAAAGTGGATCCAATATATTTTCAAGAGGTGTTTGTGTGTTTCGTTGTTTTGGTGGTGAGATGTTCCATGTGTTTTGGTGTGACATTACAATGTAGAGGTTTTCAGAATACTTGCCTAAATCTTAGTTAAACTCCCAAAGAAGTGGATGACAAGCGGACCTATCATTTAGAGGCTTCAGATCACAAAATTTACCAAGAAGTTTTAACGGGTTTCCTAAATCATAGATTACCAAAAAAATGTAATATGGTTTATTGGGAGATTCTTTTAAAATTATGGTATTACATTTTGGAAACCTTTATATGTACAAATCCGAGTTTTAAGTGTAACAATACGACGTCTACTCTCTTCCTACATTATTTTAGTGTGTAAGGAAGTTTCTACACATAGTCCCCTTGCTTAGGTAGCCATTTTGTTAGCTTATACTTCCCTACAGTTAGCCATTGCTCACTACCTCTTTGAGAAGTTAGGCCTATCTTGAAGAGGTTGGTTCTTTGTGCTAGAGCATCCAAAACCATTGTTTTACACTAATTTGGATAGCAGAGAGTGTCAACTTTGATTCTAGAGAGTTTCTTTTTTTCTTTTGCATATAGATTATGAGTTAGAACGACATTAATGACTCTAGTTAATGATGGAAAACATGTGAGAGTGACAACCTTTCAATTCTATAGAGGGGCATTTATTCATCCCCCAATTGGTCTATCAAGGCATTTCAAATCAGTTTGGCACTCTTGAAGGAGGTTTAAGCAACCATTTGAAGCTAGTAAAGCTCTTAAGAAAGAACCTGTAAGAGAGCTATAAGCTAGATCAAACTTGAGAATTGTATTTTCAAGCTAAGATCAAGAAAATCAACACATATAAAGGGAGGAAGCTATAAGAAGACAATCATAGTGAAATTTTCCTATTCTATCACACTAAATGGAAGCTTGGAAAGTGTAGAAGCTTAATCAATGGCTGAGTATGCTAACAAAATAGAGAAGTTGGAAAAAGGAAACTACCAACCTTGGAGATTTTGGGTTATCAATCGCCACATGGGCAAGGCACTATAGGGATTGGTTAGTGGAGTTGAACCTAGGCCTCCATATGTAGAGCCATTCACCCAAGCCCAAGCAAGGGAAGTGAGTGAGTGGACTAAGGGAGATAGGAGAGTCATTTTTATCTTATCTCAACATATTAGTAATAGCATGATTGGTCACATCCAAGACTTTGACTCATCCAAGAACGTGTGGGACGCTTTTGAGAGATTGTGTTCCACCTCCGTGAAATCATGAGAGATTAAACTCAACAATGAGCTGAAACACTTAAAGAATGCTTCAAACAGTAGTATCAATGATTATACCCTTATGGTAAAAGAGATTGCAAGTGCTTTAGGATCAATAGGCAGCTCCATCGATGATGATGATTTAGAAGCTTATACACTGAATGGACTGAGAGATGATGATAAATGGAGGCCATTCACTACTTCAGTATATGTGAGGAATGCATTACCACATATTGAGAAATCAATCAAACTTATGGTGACATAAGAGATGAACTTTAATGGAGGTCATTCAAAGGGTATTAAAGTCTGAGTCTCTTATGTAGGTCAAGAAAAAGGAAAGAGAGGTGCACACAATAGACAAGGTGAAGATAGGAAAAACTCAAGCAATGATGAAGAAGATTCGAAACAAAGCTATGGAGCAAGAGGGAGAGGAAGAGCTAGAGGAAGAGGAGGTGAACTTTAAGGAAGGAACTATACGAATGAATACTACAACTATGGCAATCCGGGCCACTTGCCAAGGGCTTGTTTCTAAAAGGACAACCAAGGAGGCCACAACAAGAATCCAACTTTGTTAATACTTCAAATACATGAGAGAATGATAATCTATGAGCTATGATGTAAATAAGTAGTAGGAAAGAAGTTATAGACACCACATTGTACACTGATAGTTATATTCAAGTCACATGAGCTACAATAGGGAAATGTTTTGCAATTTTCATGAACCAAGCACACAAGGGCATATAAAAATGGGAGATAAAATAGAGAAATGGATCACATATATATTTTATGTTGCTTTCGATGAAAATTGGAATTCAAAGTGTCTTAAAGCTATGTTACATGTTCCCAAAATGAGGAACAATATAGTATTAGTTGGACAAATGGTTGAAAGAGGGTATGTGGTCAAATTCAACAAAAAAAATATGCTTTGTGGAAGACCAAAGCAAGGCTACAAGTTGATATCTAAAGGAAAGAAAGAAGGAAGGCCATTCACCATGGAGGTAACACCATCCTCATCACATACGGTCTATTTAACATTTGGCAGCAAGCAAATAATTCAAGTAGATATGTGGTGCAAGAGGATCAGCCATATAAACCTTCAAAAGCTAAAGGATACGCAAAGGAGAGGTGTCATAAGTATTCTTCCAAATTTCCACCCTCAAAGTATGCAAAATTTTTGTGAAGCACATCGATTCAAGCAAGCAAGGCTTCCTTTCAAGAAGAGTTCACAAAGGAGCATATTTCCATTGGATCTCATTCACATCAATGAGGGAGGACCAACCAAGAAACCCTCATTGGGAGGAAATAGGTAATTCTTTACCTTCATTGATGATCCCACAAGATTGACATGGTGTTCGCATCATCTGGGAAGAAGCAAGTATGGGCATACATGCAGATCTAGCACTGAGGCAACCCATCAAATTTTTTCAATCCTTACATTATTTTAAAAGTGATTCTCATCACTGAAACCATTGTAAATACCATTTCACCTTTTTGTACCTCCATTTTGTGCAAGCCGAGGAGTCCTTGAGCTTGAGGAGCTTTAGAAGTAATTGTCTACCAAGTTTCATAATTTTCAGAGCTCGTTTGAGCCTCCAAACTAGCTTACGGACCTAATTTTTAACTAGGTCGGACACTAGGTCTGAACAGGACCAAAGCTAGTCAAAAACTATAAATAGAGCTAGAGAGCTCATTTTTGAAGTTAGTTTTGTTGTAGATTGGAAGTTGTATGATAACTCTTTGCAATAGAAGTGATTCCATTGTCTCTCTCTCTTTGTTCTTGCCGTATGTGCACGTGTGTGTGTGTATGTGTGTGCATGTTTGTGTGCTTCTCACTCACACACTTGTGCCATCACTTATTCGAGGTCTTCATATCATCCTCATGTCTTCACGGATTGACATTAAAGGAGGTGCTACTCATCACCGAGCTACACCAAATTTTGGTGTGTTGCCAGGGATTCGAGCTTTGAGGACGAGCGTGTGATGGTAAGACATAGAGAGGATGCCTTGGAAAGGTAAGTAATAGGTTATTTCATATTTTTCACTAATTTTTTCCCATCTTCATCTCCATTTCCATCTCCATCTCCGCTCCACACCATCTCCATATTCCTTTCATATTCCCACTCCCATTTCATTCACCTCATTTGCGTGGTGAGAGTTTGAGAGAGAGCGAGAGTGCATTGTTGTGTTTGTGTGTTTTTTGCATGATTCTTGCAAGTTTCAGCAGCATCACTATCCCCAACAAGCTCTGCAGGTACAGAATTCATCTGCGCAAGCCCCGAGGCATTGACCTTGATCTATCGTGACACACCAAAAAGTCAACCCTATCACGATTCTGAGTGCACCACGACACATTGCAGCGTGAGAGCTCCTAGGATCACTAGGTTGATCAGTAGAATTGACCATATTTTGGTCTATCACGACACATCGAGGCATCGCGACACACCGAGGTATCACGACACACCGAGGTATCGCGACACACCGAGGTATCGCGACACACCAAGGTATCGCGACACACCGAGGTATCACGACACACCGACGTATCACGACACACCGAGGTATCGTGACACATCCATCTTTCACGACACAACCATCTATCGCGACACACCCATCCATCGTGACACACCCATCTATCATGACACACCCATCCATCGCAACACACCGAGGTATCACGACACACCGAGGTATCGCGACACATACATCTATTGCAACACACCCATCTATCGCGACACACCGAGTCTTATAAGTGGGCAAAACAACGAGGAAACCTTAGATAAATTCCTGAGCCCTGAGAACTTGTTTTGACCCCCAAGTGCCTGAATGGTCCTAGCTTCACCATCCGAACTCCGATTAATGAGATTTTGGTCTCGTGGAGTTTTAGAATATGTATTTTTAAGTTGGCCATTAGGTGGGATTAGGTGGTCATAGGATTCAAGGGGTGTAGAGAGCTATTCTAAGGGGGGCCTATACTTCTTAATGGGTGTCTATCAATTCATTGTGATAAAGGGCCATATTAACTTGTGAACCTTTGCAGGAACATTGTGAGCAGTCAAGGCATCCAAAGCAACCTAGCAAGGACAAATACCAAGCTTGGGAGAAGGCTTCCTAGGCTTGTGAAGAAACCTGAGCAACGAGTGATTGGAGGTTGCAAGTTCTCTCAATCCTCCTTTGTCAATTCCTAGATTAGGCTAAGTGTGACTTAGGTGTGGTGAGTAATTAGAGCAACGCTAGGCAGGAATCAAGTCCAAGAGAACTAATCAACTAAGTACAAGCATTAAGCAGGTCTTAAGTTTGAAAACTCTAAGGGAAAAAAGTAAACTTGAATCGAGCAATCATCAAGTGCAAAATTCACTTAAGTATTCCTGGCAACGTGATTTCAAACAAGGGCTTAATTTAATAATCAGCTAAAAAGAACAAAGTGATTGATACGAACTAACCAACAATGAGATTGTACTTGGGACTAGGGGGTAGAGAAACCAGGCATATGAACCTTAGGTCAGGAAGAAACTTAGTCCAAGAGAGACAAAGCCTCAGACCCTATGAAGCTAGTGTCAATCATACAGCTAGGTCTTGGAACCAACAGTTGAGTGATTACCCCTACGCTCTAGAATCAGAAACGAGTAATTCTGAGATGTCCTATAACATGGAGAGACCAGTGGGTAGTTTAGGAGTGGTGTACCTAGAAAAGCCAGAAGGACCTTACAGGCAGTTGCAAGTGGTACAGGATTGGGGAACCAATTCCTTGTATCTGCAACACTTAGGTGTTACAACCAAAGTTAATCTCAAGGATTTCTCTCATAGAGATGTGCCCCCTATTCAATGCAATCCCATCCATAGAGATAAGAATGACACAAAGTTAGTGCATTCCATAAGATCAAGATTCTCATGGATGCATGAAGACACACACTTATGGATGTGCAAAGTAGCAGTAGAGGAAGAGAAGAGAGAACAAGCCAGAGAGTTAGGTGCGAAGGAAACTCATAGATCAATTCAAGACCCAGCCTATGCACCTGTAGTATTTCGTGATGAAGAATTTGAACCACACGGTTGGGCGGAAATTTTAGCAACTATGGATGTAGCCATCAATGAAGAACAGTGGACACCCCACTATGATGAGGATGGCTATGACATTTCAATCTTCACAATAGAGCCAATCATGTGTGATCCAATTATCGAAGAATGTGAACCCAACACTAATGTATTCGAGGATGCAAGTGACTCTGATCTAGAATCACTCATTATGGACCCACCCTTTGCATCAGATGATGAATATTTTTATGAAGTAGAAGCTCACCCTTAGAGACAGAAAGAAATTATGAATGAAGTAAGATTAACCACACAAGTGACCACTAAGAATGAAGGCAAGAAGAGGAAGAAGAGAGGAGTCGCCCTAGAGGAAGAAGAATCTTTGTTTGAGGTCCCTGAAAATTGCAAGAAATATGAAGTTGAAGATAGAAGAGTCATGATTAGGATGCCTAAACGTGAAGCAATCACAGGAGAGGCCAATGATAACAAAGAAACTACAAAGAAAATCATAGTGACCATGGAGGAAGGTGAAGAGCGATGCACGTACATAGGACACGACTTAAGTGAAGATGAGGAGCAGGAGCTGATAGCCTTACTACGGGAATATAGAGATGTGTTTGCATGGAGTTACAAGGACCTGAAGGGTGTAGACCCGGACATATGCTCACACATGATCCCCATGACCTCAGATGCCATACCCTCTAAACAAAAGCCATACAGATACAATGACAACTATGCTGCCAAGATCAACGAGGAGATAGATTGTTTGGTCGAAGCTGGATTTATCTATGAAATCGAGCACACTAAATGGGTTTCCCCCATCGTAGTGGTGCCCAAAAAGAATGGCAAATTATGTGTATGCATTAACTTGAAGAAGGTTAACGCAGCCACTATTAGAGATAGTTATCCACTTCCTATCATTGAGCATCTATTAGAAAGGGTAGCACACAAGGAAGTGTAATGCTTCCTGGATGGGTTCTCGGGTTACAATCAAGTGGCCCTTGCACCAGAAGATCAGCATAAGATGGCTTTGGCCATAGAGTGGGGCATATTTGCTTTTTGTGTAATGCCATTTGGTCTAACCAATGCGCTTGCAACCTTTCAAAGACTGATGTGCCATGTGTTCAAAGAGTTCCTGAGGAAGAATTTGGAGGTCTATGTTGATGATCTTTTTGCTCATTCCACCATTAGATAGACACATATACCTCAACTCAGACAAATCTTTGACAAATGTAGAGAATATCAAGTCTCCCTGAACCCAAAAAAGTGTGTTTTCATGGTCATGCAAGGCAAGATTCTAGGACACATAGTGTCAAGGAACGGCATATCCACTAATGAAGAGAAATTAAGAGCTATCGCAAAACTGCATAGGCCAAAGAATGTCAAGGAAGTGCAAGCTTTGATGGGTCATTGTGGCTATTATCGACGCTTTATACACATGTATGCCATCATTGTGAAGCCTCTGTACGGGCGTTTGACCAATTTTGAGTGGATTGATGAATGTGAGAAATCTTTCAATGAGCTTAAATGAGGATTGTGTTCAGCACCAATCTCCTACAGGCAAAGGTAATATGGATCTTCCAATTGCCTACGCAAGTAGATAGTTAAATGCAACTGAACGAAATTATACCACCACTGAGAGAGAAGGATTACGCATGGTATATGCGATTAAAAAATTTAGACACTATTTGTTTGCAAATAAGTTTAAATTTTTGATCATCAAGCACTGTTGTGCTTGGTAAACAAGCCATGCAACACAGGTAGATTAATAAGATGGTTTCTCTTACTAATGGAATATGACTTTGAGGTTGTGGTGAGGAAAGGCAAGACTCATATGAGAGCAAATCATCTCTCGAGGATCACATCGGGAGAGGCCCCACAAGGAGTATGAGATGACCTTTCTGATGCTTACTTGTTTAATTTAGAGGTTGTACCACAGTGGGCCAAGAACTTAGTGCTAGGATTGACATATGGGCCTCAACATCCAGTAGTAAACACTCAAGATAGGGATGTAGTAAAAGCCTAGAACTACCATATCATGGCAGGGAGTATGTACAAGCATACAAATGAGGGAATATTAGCTTGTTGTGTGGAAGAGGATGAGTATGCAAAATGGTTGCAATTAGCACATGTGGGTGCATTAGAGCAACACTACTCAAGGCAAAGAACCTTACAGACATTGAGGAGACTTGGAATGCACTGGCCAACTATGGAAGCAGATGTCCATAAGATGTGCAAGGAATTCCCAATGTGCCGCACTAAACCACCAGTGGAACATGCCACTCTTTATCGAGTGTCTTTAGTGCCAGATTGGAGTAGGCCTTTAATAGCCTTTTTGAGGACCAGAACCTTCCCTAAGATATGACATTAGCTAGACAAAGGAGCGTAGAACAAGAAGCTTTAGATTATACTCTCATTGGAGATAATCTATAAAGAAGAGGAAAAGATGGGTATCTTAGATTATGTGTCCACAAGAGTGAATATCTCAAGATCTTGGAAACTGCTCACCAAGATGTAGTAGGGGGACACTTTGGACCAGATAGGGTGATCAATGAAACACTATTTGCACGATTTTGGTGGCCCACACTTCATATGGATGCACATACCTATGTGAAGAGGTGTGACTCAGTACCCTACACGTAAAGATGAGATTCCATTGAAACCTATGATAGGTGGACGTGCATTCTCTAAGTGCGGAATAGACTTTGTCGGTCCTATTAATCCCCCAGCTAAGGGTTCCCATGCTGAATACATTATTGTGGCCACTGAATATCTAACCAAATGGGTAGAAGTAACAGCTACAACGAAGAATGACGCGTAGACCACTGCTAAGTTCTTATTTGAGAATGTGTTCACCAGATATGGGCTACCAATAGAGCTAGTAAGTGATAGAGGCATGCACTTCTTGAATGAAGTCATAGAAAACCTTCTCCAAGAACTCTTGGTGATACATAAGAAGTCTGCCCCTTATCATCCACAAGCTAATGGACATGCTGAGAGCACAAATAAGATTCTATGCAACATATTGACGAAATTGGTTAATAATAAACGCTCTGGTTGATGCTATTCTTGTCTAACGTGCTATGGTGCAGAAGATTGTCACTCTTGACGAAGGTACAGAATTCAATGACGAGTTCCCTTCTTTTCCAAAGAGAATTCGAGGAAAGAAAGCTGTGCAACACACAACACCGAGGAGGCCGATGATCAAGAAGCATGAGCACCCACCTGTGGGATATGAAGTACCTTGTGACATGAAGTATATCTGGATACGCAAGGGTGGAAAACCCAGGACTCTAGAGACACGTTCTCAAGGATGTCAACAAGCTACACTGTCGAGGATTACAACGAAGGAGCCCTATAGGCAACACTCTAGACATACCATTTCTATTTGGGTCCCGAAGCAGTCAATGAAGGCTACCCCCAATGCTAGATAGATATGGGTGCCAAAGACCTGCTTACAAGCTCAAATAGCTTCATCTCCATTCCCAAGAATGAATCAACACTCACAAGCACCCGTGGTAAAAATCTCAGGGCAAACACTTACACTCCACGCCATTACATCTTTAGTCACACCTAGGAATATAGAGAAATGGGTACCCAAAGGGTCCCAAATCCAACACAATAGAGTCCATAAAACTTTACATTTCATCACCACTAAAAACTCGATTCCACAATCAAAGTTTGGAGACTTAAACCCCGTATCAAACCCCCTGAACCAGTTCTGTAAATCCGTCCACTCTGATGTAGGTGCATTCTAAGCACATTGCACATCCAAAAGTATGCATCTAGGATGACTCTAACCTACTAACCAACATTTTCACACATCACAAACATTTCACCCCTAACCACTTGGATGGTCATGTGAGTATTGTGAAGGGAACACCATAACATCCTGTTTCCTATGCAACACTAATGTGCCTCTCTTCCTCTAGCAGATAAGCCTCAACAACTACAAGTAGTCTCATGGAAGATGCAGCAAGCACTAGCTCCCAAACAGGCACTAGTCCTGAAGTTGATTGGGAGACCATGCCCGTGGAGGCGCCACTGACAGCTAGGCCTGAAGAATATCTGAATGTGAGATGAATTCCCATCTTGGATCCACCGAGCAGCTTAACCGAAAGAGTAAAAGGGCACTCTCATTGTTTCGATGAGATGCCAGAAGATTTGGGTGATGCAAATCACATTTGGGAGTCTAAGTTGGAATTCGGATCAGTTTGGTGGACATTTAAGTTTTTCTCAAGAAAATTTGAATCACTAGAAAACACAAAACCTCTTCAAGACATTTGGCAGAAAGCGGGTTTGAAAGACTACTTTAGTGCATCCTTGCCTAAGGCAGATTTCCTCATATGTTACTATTGGATTGCAACTCTCAAAGCTACAAGAGATCATGATCTGTCAGGCACATTCTTGGTGCCATCTCTATCAGACCGCGACGAAATGAAAAAGTTGGAGCTGAACGTAACTCTAATTAATGAGGCCCTCCAAATGTACGACACCCATCTGCCCTCTGATCGAGACTCTCCGATACCAGATTCTATGAAGTATAGTAAGCTAAAGAAGTTGAAAGATATGTGTGCCCTCACTCCAAACATTGCCATCCCATTGCACATGTACCTTCAGCACTTTGCCTTCCCGGCTCAAGTCTGATTCACGCAACCTCACAAGAAGATTTGGTACAGTCTTTCCCTAGTTGAGATAGGGAGTCTACCTATTAAAATGCGAGTGTGAATTCTCGATCAATTATATGAAGTAGGCAAACGAGGAGTAAGGAAACCTTCTTTGAATGGTTGTTGTGCCATTACCAGAATCATATATAGATGTCTAGCATATGATGTGCCGATTGGACGGGCACTTACTTACTCAGAGCTGCAGTTATTCCAAGGAAAAAAACCAGGGGTTCAACCAGCTAAACGCATGCGCGGATCACTTTCCCATGTCCCAATTCCTCGTGAGTCCACCACAGAAGCCTCCCTTAGAGAAGAAGGTTAGGTGGCCCCATTCACTATCCGTCTCCAACGATCAGAGTCAGAGGGCATTACACAAGCCACTCCATCAGCCCCTCTATTACCCATGGATGTTGAGTTTGCCTCCATGAGTCCATTAGCAGAAGATACCTCCTTTGATTTTGAGACCTTCTTGCAAACAACACAACTATTCGATGGGGAGTTCTTTTCAGACACATAAGGTCATGGATCATCATCCCATAGAGGACGTCCACATCGAGAAGAACAATGAGTACATTGGGAGGAGGAAGCACAACACACGCACGTTGAAGACACACATGAACAAGAGGAGGCCCACGAGCATGAATTAGAGGAGAGTGAAGAGGAAGCCCCTGCATACACGACCCAAATCAAACGGTTATACGAGACGATCAAACAAGTACAGAAAAGGCATAAGTTGTCAGTGGAGGCAAACAGAGCAATGGTGAACCAAATGCTACAAGTAGAGAACATGGACCCTCACTTTGTCGAATCTTTGAATCTTCTGGCAGGCACTTGTGGAATTATGGAAGCAATGCAGACTATGATACATCATCCTCCTATTCAATACGACCAACGGCGAGTGGACACAAGACCGCGAAGGGGTAAGATGATTCACATTGAAGTTTTGCCTCATTCCGGACCATAGCTCAAGAGTCTAGCCCTATATCTTGATACACTACCATCACTATTTCTTTAAATCTTAAAACCCCACTTGCAACCAATTACCATTTGTTTTGGTGTCTTTGGAACTAAAAATCAAGTCTTGTTATCTTGTCGTGCATCCATTTCTTCTTTCATTGTTTTCTCCCATTTTTCTTCTCCTTTCGCCTCATCATAAGATGCAGGTTCATTTTCCTGCTCAACCTTTGTCATAAAAGCATAATGAATATTCATAAAAGATTCATAAGTATACCTTTGAGGTTTCTTACTCAGTCTTTGAGTTTTTCTTACCTCCAATGTAAATGATCTTTCTTTTTTTATCAGGAACCTTTGATGAATCTCCATACTCATATATACTACCAATGTCTTCTGCTTCATCATTAACTTCAACAAGTTTGATTTTACCTTTACTTTTAACACTTGGATGTGACTCTTGCCTTGATCTTCCATTGAAAGGTAGCTCTCCTTCTTCATCCAAAGCACTCTTCTCATCACTTAAACTTCTTGTAGGCTGAGGTAAGCACTCATCTCCTTCACCTATATCTTCTTCCTCTCCATCCATGACCTACAAACTTTTCTTATCTACATACCAAGAAAGTGATTCATCACAGATTACATCTCTTGAAACAACCATCTTATTGGAATGATGATTATTACATCTATATCCTCTTTGAGTATGTGCATAACCAATAATTATACAATTTTCTCATTTCAAATCAAGTTGGGATCTCACTCCACTATGTACATGCACATAATATATGAAACCAAATAGTTTCAAATGACTTGCACTTGGTTTCCTTCCATTACATACCTCATATGGTGTCAAATGGTGAAATCCACTAGTAGGAACTCTATTCATAATGTACACATGTGCTAACAGCATCAGTCCAAAAAGAATTAGACAAACACATATCATTTAGCATGCTTCTAGATGCTTCTACTATGATTCTATTTCTTCTTTTTGTAGCTCTTTTTTTATGGAGTATACCTATATATAGCTTCTCTTTTGATCCATTCGCCATACAAAAAATAAGAAAAATCTTGAGAGAAATACTCTCTCCCTCCATCGGATCTTAGCTTCTTAACATACCTTCCTATTTGCTTCTCGAAAAAATGATTTGAACTTCTTGAAACAATCAAAGACTTCACTCTTATTTTATTGAAATACACAAATGTCATTTTGTTATGATCATCAATGAATGATACGTAGTTCTTATAACCATCCAAGGATCTCTTTAGTAGGACCCCATACATCTGTGTCTATAACATGTACCAAACCATCACTTACATAGCTTAAATGCTTGAAAGGTTGACTACTTGGCTTGCCCATTTGACATGCTTCACAAAGATGCACCATATATTGCTTCGTAGGATCAGGTAGTTCTTGAACAATCCTCTTCTTTGATAGCTCATTTAACCTATGTACACTCATGTACCCAATCCTTTTGTGCCATAGATCAAGCTCTACTATTCTTTGCATACCATAAGAGAAATAGTTTGCATGATTTGGTTTTACCTTGAATGTAAACAATCTACCTTTTTTTTTTACCTCTAGAAATTAACCTCCTTTTCTTTGGCTTCTTAATGAAACAACCAGCATGATAAAATCTTACTTGCAACCTTTTTCTACCATTTGATCAACTGACATCAAATTCTTAGTGATCATTGGCACATAAAGTATATCCTTCAAGAAATTCATCTTGCACTTATCATACATAACAACATCTCCAACATGTATAATCTTATGTGTTGCATCATGTTCTGTTTCAACATCACCTTTACATGAAGGACTATGCATATTTGAAAACCAGGAAACATCATGAGACATATGGTTAGAGCAACCACTATCTACATACCATACATTGATATTGCAATTCATCTTAGTTTGTACATTCATCATAAGAAGAGAATCATAATCATCACTTTTACCTTCATCTCCGTAATTTTCTTCTTGTTTACCTTTTCTTGAATAGCCTTCTCTTTGATTACCACTTTGATTATTCTCATTTTAATAGCAATCTTTTGGCATAGTGTCCATAGCTTCCATATATGTAGCAATTGTTGTTATCTTCACTCCTTTGTCTTTGATTTTAGTTGTCTTCACCTATACATATAAATAACAATGTTCTCAACACACCTAAAACAACCAAAAGGCATCTGAGCCACACACACTCAATAGTCATTGTGAAAGTTGCCCTATATTCAACCTCACAATGAGATGTGGCCATAGTAGGCTGATTCTTGCTCGACCAAGATATGCATGAGCTACCAAGCATGAAGCAAAAACCATACGTGGACACACAAGTGTCATAGAAAAGAGCCCAATCAGCATAAACAAACTCATGTAATTTTAGCACTAGTAATCCCCCCTTGGGATAAAAGAATCCAAGTGGTTGGCAACCACTCAAGTAGCAAATGATGCACTCAATTGTGTGCCAATGCTTGACACTTGGGCAACACATAAATGTGATCATACATGAGACAACAAACTCGATATCAAGTTGAGTTATGCATCAATAAATCAAGCATCCAACAGCTTGCTAATAGAGGATAGCATCAGGTGCATCCCCAGCTTCATGATGACTCAACTAGAAA
Organism: Ceratopteris richardii; assembly: GCA_020310875.1. Lineage (NCBI taxonomy): Eukaryota > Viridiplantae > Streptophyta > Polypodiopsida > Polypodiales > Pteridaceae > Ceratopteris > Ceratopteris richardii. The sequence goes on from CM035423.1 coordinate 90,563,240, forward strand.
TATGTTTCCATAGGATTGGCAATAGGTTTGCAATCTTCAAGGCCAAAATGCTGCAATAATGTGTCAATGCGTTTTTTTCAACACAGAGCTATTGAACCATCAACTTCTATAAACTAAATGCCCAAATAATGATGCAAATGCCCCAAGTTTGACACCTCAAATGAGGCATGCAAATGAGCCTTAAAATCAGCAATATGCTTTTCATTAGGACCAGAGAGTATCATGTCATCAACATGGACAACAATGATCAGAAGCACATCGTTTGGATGCTCAACATATAAGGTGCTCTGATTTGGATTGTTCTCAAAACCATGTGCAATCAAGTAGGCATGTATCTTTTCATACCAAGCATGTGCTACTTGCTTCAAACCATATAACACCTTTTTCAACCTGCACACTTTGTTTTCATGCCCTTTCTGCACAAAACCATGGGGCTGAAGAACATACACTTCTTCATGTAGGTCACCATTTAGAAGTCTTATTTTAATCTCCAACTGATGTACATTCCAACCACGATGGACTACAAGTGCATAGATGTTATGAACGGTAGTCATTCAACATCTGGGTGCAAAGGTCTTATCAAAATCAATGCATCTTTCTTGAGCATAACGTTTTACAACAAGCCTAGCCTTATATGTGTCAACTATTCCATCAGGTTTATGCTTCTTCTTGCATATGCATTTAGTGCTAATGGTATTTTTCACTAGAGGAAAATCAGAGAAAGACCAGGTACCAATCTTCATCATAGAACCATAATCTAATTGCATAGCAGCCATCCAAATTTTTGAATTTTTTGTTTCATGAAAAGAAACAGGATTTTTCTCATCACAAAGACTAGAGGTAGCCATTGCATAGAAATTCGATGCAAAAGAAGCACTATGAGAGCTAGAACAATTATGATATGAAAAAGATGCATCTAATTTGTTATCTCACAAAGTTTGAACCAGCCATTTAGGCATAGTCTTTGAATCCTCTATATCAGCCCTCTCATCAACAAGTGCATCATGTAAATTTGCATCAAAAACGGAATGTTCTGCATCATCATGTGGAACTTGTAAAGGCAAAGAAATTGCCACATTTGGACCAACACTTGATTGTCCAACTGTAAAAAGAGGTAGCAAAGTGTGTTACACATCTTTGGTGGTAATTGAGGTCTCCTAGTACATGAAAGTAATGGAAGAATCGCATCTTTCACAAAAATAACATCATGGCTAATGAAAATGCCTTTAGTGTGTGCATGATATAGATTATAGGCTTTTCTTTCAGAACTGAACTCAACAAGATTACATTTCACTACTTTATCATCCAATTTTTTGAATTGTTCATGCACTAATGCATATGCCAACCAACCAAAGACATGTAGATGAGACATAGATGGCTTACAACCATGCCAAGCCTCATATGGTTTGATAGACTAAAGTGCTTTGGTGGGACACCTATTAGGTACATATGTTGGACACATGACAATCTCAAGCTAGAAACTATGTGGTAAAGCTTGACTTTTGACCATACACCTCACCATCTCCATCAGAGACATGTTCTTTCTTTCAGCAACACAATTTTTTTGAGATATATATGGCAGTGTATAATGATGTTCTATCCCACAATCATCCGAAAATGCATTACAATCAGAAGATATGTATTTCTCCCCTCGATGAGAATGGAGGGTGCCCATTTTACATGTTGGTAGATCTTTACCCAGAAGAAGAAACTATTTGAAGCACATAAACACTTCTAACTTTTATTTTCAATGGACACACCCATGCATACCTAGAAAAATCATCAATAAACATCATGAAGTAAAGGTAGTTCCTAAAAGAAGGTGTCGGCATAGAATCATAAACATCATTATGAATAAGCTGTAGCTTCTGAGTAGTTCAAGCTAAACCATATTTTGGGAACGAGGAATGCTACATTTTGCCTGAAATATAGCCTTGACATACATCTTCACTAGGTGCATTAAGCTTGGGTAGAGAGGACACCATTTTAGAATTCTACAAGTGTAGCAAACTACAAAAATACAAATGACCAAAGTATGCATGTCAAAGCTTTGCATCTGAGATAGCCTGTGAATCTTGAATTGCACATGTTGAATCATTGACATATTTTGTATAGTCAATGATCTTATACAGCCCATGGCATAAAATTCCAGAAGCAAAAATAGTATCACCATTTGACAAATCATAAGTTGTACATTTTTCATCAGCAAATTTGGGAACCAAGCCGATCTTGGCTAATGTTGAAACTGACAATAGATTTTTGTTGATCCATGGCATAAACAAAGCATCTGAAAATGTAAAAAGCATTACCATCAGCACTATTCAGAATGATCTTATTAACTCCCATGACTAAATAAGAGGTATTGTTGGTGTATGTGAAAGTATTCCCTTTAGGGGTAGGCTCTTGTAAATTGAAGAAACTATGCTGCGAGGTAATATATTTGGTTCCCCCACTATCAAAGTACCAAACATCTAATCTACTATAGGCAAACATTGTTCATGAGAACATGGACCATAACTAGAAACCGTAGTAAATGCACATTCTTCATTCTACACAAGTTTAGCACACTGTTTTGGGTATAGAGGCCTCTACAACAACCATTCACGCCTCCTTTTCCTTTTCTTCTTTTGCCGCTAATTTTGGAGAACTCTTTATGCCATGATCATTTGCTATACATATTTGCAAAATAATTTCTACTCTTGTATTTCTTCGCATCTTTATCTTCCTTTTTAACCTCTACAAATTAGTATATTTTTTCTTTCTAGTAGATGAGATCCATTTACCTTTGCCCTTCTAACTTGCTTAGAAAGCTTCTTTTGGTACATGCATAATGGATGTGTTGTGTGAGGAATGATCTTCATGCAACAAAATGAAGACTATCTCTTCAAATGTTATGGCATTTGGATTGCCTTTCATCATCAACCGAAGAACAGAAGCAAAAATTTGATATGAATCTCGAAGATAATTCAAAACATTATGCAAAAGTAAACTCTTTGGCAATACTTCATAAGTAGAAATCAATTGTTCCCTTCAAATCTTTGATCTTTGTCAAAATACTATCCATGGAATCACCTTCATTCATATGCTCACTCTCCAAATGTTTTTGGAGGTAAATAACATGAGCCTCATTTCTTGCACAGTATAAGGTGGTAAGTGTATCACAAGCATCCTTTGTTGTTTTACAAGAGAAAATATGAAGTATAATGGCATATTTGACAGACAAAGCTATCAATGCATGTAAATGATGTTGATATATTTAGGTGGTGATGTGTGTGAACACACTAGGACTGTCGGGGCACTTTTTTCCCTCTTTAGGAGGTTTTTGTCCTCTCGCTTGTATATATGCCTATAGCCTCTAGGTTACTTATCTTCGTACATTCTAATGGTAATACATTTAGTATTGTGTGTTGTGCTCCAAGCTTCTTCTTCTTCCTTGTGTTGTTCATGTGCTTTTGTAGACCTTGAACTCCAACAATAGGTATCAGAGCAGGTCGTTGCTTCATCTAGGGCATTCTCAACACCCCCTCTGCTCAGAGTCTCAAAATCGCACGAAATTTGGTGACTGTACTCAGCATGATTAGTAAACACAAAAATCTTTGCTATGTGGTGCCAAACTCACAATCTTAGCTCGTTTCGGCCTCCAAATGCACTATCATAATGCTTCTGCAAGAAATTTTGTCGTTCTCTTCCAAAGATATATACAAGTTTTGGTTCACCAATATAAGCACCTCAAAGTCTACTACAAGTTTACTAGAAGTTGTCAGGATAGTCTTGTTCGACGTTTTCAGATAGAGTCATTTTTTTGCATCAAGGTATTTTAATCAATGGCCATGGCTGAAAGCAGTGATGTATTTTGTATGTTGGCTATTGAGGATCAGTTGGATGGTACCAATTACCCATTGTGGGCTTATATGATGCGTCATGTATTGGTTGCAAAAGGACTGGGCATATTGTGGAGGGTTGAAAAACATCCTATTTTGCCTACAAACATAGTTGAGGAAGATGATGCAGACAGTGTTGAAGATGATGATATTCTTAATATTCTTGTTCATGCTATGGTTCTAGTTGCACCTACTATAGACCAAATTCGTTGAGATGGCAGAGATGCTCAGCCACATGCATTGATAGCCTTGTCTATCAAACGTTCCATTATTCCTCACATTCGCTCATGCAAAATAGCTAAGGAAGCTTGGGATACACTTACCACTTTATACCATGCAAGGAATGAGGCTCATGGTGCTTACCTCTAAAAACAGTTGGAGAGTGAGCACATGAATGAAGGAGATTCCATGGATAGTTTTTTGACAAAGATCAAAGATTTGAAGGAATAGTTTATTTCTACTGATGAAGTCTTTCCTGACAGTTCACTTGTGCAGACTGTTCTTAATGATCTTCCCAATTCATATCAGATTTTTTTTCTTCTACTCTTCATTTGATGATGAAAGTCAATCCAAATGCCTTAACATTTGAGGATTTATTCTCTGTTCTCTTACAGGAAGATCATTCTAGGCAGTATAGGTCCATTATGTGTGTTGTAGGTCAAGCTTTCCTCGCTAATCAAAAGGAAAAAGGTAAATGGAGTTCTTCTACTAGTAAGCAAAAGTCTTCCAATTCTACATAATCAAAGAAGGAAGATAGAGACGAGAAGAAAACAAAAAAGTAGAAATTATTTTGCAAATATTGTAAAGGAAATGATCATGTCATCAAGAGTTGTCCAAAATTGGCTGCTAAAGAGGCAAGGAAGAAAGAGGCTAGAATGGTTGTTGTAGAGGCCTCTACACCCAAAACAGAGTCTACTAATCTTGTGTAAAATGAAGAATGGTCATTTATTACTGGTTGCAATTTTGACCCATCTTCACATGAATAGTGTATGTCTGTGGTAGACTTAGATGTTTGATACTTTGATAAAGTTGCAACCAAACATATTACCTTGCAATGTAGTTTCTTCACTTCACTTGATCCTACCCCTATAGGGGAATACTACCACATGCACCAACAACTCCACTTATCATGTTATGTGAGTTGCCAAGATCATTCTAACTACTGTTGATGGTAGTTCTTTTACATTGTTAGATGCTTTATTTGTGCCAGGGATCAAAAAAACTTTCTGATCAATTTTAGCATTAGCCAAGATTGGCTTGGTTTTGAAATTTGCTGATGGCAGATGTATAGTTCATGATCTTTCGAATGGCAACATCATTATTGCTTCTAGCATCTTATGTCATGGGCTATATAAGCTCATAGACTATGAAACATATGTGAATGATTCAGCATGTGTAGTACATGATTCTCAGGCTATGTTAGATGCAAAGATTTAGCATGCACGCTTTGGTCATTTGAATTTTGCTAGTTTGTTATGCCTGTAGAAATTTGAAATGGTGTCCTCTTTGCCCAAACTTGAGGCACCTGGTAAAATTTTATGTGAAGGTTGTATTTTAGACAAAATGCATCATTCCTCATTCCCAAAAGATGGTTCAGTTCAAGCTACTCAAAAATTGCAGCTTGTTCATAGTGATGTCTGTGGTCCTATGTAGACACCCCCTTTAGGAAACTATCTTTACTCCATGACTTTCATTGATGATTTTTCTAGGCATGCATGGGTATATCCATTAAAAGCAACATCCAAATTGTTTATGTGCTTCAAACAGTTTCTGGTTTTGGTTGAAAACTTGTCAGCATGTAAAATGGTCACCCTCCATTCTGATCGAGGGGAGGAATATATTTCTTATGACTTTAATGCATTTTTGGCTGAACGAGGGATAAAAATTAGTGTACAATGCCATATACACCTCAACAAAATGGACTTGCGAAGTGCAAGAACATGTCACTCACGGAGATGGCAAGGTGTATGGTCAAGAGTCATGCTTTACGACATAGTTTCTGGCTTGAGGCTATTATGTGTGCAGCATATGTACTTAATGTTGGAAGAGATGGATGGATATCTCAAGAAAATGAGTTGGTACTGCTTAGACCTGCTTTGTACCTTCCCTATCAAATCTCAGAGTTGTGTTGTAGGCCCTTTTAGCTTGCAAATGACACCAAAGAAGTACTTATGTACTTTGGAGATGATTCTTCAAATAATTGAATCAAAACAGATTACTCCATGAGTTGCAAGTGCCACAAAACTTGCTATTTTTGTGTAGATACCTGCTGGATCTTTTGCTCAGTGCTCACAGCACAATAACAATTTCTTAAATTCCCTTTGGGTTATCAAATTAGCTTAGATAGCTTATGATTACAAGTGGAATCATCTAAAATGATAAACCATACACTCAGAAATCAATTTACCAATTGGATGATTACCCCCGACTTTTTAGGAACTGAGCAATGATTGACCAGAGAGCACGTCAATGCACATGTCTCCCAAGCTGAAGAAAATGTATTGAATATTGAAAGCATAAAGTAGATTTTGCATTGGTTCTAACAAGCTATAGATCATGCAAAATGGTTGAGAAATATCTGACATATGGTCATGCAAAGTTCATAGTTCTGAGTAGTCATAGCAGAGAATTGAACATAAATGATCAATGAAGTATACCTAATATGGCACATGATTTGACAAGATCATTGGCATTATGATGATGCCTAATGGTAGTGGGATGAGTGAGATATAGTGTATACTACTCAACCTCTACAAATGGTCAATAAATGAGCTCCAAAAAGAGGCTTATTGGCCATGAGTTTTACAAGTCCTTTTATAAGGATTTTCTTCAAATTTGAATTTGAAATTCAAACAAGGCTCCACCTAAAAGTGCTTCCTCTAAATGAGGAGTTATTCCACCAAATGAAATTCATAGCTCTTATCTCTCATAACTCCACGAGATATATGGTCTTGGAAGATTCTCTCAAGTAAAAGACTTTTATAAGTGGTAAATGACTAATTGTTACAAGCCATGATTCATATGGATCAACACATGCTTCTACACATAATCCTACAAGCTAAGCCAAATGTGAAGGCTTGGATATTTGCACCAACAACTCCCCCTCAAGCCAAAGATCTTGGCTTGCACTTTTTCATGAGTCTTCTTGAATGTCCTGCAATCCAATCATAGCTTTCAACCTGCAAAGTTTAGTACCATTAAGTGCTTTGGTTAACAAATCTGCACATTGCATATTTGTGGATACATATGCTAGTTGAATCTCCTTGCTCAATAGCTTCTGTCTAACATAGTGATAGTGTACTTCTATCTGCTTAGTTCTTGCATGATAGAAAGGATTGGCTGCAATATGGAAGGAACTTGTATTGTCACCAAAGATCATAGGTGAATGAGTATGAAGTCCCAAATCTGAATATAGCAACCTATTTCAAATTGCTTCTTGTGTAGCATTGGATAATCCCATGTATTCAGCCTCTCATGAAGATAGAGCAATAGTAGGTTGCTTCTTGGGTCACCTGCAAAGGAAAGATATCCAGAAGTACTCCTTCTATCATCCTTACAACCTGCCCAATCTGCATTAGAGTATAATTTAATGTCCAAATTTGATGTGTATGGAAAGCAAAGACCTTGATTTCGAGTACCTTTCGTTGGGAAAGATGGATGGACACTCTAGAAAATGAAATGTTACTACTAATCACTGCTTTGTACAAGCCCTCTTTCACTTCAGAGTTGCATTGTAGGCTCTCTTAGCTTTCCAATGACACTAAATAAGCACCTATGTACTTTGGAAATGATGCAAGTAATGATTAATTCAAAATATACTACTTCCCAATTCATAATCCATGAAAAACTTTCTATTTTGGTTCACACATCTATTGCTTGTTAAGCTCAGTGCTTCCAGTACACTAGGGATTGGAAAAGTTCCTTTTGGAGATATCAAATTAGCTTAAAGGTCTAATGATTTCGATTGGAATCACTTAAAATGATTAACTATACACAGAGCAATCAATTTAGCAAGTGTACCATTACCCCCGATTTTTTAGGACCTCTATAGAAATTGACCAGTGACCACTTCGACACATTTTTCTTCCAATCCTCTGAATGGAATGTCTTCAATATTTTTCAGCATGTAAACGGACTTAGAGCTGATTCCAATGAGCCATAGAACAATGAAAATGGTGGAGTAATGACTAAGATATGACCAATACCAAATGACTGTTTTAAGTGACAATGACAGAGAGACCAACTGATATATGAAATGATCTATTCTACTATAAGACAATGTTGTACATGATCATTGGCATGAAAATCAATGCCCAATGATAGATAGAGGTGTAGGCTATAGAGTGAGCCTCTCTATTACATCAAATGATAAACTCCAAGTTCAGCAATGGGACTCCTATTCTCCGAGTTTTTTAATAGATCTTTTATAATGTTGTTCTTCAAATTTGAATGTGAATTCAAACTTGGCTCTCACTAAAAAGTGATCCCCTAATATAGGAGATAATATCTTTAATTAATTTGTAACTTTTCAATCCATCTAGCTCCACAAGTTTTGTGCCTCTTACAAATATTCCTTCAAGTCAATTTGACTTTTACAAATGGTAAAAGATAAAGAATCCATAGCAATGTTTCTCATGGGTCTTCAATCAATTTCAGATGAAGTCTTCTCATGCCTAGCCAAGTGTGTAAGCTTGGAACTTGCACCAACAGCTCCCCCTCAAGCCAAACGTCTTGGCTTGGTCTTCTTTATCAATCCTCGTGAATGTCTTGAGCTCCAATCATAGCAGCTTTAAACCTACAAAGTTTAGTACCATCAAGTGCTTTGGTTAATAAGTCTGCACATTGCATATTAGTTGATACATATGACAACTGAATTTCCTTGCTCAATAGCTTCTCTCTCACATAATGATAGTGGACCTCTATATGTTTGGTCCTAGCATGATAGATAGGATTTGCTGCAAGATGTAAAGAACTTGTATTATCTCCAAAAATCATTGGAGATATAGTATGCAATCCCAAATTTGCATGTAGCAATCTTATCCATATGGCCTCTTGAGTGGCATTGGCCGATCCTCTATATTCTGCCTCTGTTGAAGATAAAGCAACAGTAGGTTTCTTCTTGGAATACCATGAAATGGGTTTGTTACCTCCAAAAGATAGATAACATGAGGTACATCTTCTATCATCTTTGCAACCTGCCCAATTTGCATCTAAGTATATCTTGGTATCCAAATCAGAAGTATAAGGAAAGTATAAACCTGGATTTTGAGTGCCCTTATGGTACTTAAAAATCCTCTTGGCAACTTCCAAGTGAGGTGCTCTAGGTTTGTCCATAAATTGGCTTAAGACACTTACTCCATAAGCAATATCAATCCTTGTTAATGTAGCATAGTTTAGGCTTCCTACTATGCTTTGGTATCCTGCAATATTTTTAAGAACATCACCTTCATGAGCACTTAATTTTTGGTTTACCTCCACAGGAGTGCTTGCTACCTTGGCATCCTGCAAATGGAACTTCTTCAACATTTCTTGTACATACTTTCTTTGAGTAATGTAAATTCTTGAGTTAGTGTAGACTAACTCAAGTCCAAGAAAATACTTTTGTGACCCTAGATCATTGATTTTGAACTCTTGCAATATTTGATTCTTAATCTGCTTGATGCCATTAGCATCATTACCTATAAGCATGATATCATCAACACACACACATAGGTATATCACTTCTGAATTACTTCTCTTAACAAACAGAGAAGTATTTGCTTTACTCATGATGAATCCTTGATCTTGAAGGTATGTATTCAACATATGGTTCCATGCCCTAGGTGCCTGCTTCAATCCATAAATAGCTTTTTTCCATTTATGCACATGATTTACCTTGCTTGGGTCCTCATATCTAGGAGGTTGAGACATGTACACCTCCTCTGAAATCCACCCATTAAGAAATGCATTTTTTAGAGTCATTCTCATCAAAGACAACATCTCTACTGACCATAAGTCCTTTGTTGGAAGGATTATAAAACCTATATCCTTTCTGATTCAAGTCATACCCTATGAAAATGCACTTCTCTGCCTTAGGGTCTAGCTTACCTCTTATTTGAGATGGTATATGCACATAAGCAACACATCCAAAGATCCTCTGATGATCTGTTGATATATTTAGGTAGTGATGTGTGTGAACACACTAGGATCGCGGGGGCACTTTTCTCCCTCTTTAGGAGGGTTTTTTCCCCCGGCTTGTATATACGCCTATTGCCCTAATGGGCTACTTATCTTTGTACATTCTCTAGTAATACATTCAGTATTGTGTGTTGAGCTCCAAGCTTCTTCTCCTTCCTTGTGTTGTTCACGCACCTTCCGCAGACGTCTATCTCCAACAATTGGTATCAGAGTAGGTCATCACTTCATCTAGGGCGCCGTCAACACTCCTCCGTTTGCAGTCTCAGAATCACACGAATTTTGGTGAGCGTACTCAGCTTGTGCAGGCTATTTTGTCTTTTTGTGCTAAAGGTATAGACCAATTTCTGTTCGCCAGTATAAGCATCTTGAAGTCTACTACAGGTCTAGTGGAATTCGTCTGGGCAGTTCTGTTTCACTTTTTGAGATACAGTCAATTTTCTATATCAAGGTATTTTAGTCATCGGCCATGGCTGAAAGCAGTGATGTATTCCGTATGTTCGCTGTTGAAGATAAGTAACTTGAAGCATGTTGAGGAGCGGCGATGGAGTTCTTCTTGGAGAAGATGTAGAGTGTGCTCACACTCTTGCTCATGAAGAGGAGGTTATCTCTTGTTTATGGAAAGAAGACTTGGCCATTAGCAGCTTGATGGTGAGGATCGGCCATCTACATGCTGTAGTTGAAGATTGTCTTCTACATGAAGATTTCGGGCTACTTCAAAAACATTGGATGGTGTTTAACATAAGATTTACATCTTATGTTAAGTATTCAGGTACATATTCTCTTTATGCACACAGGTACTACTTTGAGTTTATGGAGGCAGTAGCATCCATATCAGGAGGGGTCCTATTCGGCATAGGTACAAGAGAATCAGTATGTATATGCTTTATGCATATTTGGATGAGGTGTTTGAGAAGGTGTGTTCAGATGAGTTTGCGGATTTCCGGCAGCAAACTTGTTAGCATCCTTTGCTACTTTTTAAGTATGTGATCTTTTCACACACGTATCTGACTTAGGGTCTTCCATAGCCTAAGGTTAGATGAGGGTTTGTTGATTATCAGTTTCACACTGATCCTTCCTCTTTCAGTCACTCATATTCACTCTTCTATGACCTATTAGGTCACACATCTCATGTATATTCAGATTTCTGCCCATACATCTGAATATGTTTGTTACATTTGTACATTCACTCTTCCATCTATTTCTCATCACATAGAGTGGTTGAGAGTTTTGCTCCCACATTGTACATTGAACATTGGTATATATGATACTATGAGTAAGCGATGGCTTACGTAACACCTTACACATGTCGTCTATTCTTTCTCTATCTTTGTCTCATCATTTGTATGATTAAATGTGGTATGTCCATGTTTTGTCAATATTGAAGATTGCTAGATTCCATGTTGTAGATGTTGAACGGTGTAGAGTAGGTCTTGTGCAACACTAGCTCATCTCTGGAGCATACCCAACCATCTCCTCACATGGTTGAGACTAGCTTCAGATGATCTTAGGCTTTACGGATCCACCTTTCTAAGGTACTTACCTGATCTAAGGTTCATGCAAACTCCCAATTTCTTTTTCCTCTTTCTTTTAAGATTTTCTTTTCACTAGTGGTAATTGATTAATTCACTTGTTAAGTTATTTCCCTTTTTAACTCTTGTCTCGATGTCTCGTTGTCAAGAATAATTAAATTAATTGACTTAATTGTGATCTCTCTCATTAGTTCTTTTGCCTTTAAGTTGACTCATGATTATAATTGTTTATAGCTTTGCACTTGATCCCTTTATTATGTCTTGAACATGAGTATTCTTATTGTCACCCTAGGCTCTTTTACGAGCACTAAGTGTTTGGCATAAGCTAGATTTAACAAAGGATTTTGTGATTTTCCAACGTGCAACTGCATTTGTTTCTTTCGGTTGCACAAAGATCTTCCAAGCTTTTTCTAATTTTCTTTGATCCTTTGTGAGAGTCTTGGACACTTGCACTCTAGCCTTATAACTCTTATAATCCACCAAAAGACCTTTATAGATAGACCAAAATTAAGCCCAAAAATCAAAAATCCATTTTTTTGTGCAGGCAATCTCTCATGATAGATAGGGCATGTCACGATAGGTTGGTCTCCCGCGATAGACATGTGTCTATTGTGATAGGGTAGTCTATCATGTAAGTGGTCTTTCCTGATAGAGGGTAAGTCTATCATGATAGATAAGGCCTACTATAGAGCGGTCTATCATGATAGGCCAATTTCTCATGATAGATGGATCTATTAGAATTAAAAAGGCTCTATCATCTCTTTGGTATGTCATGACGTTGGTCTGTCATGAGGTTGGTCGATCATGATAGACAAGGTCTATCAACAATAGAGGATATCTATCGCATCCTTTGGCCTATCGCAATACATGGGGACCCATCACAGTGGAGTTTTTGGTCATGAAAAACAATCAGTTTGTCACAATAGAATGGTCTAGTGGTGTCGGTCTATCATGATGGGTAGGGTCTATCACGATAGACTAAGCCTATTGCTTGTCGTGAGTTTTGCCTGTTGTGATAGAGCTTACAACACTGAGATTTTCAAAAGCATCTAGTTCATGGAGATGTCATTCCAAAGGCCAATGTGATGCTCCATATGCATTTGAAAAATTCAAAATTTTTCATTCTGTTGTGACAAAATGAGTCATCCAGCACAAACTTCAAGAAAACATGAACATACTTCTACATAGTCTTCAACATGAAGTTGGAGTTGAGACCTACACAAAAGAACTAAAAACAGGCAAAAATTAGCATATGAAAGATCTCTCTCCCTCTCTCCCATGCAAACGAGGGAAGTGATGAGGGATGGGTAGATATGGCAATAATAGAATTTTCTTGGTGAGGATGATGATGCATGGTTAGAGTGTTGGGAGGTAGAGAAGATGAGGATGATGCAAGAAATGGACAAAAATAATGAGAAAACTAAAAAAGAGAACAAATTTTACCTCCTATCATCAATCCTTCAACACTCATATCATCACACATCATCCTCAAGCATGCTCCCTGACAAGGGTGCCAAATTTGGTGTCGCTCTAGACTATGATGAGCACCACATCAAGAAGTTTCACCTCATTAATTGTCAATCTTTGGAGATGTGAGGATGATATGAGGATCGAGAATGAGTGACATGCATGTAGGTTGAGGGGAGAAACACTAGAAATGCACACAAACACACACACACACCAGGTAGATGAGAGAAGGAGGTCAATGGAAGGAAGTAATGTCTCTATTACCAATGCTCTTATACCCAATACAAGATTTATTTTCTCAAAAATTCCACCCCTTAAAATGAGATCTCTAGCTTTATTTAGAGTTTTTTTTATGACTTTGGTGACTTTCAAACCTAAAGTCCAACATAGTTATAAAATAGGTCCTAATTCTACTTTGAAGTATCTAATGGGCTCCCAAAATTATGAAAAATTTGTGTCTAGACTCTACTTGCACAACATGGAACATCTATTTAAAAAAATGATTGTTTGTAATACATGAGTTAGTGGTGAAAATCATTGTGGCCATTTTCTATTTAAAATTTGATGTTTTCTTACAACTTCACTTGGACTTGCTTTATGAGCTACCCCTTCTTTGATGTTCACTTGAACTTCCTTTATGTGCTACCCCTCCTTTGATGTTTGTGATCCTTGTGCAACAAAATCCCACTTATATGCACACACAACTCACACACACACACACACTCACAGTCACATACAAGTTTACACCACACAATTACATACACGTTTTTCATTTTTTTTGTAAGCGTTATAGTTAATTGAATTATCTTTTTTCTTTTGTTTTATTTAGTTTTTATATTGCATTCACGTTTATTTTATCTATTGTTTAATTATAAGGTTAGCCAATAGTTATAATACATTATATTCTTATATACATATTATATACACACATTCTATATGCATAAACTCGTATACACCCACGACCATACACACACATCCACATACATAAAAACACATACTTATACACATCCGCACTCATATTTAGCACCCACATAAACATACACACATAGCACATAAACACATACATTGACATACACATAAGAACATACATATACATATAAACACACACACTTTCACACATAAAAGCACGCACATTGCCAGAAACATACACATCTAAACACATAAATATATACGAATTCACACCCTTACACATTCACATAAACACACACACATCTGTCACCCACATATACATACGTAAATACATACATGGTACACGTATAGCTCATAGGTTCTTTACACATAATTACTTAGGGGTTTCACACACAATATAAACACACATGATTGGATAATTAGTCACACAGATGCACACACATAAAGAACATACAGGCATGCATAAACATAGAAGAAGTCATCAACATATCATACAGATTTATTTAGCTACCTGATTTTTCTTGTTTTATCTTTCCGTCATGTACAAAGGAATCAAACATCATTAGCAAAATCATTTAAGAGTTGTAATGAGAGAGTATGAACAAGAAAAAGAGTTCTTCTTTTCCCATGTCCCTAATCTAAAAAAGGAATTCTTCTTGACAACATTTTGATATGCGACAAAGGGGCAAGGGGGTATTTATGATGCATAAGAAAATATAACCATGTGAAATTGTAGGCTTGAGAACTCCGAAATTGGAGTTGTTCTTCTTCTTTCTCTATCGAAACTTAGGATTTATCTCTTTGTTTCCATGCCCGTGATAGTGTAGGTACTCATCTCAGTAATTTGATGCTCTCAATCAACCACTTTGATGTTGGTAGGTGACTCCTTTGAGCCCAATAGGTATAGTGAAAACAATAACATTGAACGATCTACAAGTGAATGTTTCTTACTACAAAACATAAATGATCTTCAAAGCATTGATGACATCTTGAAATTTTTCATCAATGAATTTGTACCAACTAGGATGAGACACTCTAAGTAATTTTTTGAACTTCAAGAAAAATCATAGTGAATCAACAAGGGAGAAGCCAATAGGTTCAAATCATGGTTCATCGCATTCAACTCCCATTTAAGGAAAATCTTAGGGCATTACTCTTAGATGGGAAAAGTAGTAGGAAAATATAGGTAAGCAATTTGTGTATGCAGCCCAATGTTATAGAAGACTGCACCAAAAAGTGCAGTGATGTTGAATGTGATTTACCATTTACATAGGTCACACACCAACCCCTACGAAATCATTCTCCTACCAAATAGGAATTCACTAAATATGATTGCCAATACTCATGCATGGGGCTAGATATTTCAAAATTTTGAAGATTTCATGGATTGAATCCATTGGCAATACCAAAAACCATTATATCATCATCCATCTCGAGTTGTACAATAAACTCCTAGTGCTGCAGTTCGAAATTCTCCAAGATCATGATTATGTAATTGTCTAGGATTTCCTAAAAATCTTAGTTTGCAAACCCAATCAAGTGGCCCATTCATGAAAATCCCATGCTACAAACGCAATGAATCACTTGCTCCTATAGTCGCTCAAGTTAACAATTTGCAAGGACCATAACATCCAATGCCATCTCGGTCATCTATATAAACTCAAAACGTTTGAGAAATGAATAAAGGTGAGCCCCTCACGACTATCAACATTTAGAGAAAACCATGAGTTAGGCTCTATCATGTTGGAATTCAAGGTACATATTCAGACACCATGACTCTAGGATATACAAGCCAAAGCCTAGTGGTCACACAATAATAGCTAGTATACCTCTCAAGGAACAACATGGAATAGATAACATCATTTCCTATTGTGAATAATGGCCCTCAATTATAAGTGGGTTGAATCATAAATTTAGAGACTACCCTAGTCAGTAAAAAAGCGCTCAACATACCACACCCACTCAATGTTGTGACCTCTATCTATGCAATTCGTAAGCTTGCTCAAGAAAAGTCACCTAAAGGGATCATGAAAGTTAAGGTAAGATTGCAAGAAATCTAAGTACACACTAAGTATCTCTTAAAAGACCAACAAATACATGAAGAACCACAATCTTCTAGTAGTAAAAAGACATGGATGAGACATCCTTCAAAACGGGAAGAAAAAATGGGGGTGGAAATGTTCGCAAAGTTTGAGAGACAAATTCAATAGTTAGAACATGTGCAAAGAATGCAATGCACCAAAAAGTAAGAGATGGCTTCATGAATAGCATGCAAAAGAGCAAACAAAGTCAGAGCCTACACCAAGTGGTGATGTTACAATCATGACAATAAAAGATTTAGACACACTCTTACAAGTATATGTGGCCGATGTTAATGAGGGGCGAGTAGTAGTTAAAAATGCTTTCCTTGAGGAGACCCTACTATGGATTAAATGGACATTAATGAGGGGATAATAATAGTAAAAACTAATTACCTCAAGGATACCCTAGTATAGATCAAATGGGCATATGTAGATAAGTTCTTTAATTCTCCTAGCAATTGTTTGATAAGATCTCTCGGATGGTTCCTCTAATAAAAATATCATAACGGACCATCTCTCACAACAAAAGGTAGGCTATGCACAAAAACCTAGATAATCCACAAACCCACTATACACTCACAATAAGGAAAGCTTGGGATTCATGATGTCTAAATTATTGATGTGGACTTTGTTGAGATATCAAGCCCAACATGTGATGATTCATGTACCAATTTTTTGTTTATGTGACATGTATAGTGGTGACATTGATATATGTCAAGGACACTTTATTAAGCCTTACTAGATTTCTCTACCAAGAGTGATGGCACATTTGTTTCCTACCAACTCAATCATTCGTGAACATTGGGATTTTCCTTATGTATAGTTCTTTATATATTGCAATAGTTGTATTGTTGTTTTAGATCATTCTTGTATAAGAAGAAAAAGAAGAAGATCGTTCTTCCTTTCCTCAATTTGTGTGGTCTTCTCTTTCAATGTGAGAGTGTGTGAGTGAGCTCTCTTTCTTATCTCCTTTCTCTTGACATGGTATCAGAGCCAGTGTGGCTATAGAGGGCTTGTGGAGAAGGCTGACAATAAAGAGTACATGAAAAGGCCTAGAGAAAAAGCGCTTCACAAATTACCTTTAATTTCTATAAAATGTGATGTGAAGGTAGAGGGTCTCAAAATATTTTCGTGAGTTATCCCTTTTGGGTCACTTTTGTTTCTCAGATTTCTGTTTTGGAGTCATCTCAGCCTCCATTTTGAGCGCATAAGTGGGGCCCACAAAAATCAAGGTCAATTTGCAAAAATTATCTTGCATTCTTTTGACAACACTCAAATATTCTAGACCCATAATTTCAAGTAATTTCGTGTATGGTTGATACAGGAAATTTGTGTATTTTAAGGTCAAACCATCATGTCACAATGTCTTAGTGTTCAAGCAAAGGTACTCCTTGTACTATTTTTGTAGTGTTTTTAATTACTGTAGATATGCCAAATGTTGATGGAATGATTCAACTTATGATTAATAAGTTGGACAAGAATAACTTTCATGCTTCGAGATTTAGAATGAAGAATTTCTTGATGGGAAAGGGATACTAGAAGTACATCAAAGGAAACAGTGAAAATGCTACATAGTTACCAGGGAGGAATCAAACTACACACCAATTAAGAACATATGAAGAATGGAATCAAGGAACACGGAAGGTAATTTATTGGCTATGTTTTAGCATACAAGATAGCATGATTGGGCACATACAAGATGCTAAGACTCAGAAAGAGGCTTTGAACAATTTGGTCACATTGTATGAGACCAATATAAAGGCATGAAAATTTAAAAAGAGCTACATACACTAGAGAAAAAGAGCATGGGGTAAGTGACTCCACCATGAAATTCAAAACAATATGCAATTCACTTGCATTTATTAGTGTGAATGTAGATGATGATGATAAGGTGGAAGTGTGCCTTCGTGGTTTAGGAGTTGCATACAAATAGTTCAAAACTTCTATTCAGACTAGGGAAAATATTCTCTATTTTGTTGTCCTGGTGTCCATGTCAATTATTGAAGAAAATAATCTTGGTGAGGACTCAAACTCCCAAGGAAAACCTAATTCTAAGTAGGTATTGTACTCTAGCATAGGAGGAGCATAGGTAGAGGTTTTGGAGGTGGAAGAGGAAATAGTAACCAACACCAAGGTCGACAACAAAATCATGTAGGAGGCCACAAAAGTTTCTAGAGAAATGATTCAGGTAATGACAATAAAGGATGCTAGAATTGTGGCACGTAGCCACTTTGAACATGATTGTGAGTTGAAGAATCAAAATAGTAGAAGGAAAAAAAGAACTATGCATCCAAAAGTGTAGATGATTTAGAGAACTTGTTCATAGTCCAACATCACATGATGAATACAATGTCTAGTGATGTCTCAAAATCAAATGGTAATGTCTTGTATGTTGATTTAGGTGCCTCAAATCACATGTTTAGCCATGAAAATTTTTTTAGTAGTTTGCAAAAACTATTTGTTCTTAAATTCTTTGACACATGCAATGATACATCACCTCCTATCCATCATACAGGAAACAAAGCACTATCATGGAAGACAGGAAGGTAAAACATCTTGATGATGTATTGCCTATTCTAAATATAACAAAGAATCTGGTTTCTATTGGACAAATGGTTGACCAAGCATTACAAGTCTGGTTCAATGCTAATGGTTTATATATAGAAGAGTACAAACAAAATGGAAGGTTGGTTGCCAAAGGGAAAAATGTTGGTAGGATGTTCACCAACACATAAACACATAGATAAATAACCTCTGAATTAGTCTTCTTAATGAACAATGAAGAATCTACCTTGCTTGCGACAAAACCTTGGTCCTGCAAGTATGTGACATCCTATGGTTCCAAGCTCTAGGAGCTTGCTTTAAACCATATGGTGCCTTTCTTAATTTACATACATAATTAGATTTGTCCTTGTCTTCATATCTTTGTGGTTGAGCCATCTAGACCTCTTCAGAGATCCACCCATTAAGGAATGGACTTTTAACATCTAATTGGTACAAGTTCCAATTCTTTGAAGCAGCAATACTTTCTAAAACTCTAATAGTTGGCATCTTGGATACAGGTGAGAAGGTCTCCTCATAATCCACTTAATGGGTTTGAGCAAACCCCTTTGCTACTAGCCTTGCTTTATACTTGTTTATTGTACCATTTGAATTCTTTTTCACTTTGTAAATCCACCTGGATCCTATTACCTTCATGAATGGTTTTTGGGGAACCAAATCCCAAGTACTATTATCTTGAAGTGCTTCAATTTCATCATGCATAGCTTCTCTCCACTCTTCTTCCTTGTTGGCTTTGTCAAATGAAGATGGTTCCTCTGACATAGAGCTTTTAGCTATGTATATAGAATGCTTGGTGACTAGTGATGTGTCATAGCCATACCTTAATAGGTTTTTTGCTTTCCCTTTAAGATCTTCTAAGTGCTTGATTGAATGACTATGGAATGTCTTCCAATTTTTTGACCTTTACTTTGCCCTTGGACTTCCAAGCTTTGAATTCTTCAAAATCAATTTGTTCTTCATCTTCTGAGTTGATATCCTTTGATGTATGTGGTTCTTCTTTGGTCAGATTTGGAAAATCATTCTCCAAATCATAGGGTAACTTTATTTCCCTATAGCGATCCTCGAAACAAGATTTATTTTCATCACATACAACATCCCTACTAACTATAAATGCTTTGTTAGTCGGATTATATAACATATATCCTTTTTTACTTTGATCATAGCCAATAAATATGCATCTTTGAGCTTTTGGATCACGTTTTCCCCTAATTTGTGAGGGTATGTGTGCATAAGCGACTCACCCAAAGATCTTGCAATGATCTAAAGAAGGTCTTCTGCTATTCTAGGCCCCATGAGTGTTGAATGAGATGGTGGACACCTTCTAGAGATGAGATGCTGCTGAAAACTCTTGCTTCACACTAGCCAAAATTGAGATAAGGAGTGCAAAGTAGAAATGTTGAGATTTCTAAGAAGCACAAATAATCACCCAAGTACTTTGGAATATGATCCTCAAATCATTGGATCAAAACAAATGAGTAGGAGTTTCAACTATGAACCAACACTTGCTATTTTGATCACTACACCTACTCAAAGAAATGAACACTACTCCTTCTCTGCTAGCAATTGAGTAAAATCCCTTTGGGAATATTTAATTAACTAGTATAGCTAACTTTTGTAAGAAATTTCATTTGAGATGATGGACCATGCTCAGAGAATGATGCTTAGTAAGTTAGAGGTGAACCTCAACATTTTTGGGTACTAACAGTATGCAGTCTAGTTAGCATTGTTTAGCTCATAACTCAAGATTGGATATGGAAATGATAATGAAGCCTTACAGAAAGAAAATAGAGGATCCACTGAATCTATACCAACTTAAATCACATCAAATGATCAAGTATACACCGCGAAACAAGCCAGAGAAGTTCACTGTTCTAAGTTGAACATGACATAGTAGAAGATATGAGATATCAGAAAACTATATGTATTCATCCACATAGATTACATTGACATTGGCAATGAATGTGAGGGCAATGATAGATCTATGATGTGAGATTAATATCATTTTAAGATCCCTTTGAATATCTCTCCAATTCGAGTTGCCCATATGGGACTTTTGAAGTCCTCTTTTATAGCTAAAGTTGTTGCTCTTTTTGAATTTTGAAATTCAAAATTCTACCAAAACTTATCTCTAAAGTTTAGGATCTCAATCTCCATCTAATTCACCAATCATTTGTGAAAACAATCTCCTAAAAACTCGTGATTGAAGAGATTCCATATGCACACTTTTAAAAGTAGTAAAAAAGGTCAATCTTTACAAGAGATCATTCATGTGTGGACACATGAATGTACATATGAGCCTTAGGATAAATGATCAATCATTTAGGCTTGGAGTAATTGAACCAGTAGCTAGCCCTCCAGCCTAATAAACTTGGGCTTCAATTCTCATTAATCTCCTACAATCCAATTATCATCTTGCACCTCTTCAATTTAGTTCCATCGAAAGATTTTGTGAGCATATCTCCATTGCAAGTTGGTTGACATAGAGGACAATTGTACATCCTTACTAAGTAGCTTCTCTCGCACATAATGATAATGCACTTCAATGTGCTTAGTCCTTGCATGATATACAAGATTAGCAGCCAAATGAAGTGAACTAGTGTTATCTCCAAAGATCATTGGAGTCTATGTATGTAGCCCCAAATCTGAGTAGAGTAGCTTTAACCACATTGCTTCTTGTGTTGCAATTGATCGGCCTCTATATTCAGCTTCAGTTGATGACAATGCCACATTTTGTTGTTTCTTTAATGCCCATGAGATTAACTTTGATCCTGCAAAAGATAAGTATCTAGAGGTGCTCCTCCTATCATCTTTTGAGCCAGCCTAATCTGCATCAGAGTATAGCTTGATATCCAATTCGGATGTGAATGGGTTAAATAGCCCTTCATTTATGTTACCCTTAAGATTCTTTTGGCAGCTGCCATGTGAGGTTTTCTTAGTGTATGCATGAATTGACCCAATGTACTTACTCCATAGCATATGTCCACTCTTGTTACAGTTGCATAATTGAGACTCCCAGCAAGACTTTGATAACCTGTAATGTCTTTAAGTAGCTCTCCCTCATGAGTACTGAGTTTGTAGTTCAATTCCATGGGTGTACCTACACTTTCTTACTTTTCCATATTGAACTTAACTAGTACATGATGTTTGTACTTCCACAGAGTAATGAAAACACCAAAATCTGTATACACAAT
Organism: Ceratopteris richardii; assembly: GCA_020310875.1. Classification (NCBI taxonomy): domain Eukaryota; kingdom Viridiplantae; phylum Streptophyta; class Polypodiopsida; order Polypodiales; family Pteridaceae; genus Ceratopteris; species Ceratopteris richardii. Next base: position 90,585,037 of record CM035423.1, read on the forward strand.
CTCTAAGCCAAGAAAATATGTAAGAAATCCAAGATCATTAATCTTGAGCTCCTCCTTCATCTCGGCTTTGATCTTCTTAATGCCATTGGCATCATTTCCTAAACTGATAATGTCATCCACATAAACACATAGATAAATAACCTGCGAATTAGTCTTCTTAATGACCAATGAAGAATCTACCTTGCATGCAACAAAGCCTTCATCCTACAAGTATGTGACAAGCCTATGATTCCAAGCTCTAGGAGCTTGCTTTAAACCATGTAGTGCTTTTTGTTGGTGCAAATATACAAGCCTTCACATTTGGCTTAGCATGGAAAGCAATATGTGGAAGCACTTAATGGATCATGTGAACCTTAGTTTGTAACACTTGATCATTTACCATTTGTAAAAGATTAAATCCATGAAGAATCTTGTAAAATCTAAAGTCTCATGGACTTAGGAAGAACAATAGCTATGAGTTTCAATGAGAGAGTAACTCCTAAAGTAGAGGAGTCACCTTTTAAATGGATCCAAGTTTGAATTCAAATTCAAACTTAGAAGAAAATTGTTATACAAGGACTTTGTAAAAATTCTATGAGTGTGGTCTTATTTTGGAGCTCATTTCTTGAACATCTATAGAGTTTGAATAGCGAACACCATACGTTACTCACTCCACCATCATTAAAAATCACTACAATGCCAATGACCTTGTATACTCATGTGTTATAATACATATAGTTCATTGATCATCTCTGTCTACTTCTTTGCTATGACTACTCAAAACAGTGAATTTTCTTTGGTCATATCTCAGTGAATTCACAACCAATTTGCGTGATCTATAGCTTGTTGGAACTAGCTTGAAGTCTTATATATGCTATGAAAATCCCAAAGCATTTAGTTCAGCCATCTGAGATAAATTGTGTTACCAAGGTGCTCACTACTCATTCACTCATTAGTCCCTAAAAAGTCGGGGGTAAGCTTTGGATTACTAAACTTATTTCTCAAAGTATAGTTTATCATTTTAGATGATTCCACTTGAAATCATTAGCTATCTAAGCTAATTGAGCTGCCTCAAAAGGAATTTCATCAATTGTTACTGTACTGTGAGCACTGAGCAAAAGAACTAGTAGATGTATAGACTAAAATAGCAAGTTTTGTGACACTAGATATTCATGAAGTAGTCTTTTTTTTATTAAATTGTTTCAAGCATCAACTCCAAAGTACATAGGTGCTTTCTTGGTTTCAATCAAAAGCTAAAAGGGCCTACTTCATAACCTTGAAGTGTATTAGGGAAGGTATAAAGAAGGTTTTAGCAGTACCACCTCACTTCCTTGAGGTATCCATCCATCTCCTCCAACTGTGGTATCAGAGCAAGTTGAGGTAAAAAGGGAGATGGTTTCCCTTCTTTCATTGATAAATTGGATAGAAATAATTATCCAGCATGGTCCTTGAGGATGAAGGCCTATCTACAAGGAAGGAGTCTCTATGGATAGATATCAGGAGATGAGGAGATGCCCATATTCAAAAGCAGAGGTCAACCTAGAAGAGAGGAGCTAGAAAGACTCAACTCATGGTGTGCCAAAGATGCTTTAGCCAGGTCATATCTACTTGACTCTATTTCTGACTTCCTTCTTCCTCATATTAGGAATTGCAAAACTTCCCAAGAGACTAGGGATACTCTATCTTCATATTTTTCCTCCAATACAGGAGCTAGAAAAAATCAATTGTGGATTGAGTTTACTACTCAAAGGAAGCAACCTAAGTAGAATGTTTTAGAGTATGTGACCAAGGTAAAAGATGTGGGTGATCAATTGGCAAGCATAGGAGAGGAGATTGAAGAGGAGCAAATTGTGAGACGGATAATCAATGGCATCAAGGCAGATGATAAGGGGGAAGCTTTCACAATTGCTATGGATCTTTATATGGATATGCAGATCCCTAATCTTACCACTCTCATGGGGCAACTCTTTACTCATGAAGCCAAGATCAACAAAAATGGAGAGCCATCAAGAGGTAACAATTCTTCTACCCTCTATACAGATAAAGGAAAGCCTAAGGATAAAGGGAAGAGCAAGAAAGTTGAAGATGAAGGTACTAGTTCTCAAGCTAACTATCTAGTAAGAGGTAGGAATTCAAGAGGAAGGGCCAAAGGAGGTAAGCAAGGTAGTGGGAGACCTTTCAATGCTTCCCCATGCAATGTATGTGGACTATGCAGGTTCTTTATGTAACTACTATCACCAAGAATTTAATGATTGTTGGACAGATAGTGGAAAAGGGTTTGCAATTTAGGTTCAATAAATTTGGAGCTTTTGTGGAGGACCCCCAACATGGACTCAGAAGGATTGCAAAGGGAGAGAAAATAGGTAGATTTTTTACATTTGAGCTTGAGGACACTAGAAACATTGCACTTTATAATTATAAGGATTAAACCTTGGTTTAGTTAGAGATAGGGCACAAAAGATTAGGGCACATTGGTGAAAGAACATTGAAGCAGATATGTAGAGATCAATGTGTACTTGGGATACTTAATGTATCCAAGCAACACATGATCTAGAAATGTGGTGCATGTCAGTGTGGTAAATCACACAGGTTACCCTTTACAAAGAAAGGTTATATGCATGAGGATTATTTGGATCTTGTCCATAGAGATGTGTGGGGACCAAGCAAGGACCCTTCAATTTCAGGCTCAAGGTACTATGTGTCAGTCATTGATGATTTCAATAGGTGGACTATCTTGTATTTCATGAAACATAAGGATGAAGTGTTCAATTATTTCAAGAAGTATCTTGCACTTGTGGAAAACCAAACAAGAAAAAGCTTAAAGAGAATAAGGTCAAATGGAGGAGCTAAGTACTTCTCGAATGAATTTGGTGCTTTTTTGTAGGATAGAGGTATCAAAAGGGAGATCACTACTAGATACACTCCTGAGCAAAATGGAGTAGCAGCAAAGAAGAGATTGATTGTGGAAGCAGCTAGATCAATGCTAAATGAAACAAAGTTGCCTAATTACTTGTGGGCAGAGAGTGTTTCTACTACCACTTATCTTATTAACAGGTTACCATCTAAGTCCCTTGATGGTATGACCCCTATGAGGCATGGCATGGTAGGAGACCATCACTTGAACATTGCAAAATATTTGGTTGTGTTGCTTATGTGCATGCTCCATCTCAAATCAGAGGTAAGGTAGACCCTAAGGTAGAGAAATGCATCTTCATAGGGTATGATATAAATAAAAAAGGATACAGGTTTTATAATCCATCCAACAAAGGCTTTATGGTCAGTAGAGATGTTGTAATTGATGAGAATGATTCTTGGTTTGAACGTGAATGCAAGAAGGTCAAATTACCATATGAATTGGAAGAAGAATTTCCAAGCCTCACCAAGGAAGAGCCAAGCACAATTGAAGATATCAAATCAGATGATGAGGACACCATCAACTTGGAAGAATTTAAAGCATGGAAATCAAAAGGCAAGGTCAAGATGAAGAGGGTGGAGGACATACTTGAGTCATCCAACCAAGCCTTAAGAAGATCACAAAGAGAGAGTAAGAAGCCAATCAGATATGTGTATGACACTTCATTAGTCACTAAGCATTCTATTTATCTTCCTAAGGATTCATCACTTGAAGAACCTTCTTCATATGAAGAAGCAAGTACCAAAGCAGAATGGAAAGAAGCTATAGATGAAGAAATAGAAGCACTCCAAGAGAATGACACTTGGGAGCTAGTACCCAAGAAAGCATCAATGAAGGTAATTGGTTCTAGGTTGATCTACAAAATCAAAAGGAACTCAAATGGATCCATAAACAGATACAAGGTTAAGCTTGTGGCTAAGGGTTTTGCATAAACCCAAGGAGTAGATTATGAAGAAACGTTTTCACCTGTGGCTCAAATGCCAACCATCAGAATATTGGTAGGTGTAGCTGCATCTAGAAACTGGAGTATGTATCAACTAGATGTAAAAAATGCTTTTCTCAATGGGTGGATTTCAGAGGAGGTTTCCATGGATCAACCTCCTAGCTATGAAGATTCAAACAAGGTTAATCATGTATGAAAATTGAAGAAATCTCTTTATGGTTTAAAGCAGGCACATAGGGCATGGAAGTGTAGGTTAACAACCTATCTTCAAGAACAAGGATTCATGATGAGCAAGGCAGATTCTTCTCTGTTTGTTAAGAGGAGTAATTCAGAAATGATATAGTGATGTGTATATGTGGATGAAATCATTCTTACATGTAGTGATGCCAATGGCACCAAAGAAATAAAAAACTAGATGATGTAGGAGTTCAAAATCAGTGACCTAGGGTTTTTGAAGTATTTTCTTGGACTTGAGTTATTATACACTAACTCTAGAATTTACATCACTCAAAGGAAATATGTGCATGACATGTTGAAGAAGTTCCACTTGGAGAACACAAAAGTAGATAGCACCCCTATGGAAGTAAATCATAAACTGAGTGCACATGAAGGTGATTTGCTTGAAGATATTTCAAATTATCAAAGCATAGTTGGGAGTCTAAACTATGCAACATTAATTAGGATTGACATATGTTATGGAGTAAGTGTTCTGAGTCAATTCATGCATAAACCTAGAACACCTCACTTGGAAGCTGCTAAAAGAATTTTGAAGTATCTCAAAGGTACTCAAAACCAAGGTCTTTACTTCCCATACATACCACATTTGGATATAAAATTGTACTTAGATGCAGATTGGGCAAGATGTACGGATGATAGAAGAAGTACTTCTGGATATTTATCTTTTGCAGGTGATAAGCCTATTCCATGGTCTTCAAAGAAGCAACCAACTGTTGCTCTGTCTTCAATAGAGGCTAAATACAGGGGATTAGCAAATGCCACACAAGAAGCTATTTGGATTAGATTGCTCTACTGAGATTTGGTTCTTCACACTCATTTACCTATGATCTTTGGTGATAACACTAGTTCTTTGCATCTTGCAGCCAATCCCATTTATCATGAAAGAACCAAGCATATAGAAGTGCACTATCACTATGCTAGAGAGAAAATCTTGAGCAAACAAATTCAATTATCATATGTATCTACAAATATACAATGTGCTGATTTGTTAACCAAAGCACTTAATGGTACTAAGCTTTGCAGGTTTAAAACCATGATTGGATTATAGGACATTCAAGACGATTAAAGAGGCAATGCAAGCCAAGATGTTTGGCTTGAGGGGGAGTTTTTGGTGCAAATATACATGCCTTCACATTTGGCTTAGCATGGAAAGCAATTTGTGGAAGCACTTAATGGATGATGTGAACCTTAGTTTGTAATACTTGATCATTTACCACTTGCAAAAGATTAAGTCCATGAAGAATCTTGAAAAAGCCGAAATCTCGTGGACTTAGGAAGAACAATAGCTACAAGTTTCAATGAGAGAATAACTCCTAAATTAGAGGAGACACTTTTAGTTGGAGCCAAGTTTGAATTCAAATTCAAAATTAGAAGAAAATTGTTACAAATTGACTTTGTAAAAATTCTACAAGGATGGTCTTATCTTGGAGATCATTTCTTGAACATTGGTAGAGTTTGAGTAGATTACATGATATCTTACTCACTCCACCATCATTGCGCATCACTACAATGCCAATGCTCTTGTATAATCATGTGTTATAATACATATAACTCATTGATCATCTCTGTCTACTTCTCTGTTATGACTACTCAGAATAGTGAACTTTCTCTAGTCATATCGTAATGCATTCTCAACCAATTTGCATGCTCTAATGCTTGTTGGAACGAGGTTGACCTCTACTTTATGGTATCAAAACCGCAAAGCATTTGAGTCAGCCATTTGGGAGAAATCATCATCGAACTGCTCACTGGTCATTCACTCGTTAGTCCCTAAAAAGTGAGGGGTAAGCTTTGGATTACTAAACTTATTTCTTAGAGTATAGTTTATCATTTTAGATGATTCCACTTGCAATGATTATCTATATAAGCGATTGAATTCCCTCAAAAGGAATTTGATCAATTGTTACTGTACTATGAGCACTGAGAAAAAGAACCAGCAGGTGTACAGACTAAAATAGCAGGTTTTGTGACACTAGCTATTCATGAAGTAGTCTGTTTTGATTCAATTGTTTCAAGCATCAACTCCAAAGTACATAGGTACTTTCTTAGGGTCAATTGCGCTAAAAGGTCCTACTACATAGCCCTGAAGTGTATTAGGGCAAGTACAAAGCATGTTTTAACAGTACCACCTCACTTTCCTTAAGTTACATACAAAATCAAGTTTGTCTTTGTCTTCATATCTTGGTGGTTGAGCCATGTATACACCTCTTTAGAGATCCATCCATTAATAAATGCATTTTCAACATCTAATTAGTACAAATTCCAGTTCTTTGAGGCAGCAACACTTATTAAAACTCTAATAGTTGGCATCTTAGCTATAGGTGAATGATTTCTTGGGAACCAAATCCCAAGTGTTATTCTCTTGAAGTGCTTCAATTTCTTCGTGCATAGCTTCTCTCCATTCTTCTTTCTTTTTGGCTTCCTCAAATGAATAAGGTTCTTCTGACATAGAACCTTTAGTCATGTATATAGAATGCTTGGTGACGAGTGATGTATCATAGCCATACCTTATAGGCTTCTTGCTCTCCATTTGAGATCTTCTAAGTGCTTGATTGGAGGACTTCGGAATGTCATCCAATTGTTTAAAGTTTGTATTGCCCTTGGAATTCCAAGGTTTGAAATCAATATGGTCATCTTTTGAGTTGAGATCCTCTAATATATGTGGTTCTTCTTGAGTCAGATTTGGAAAATTACTTTCCAACTCATAAGGTAGATATATTTTCTTGCAATCATCTTCAAACCAGAAGTTATTTTCATCAAATATCACAACTCTTCTAACTAAAAATCCTTTTTTAGTGGGATTATATAACCTATATCCTTTTTTATTTTCATCATAGCCAATGAATATGCATCTTTTAGGTTTTGGATCAAGTTTTTCCCTAATCTGTGAGGGTATATATGCATAAGCAATGCACCCAAAGATCCTAAAATGATCTAAAGAAGGCCTCCTGCCATTCCATGCCTCATAAGGTGTCATTCCATCCAGAGACTTGGATGGAATCCTATTGATTAGGTAAGTGACTGTGGAAACAGCCTATGCCCATAGGTAATTTGGAAGTTTCTTTTCAATTAACATTGAACTTGAAGCCTCTACTATTATTCTATTTCTTCTCTCTGCCACTCCATTCTGTCCAGGGGTATACCTTGATGTATACTCTCTCTATATGCCTTTGTCCTATAAGAAGGAGTCAAACTTGTGTGAGAAATACTTACCACCTCCATCAAATCAGAGCCTCTTCAAGCTTCTACCTATTTGATTCTCAAGCAATGCCAAATACGTCTTGAAACAAGTGAATACTTCATCTTTATGCTTCATAAGGTAAAGTATTCTCCATCTACTATAGTCACCTATGAATGAAACATAATACCTTGACCCTGAGATTGATGGTTCTTTGCTAGGACCCCACACATCTGTGTGCACAAGCTCCAAGTAGTCTTCATACATGCATCCACTTTTGTTGAATGGTTGCCTATGTGATTTGCCAAATTGGAATTCTCCACATTTGTAAATCATGTGTTTCTTGGACACATTTCGAATGTCAAGCACACTTTGATCCCTACATATTTTCTTCAATGTCCTTTCACCTATATGACCTAGTCTATTATGCAATATCTTCAATTCAAATAGGGTTTCATCTTTGTAATTGAAGCGAGAAATATTCCTTGTATCTTCAACTTCAAATGTAAAACAACTACTAGATTTTTCACCTTTTTCAATCCTCTTGAAGCGATGATGAGGGTCCTCCACATATGCTTCATGCCTTCTGAATCTAACTTGTAAACCCTTCTCAACAATCTATCCAACAATGATTAGGGTTTTTGTTATTGTTGGCACATACAATACCCTACTTAGGAGATTCATGTTACCATCAAATGCTTTTGCATTTCTAATATTCTTTACAAAGTGTCTAGTTTCATCACTTGTTTGGACCATGCTTTCCTTTGGGTTCTTCAAGATCAGAGAACAATGCTACATTGCTTGCTACATGATTGGAGCAACCAAAATCAATATAGAATAGGTACTCATCATCTTTACCTTGCTTGGTCAGCATATTCATGAGTAGTAGGGGATCCTCTTGATCATCTGTATAGTTGTTGTAGTCTCTTCTTCCTCTGAAGCCTCCTTCATAGTTGTTATTGTATCCTTGGTTGTCATTATGATGGTAGTTGTTTCGTCCATTATTGAATCTGCCTCTTGATTGTCCATAGCCTCCTCTATGGAAGCCTCTTCCTCTCTGATTCTTTGTGTTCATGAAGCATTCATCTATGGTATGATTGTTCAAGCCATAAATGTTGCAAGGTGAAGAGTTGTATGGTCTCTCCTTGCCTTGTTTTTCTCCTCTTCCCCTTCTTCTAGTACCTCTTCTTCTACCTTTGAAATTCACTTGAGAGGTACTTGCCCCTTCTTCATTTCTCTTACCTTTGCCTTTATCTTTACTATTATTTTTATCTATGTAAAGGGCAGAAGACTGATTACCTCTAGAAGTATCTCCATTCTTGTTGAGCTTTGTCGCATGTGTGAAGAGTTGACCCATCAATGTATTGAGGTCAAGTATTTGCATGTCCATATATATGTCCATTGTTGTGGTGAAGGACTCCCATTTGTCATCAGCCTTGATGCCACTTATGATATGCCTTACTATCTACTCTTCTTCTGTTTCTTCTCCAATACTCCCAAATTGATAATCTACATCCTTCATTTTTGTCACATAGTCAAGACTTTGCTTTGGTTGCTTCTTCAAGGTTGTGAACTCCATCCAAATTTGATTCTTTCTAGCCCTTGTATTTGATGAGAATTATGAAGAAAGTACTTCTCAAGTCTCTTGGGAGGTCTTGCAATTCCTAATGTGAGGTAATAAGAAATTAGATATTGAGTTGAGTATATAAGACTTGGCTAGAGCATCCTTTGCACACCATGCAGCTAGTCTCTCTTGCTCCTCTCTAATAGGTTGATGTTTGCTTCTAAGGGTTGGCATTTCTTCATCCCCAGATATGTATCCATACAAGGCTTCTTCCTTGGAGGTAAGCCTTCATCCTTAGGGACCATGTTGGATAATTTCCCCTATCCAATTTATCAATGAATGATGGAAATCCATCCTCCATTTTACCTTCATGTTGCTTTGATACCACTGTTGAAGGAGACGGTGGACACCTTCTAGAGATGAGATGGTGTTGCAAACTTCTACTTCACACCAACCAAACTTGAGCTAAGAAGTGCAACATAGAGCTGTTGAGCTTTCCAACAAGCACACATAATCACCCAATTACTTTGGAATATGATCCTCAAATCACTGGATCAAAACAAATGAGTAGGAGTTTCAACTGTGAACCAAAACCTGCTATTTCGGTCACTATACATGCTCAAAGAAATGAACAATACTCCTTCTCTGCTAGCACTTGAGTAAAATCCTTTTGAGCATACCTAATTAACTAGGATAGCTTACGTTTGCAAGAAATTTCACTTGAAATAATAGACCATGCTCAAAAAATGATGCTTCGCAAGTTAGAGGTGAACCCGGACATTTTCGTGTACTAGCAGAATGCAGATCAGTAAGCACTTTCTTGCTCATAACTCGTTATTGGATAAGGCAATGATAATGAAACATTATAGCAAGAAAGTATACAATCTATTAAATATATACCAACTTAAATCACATCAAATGATCAAGTATACACTGAGAAACAAGCCATGAAAGTTCACTATTCTAAGTGGTACATGATAGAGTAGAAGTTATGAGGTATGAGAAAACTATATGTATTAATGCACATAGATTAAATTGACATTGTTGTTGGTGCAATTCACAAGCCTACACATTTGGCTTGTAGTTCAAACACATATGAAGATGCATAGGAATCAAGGCTAATGGTTAATTACCATTTCATCTTTTGTAAAAGTGATATTTGACTTGGAATCTTTGTAAACACCTACCAAAAAGAACTCGTGTAAAAGTTAGCTTTGATTGATAGAATATCTCCTAGGATGTAGGATCATGATTATAGAGAGCCAAAAGTTTGAATTCAAATTCAAACTTTGAACTCAACTACTATTTAAGTGATCATGGAAAAGTTGCGGGTAAGACTCATCAATCCCGAGCCATTCATTGTACTTTTTGAGTGTATGTCAGGCCTAAACTCTAGCGCACATCTATCTACACCATTAGGCAATGATCTTCATGCCTATGGCATTGTACAACATTGTTCACTAATACATATATCCACATTGTTCATTTCTGAGTTCTCTATCATAGTGCCTGAAAGTCTGTCAATGTGTGGAGATCATATCTCACTCATTTCTCCACGAAATTCAAAGACCTATAGCTTATTGGAACCAGCTCAAAGTTTTCTAGGTGCTTTAAAAATTTGAAAGATTTCTATTCATCCATTTCAGAGAAACATCCGTCGAGGTGATCACTGGTCGAAGTCTGCAACAGTCCTAAAATATCGAGGATAAAGGGTTACTTGCTAAATTGATTTCTCTGAGTATAGTTCCTATTTTTAATTCATTGCACTTGGAATAGGTAGCTTGCTAAGCTAATTAGATAGCCCAAAAATGAATTTTTTTTCCAATTCCTATTGTGCTGGTCATACTGAGCAAAAGATACAGCAGGTGTATTGTCAAAAATAGAAGGTTTTCTTGAAGGCTTGAAGTTCAAAGTTGTCCGTTTTGATTCTATCTTTTCATACACCATTTCCAAAGTACATAGGCCATTTTATGGTGTCATTGGAAAGCTAAGGAGGTCCACTTATCAACTCTGAAGCAACAAAGGGATGGTACAAAGCAAGATTTGGCAGTACCTACTCATCATCTTGAAGTATCCATCCATCATTCCCAATAGTGGTATCAAAGCAAAGTTAAGGTAAAATCGGAGATGGTTTTCCTTCATTTATTGATACATTGGATAGGAACAATTATCAGGCATGGTCCTTAAGGATGAAGACATACCTACAAGGAAGGAGTCTTTATGGATACATCTTAGGAGATGAGGAATTGCCCTCATTCAAAACCAGAGGACTACCAACAAAGGAAGAACATGAGAAGATCAACACATGGTGTGCCAAGGATGCATTATCAAGGTCTTACTTACTCAAGTCCATCTCTGATTTTCTTTTGCCACATGTTAGAAACTGTAAGAGATCCCAAGAGACTTGGGAAACCTTGTCATCCTATTTCTCTTCCAACACAAGGGCCAGAAAAAACCAACTGTGGATTGAATTCACCACACTAAGGAAGCAACCTAAGCAGGCTATTTCAGAGTTTGTGACTAAGATTAAAGATGTAGCAGATCAGTTGGCAAGCATAGGAGAAGAGATTGAAGAAGAGCAGATAGTAAGGAAAGTGATCAATGGGATCAAAGCTGATGACAAATGGTAAAGCTTCACCACTGCCATGGACCTATACATGGACATGCAAATTCCAGATCTTACAACTCTCATGGGACAATTGTTCACTCATGAAGCCAAGCTCAACAAGAATGGATACACATCCAAAGGTAATAGCTCTTCTGCCCTATACACTGATAAAAGTAAGCCTAAAGATAAAGGCAAGAACAATAAAGGAGAGGATGAAGGCACTACCTCCCAAGCCAACTATGTAGGGAGAGGTAGATCATCAAGAGGAAGGGGCAGAGGAGGTAAGCAAGGTAGGGGGAGATCCTATAACTCCTCACCATGCAACATTTGTGGTTTGTCAAATCATACTACAGATGAGTGTTTCAGGAACTACAAGAACGAGAGAGGAAGAGGATATCAAAGAGGTGGATACTCACAATCAAGAGGCAGATTCAACCATCATCAAGGGTACAACAACAACTATAACAACAACTACAACAACAATTACAATGGCAACTACCAAGGAGGATTCAAATCCAGAAAGGATTACAACAACTACACAGAAGAGCTAGATGATTCTCTTCTGATTATAAACATGACTTCAAAACCAGGTACAAATGATGACCACCTTTTCTACATTGACTCAGGATGCTCAAATCATGTGGCTAGAAATGTAGCTCTACTCTCTGACCTTGAAGAACCAAGAGGTAAGCATCAAGTACAAACAGGTGATGACACCAAGCACTCAGTAGTTAAAGTTGGAAATGTTAAGACTTGTGATGGAAATCAGAACTTGTTGAGTAGGGTACTATATGTACCAACCATTACAAAGAACTTAATGAGTGTTGGACAGATTGTGGAAAAACATTTGCAGGTTAGATTCAACCAATTTGGAGCATTTGTGGAAGATCCCAAGCAAGGGTTCAAGAGAATTGCTAAAGGAGAAAAGATAGGTAGACTTTTTACTTTTGAGCTCTGTTGAGGGTTCTCCGGTTCAACACAACATCGTCTAACTAGCAAAATTAGATTTCTCTATTCTTTCCCATGGTGCACTGATCTTTACTTCCCCAGATATTCCACCGGAATGTCTCATAAAGTCACCGGAACATCACCAAAATATCACCAGATTGTCACCAGAAAATTATCGGAATATCACCGGAAACATTCATTTTTACAGTTTTCTGTTAATTCAAAGCTTACACAATCTTGCTACACTTTATACTTGCAAAACTTTACAGATCTCCTTTTGGCATTCTTGCATATTTCAAGTTATTTGCATTCTGACAAAGTACAGTCTGAGTCATTTAAACAGACTTAATCATAAACAGAAGACTTTCAGCATTATAACTGTGCTGTGCAAACATATTTTGGTTGATCATTCATTGGTAAACACAACACCAAGAAATACAGATTGTAGTTTTGTAAATACTAGAACTTCGGTATAAGAATTTGATTAAGCCGCAAAGATTCTTCCATTCAATTGTTGTCTGTATACTGGTTATTTACTATAGAACCTGGTCTTTTCCGGTCCTGACAAAGGAACTCCTTTCTTCTTTGACTCCTTCTCACAGTTGACGCACCTACACTACTTGCATCTTTGTCTCTCTTCTGATCATTGCGCCTTTACTTCTAGTGCCCTTCCTTCCTCTTTCTGTTGTCGCTTCTTCGTCGACCTTCGCTTCTTCTCTTTTCGATTATTGCGTCTTTGTTCTTCGTCTACCTTCTCCCCTCTCCTCTACCGTTGCTACTAACTCCTTTCTTGTAACTTCCTTTTGTCTTGCGACACATCCTTATAAATCTTCGCATAGTCGTCTTTTTTCTTTTTATTCTTATTTTATTTCTCCAGATGTCCTTGCCTTCAACACCTAGCACAGCGCGGTGGGTAATTTTGTCAAAAATTAAACCGGAATTCACAATCCCTTGATCATATATCTCCCATGCCTATATGGAAATCTGCTCTTCTTGTACTAATTCTTCATTATTAACATCTTCTTCTGCACCATCCTCCTTTTCCTAAACATTCTTAGCAAATAGCTCCACCTTTTCTTCTAGTGTCTCTTTCAACAACTGTTCCCGCATTTTTGCAATTATCTGTGTCTGTTCTTCAATTTGCTTTTGCTGTTGTGAAATTATACATACTAAATCTTTTTCATGTTTGGAAACAAAACTTGTCTGCACCTGTTCATATGGCATCTTAATCATACCGAACCAACCACTTTGAAAAACACTCCAAATGTCCTGAACATATTTATGCAGATGGTGCTTCACTTCTCCTATGTCCATCTTCGTCATTAATACAACATCTAACTGCACACCTTCCTCTTTTAATATTTGCTCTTGTAATTGCTGCAAAACTTTTATTCTCGACCTAAGAACTACCTGTTCCGCCTGCAATGTAGCATTTAATTCTGAAAAATTCATCATCTCTTTTTGAATCTGCGTTTGTACAGTCATCTGCCATTCTTCCAATTCCTGAATAGACTTCTTTGTACTAGCCAATTCGACCACCAATTGCTTCTTATCATGCTGCAACTCTTCCAACATACATTCCTTTTTATCCAAGGCATCGTGAAGTTCTTTAAGCTTCTCCTGCAAAGACTGATACTCAGTGTTATTAATAAATATTTTAGTCTGTTCATGCCGAAACAATCTTTTCTCCTGAAAAACTAAAAAATCTGACACTTCTTGCAACTTCTTCTTCATCCCTGACACATCATAATCTAGAATATTATCATCTTTCAACATTTTTTCAGCTTCATCCTGTAATTGCGCTTCCACTCGTCTTTTCCTAGACAACCTAAAAGCAGTTCCAAATATTTTTAGCTCCTTAATACTATCTATCACTGGCTGGAAAATTTCTTCCTGTATGTTTGCTTTATACATATCAGCTTCAATGATTTGACTCTTCTGGTTCCTTTCTTGTGCCAGATTACCAGCGCAAAGAAAATCTTCAGAAGTCTGTGAAGGTCTAATCCTTACCTGTCTTACTGCTAACTATTCCGGCTCATTACTCATCTCTTTATGACCACAAACTTGGATCTGCTTTGGCCACATTTTCTTCTAATCTTCAACGAACTGCACAAATTCGAATAAAGCAGCTAAATATGCTGATAAGCGACTATTTGTTTGCGTCTTACGCCTATCCCCAACGAAAATCTGACTCTGTAAGTGATCATACATCCAATGAGCCCAACTCACCTTTTCTCCTGCCTCTGCAGAGGTCAAAGGTGCACAATTCTCCCTAGACATAGAATCATATTTAATGATAAAACATAATGGTTCCAAATACCATTTTAGTTGTTCCCTTCGATTATAGCTTACATTCCTCATCATATAGTACTGTCGTCTTCCCTGTCGGGGTCCAAAGTCTTTCTTCAAAACCTCCTCCGAACATTTGGGAACTACAACATCATCGTATATAGGCAATTGAAATACTTCTGCAACTAATTCTGGTGAAAATTTTAACTGAAGAGAGAGCTGACCCTTCATTTCCCGCATAATCTCCAGCTGACTCTTTACCTCATAATTGCATCTCCAACGTTCCCAGAGCAACATAGCAAACTGTAATAATCCAATTCTTTTGAGCCAATTCGTGTGTAAATCAGATTGTAGGTCAATTTCGATTTTAAAATCTGTGAATGATCCCATAAACTTATGCACACCCTTAGTCTTTGTATATGGTGTTGAAATTGCATCTTCATCTTTCCCTTGTAATGAGCTATCACTTTCCTCCGATGTGGTGTCCTCCCTTCTTACTGTCATTGCTCTCTTTCTCATACATCCTCTCATGATTCCTGATTCAAGCACTAATACAGAAAATGCTGAGATAAATATTATCTTGGAAGCCTTTATGTAGAACCAAAAATATTCGTTCCACAAGTGCGAATGCTTGAACTGCCACTTTCTGTAATGATAAACGTACGTTCGCACATAATTCTTTATGCGACGCAATAATATTGTAGTGTGGGTTATCATAAACATCCTCCACAATCGATTGCCCCACTTATCAATAACCTGCTGAATGAAACTTCCACACATGCCAGAAGAATCATGAAATAAAACACTCATTCGTACCTCAAGAAGAAGAAAAAGATATTTTATCTTCTCAATACTGCATTGTATAGTGCAAAAACTTTTAACCATACAGTTCTGACCGATTGTACTTAGTAAGATAATCATTGGTCGACTATCAGCTTCGTTTGCATATTCTCCTCGATACCTCTGCTGCTTATGAATCTGCTGACGCGGAATGCAAGGCATACTCATTGCGCACACATCATAATTTGCAGACCCAACATACTTCTGAGCTTGTCTTCCCTGATTCAACAATACTTCATTATTCATCATGGACCCTGAGCTAACTGATAATGCATTGTTGATCGGCAACTGTAAACCATGTGTCCATTGTAACCGTAAAAATTTACTCAATGTAATTTTAGACCAACACGAGGTCAAAAAACACTGTACCACCAATAAAAATGTAGAAAAATACACTCTGTTACTTCGATGATCACAAACATTGCTGACGTGTTTTTTTTCTGAGCGACATACAACTTGCACCACATTAGTAGATAACCAGTCTAAATGTGGCGGCTTCCCTTGAAATAATTTCAACCGAAATCCATTTATTGGTTTGTTTAAGCATGTGCCAAACACATCTGCCACACGAAAAGTGCCTTGACCCAAATCTTGGACAATCTGATATGGGCCCCTGTATCTCAATGTGAGCTTCCCGGGATGGGGTCCTAGCTTAGAATTATACACCATCACCCAGTCACCTTCTTTGAATATCTTAAACTTCACATTTTTATTTACCCAGGCTTGTCTCCGCCTTTGAATCACTTCCGTAATGTATGCACTTCTCAAACGATCCTCCTCCATCTGTAAAAGGTATTTACTCCTGTGTTTAACTGAAACTTCAGGCGACATCTTTTCTGCCGTAAACCTCAAACTTGGAACTACAAACTCCATGGGTACAACTGCCTCCAATCCATATACCAACCGAAAAGGTGTCATTCCAGTCGTCACTTTAAACGCTGTTCTGAATGACCACAAGGCTGAGTCAAGAAACAAATCCCACTTTTTCTGATTTTCGTGTACCAACTTTTTAAGAATACGCAGTAAAGTTTTATTCGTGCTTTCAGCCTGCCCATTCGCTTGAGGATGATATGTTGTAGTCTTCTTATGCACTATTTGATGAAATCTTGTTAGTTCTGAAATCACATCATTCAAAAAATGAGTACCTCGATCACTCACTAACTCAATCGGACACCCAAATCTTGTCATAATATTACCATAAAGAAATTTAGCCACACTTGTTGCCTTGTTATCGTTCAGTGCAACTGCTTCCACCCATTTCGTACAATAATCTGTCGCCACCAATATATAGCTATTACCCCGCTGAGTAGTAGGTTTAATAGGTCCCACAAAATCCATGCCCCATTTATGAAAAGGATCCAACGGTAATACCGGATGATCAGTCATACGATCAGAATTAGTAGGTTGGCCTAACTTTTGGCAAATCACACAGCCTTTAGCATACTCATGCGCATCTTTTAACACCGTCGGCCACCATAACCCTGCTTAAGGCCTATTCAGGAAAAATGGGAATTACACAGGATTTTGAGACAATTCTTTTTGCCCCAATGTTTCACTTTTTGACTCATTCACACACTACAACATGTTATTATCTCTTGATTGGGGTATATTAAATTAGTACTTTAATATTACGGATAATTGTATTATGAATGAGGTATCAAGTTTGGGCTCAAACTTAAGAAGTTAACATAGTTAGTAACATAAATGGGACTTGAATAATTCCCAAATTTCCTGAATAGGCCTTGCTTGTAATACTTTCTTTCCAGTAATATCGCCTGACAAATGGCCTCCTGCTGACCGGAATGCGCTTCAAGTAACACAGCCGATTGTTCATAGTCTTGGATGCATCTCCTAATAACCTGATCCACGCCCTTCTTGTATAATGCCCCTGCTATAACCAAATACGGCCTACTTTTAAGAGCAAACTTCCTTCTCTGATCAGGTGTAAAATGTTGTGGTAATACCCCTTCTGTTAGGAACATTAGTAACTGATCATACCACGAATCTGTCTCGACTGCCTGCGCCGTAAACAATTCAGCATCCGGAAATACATCAAGTACACTAGTGGGTGTTTCTCCTGATTCCAATCGACTGAAATAATCTGCCATCGCATGCTCTTTCCCTGGGGTATGCATAATTACAAAATCGAATTCTTGTAACAAGAGCATCCATCTGGCTAATCGGCCTGTTAATAAAGGCTTCTTGATTAAATAAACCAAAGCCTGATGATCCACATGAAAAATCACTTTATTGCCCAACAAATAATGCCTAAACTTGTTAAAGGCATACACCATCGCCAAAGCTTCTCTTTCGGTCACCGGATAATTTCTTTCAGCCGCGGCCACTACCCTGCTGGCATAATAAACAGGTCTATACCATCCCTTATCTTTCTGCTGCATCAACACTGCTCCTACGGCCACATCCGATGCATCAACGAATATATAAAACGGCATTGACCAATCAGGTGGTTGCAAAATAGGTGCCACTGACACCATCTTTTTTAATAACTGAAATGCCTTCTCTTGAGCCTCTGCCCATATAAACGGAACATCCTTCTTGGTCAAATGCGTCAGTGGTGAAGAAATGTTTGCTAAATATCTTAAGTATCGGGAATGCCACTTAATTTGGCCTACAAACTGCATGACTTCTTTAACATTGGTCGATGCTTTAGCTGTACTGAGAGCTTCAATTTTCTTAACATCAATCGCCATTCCTGCTTGTGAGATAACATGACCCAATAAAATCCCACTTCTTACCGCAATCACACTTTTAAACGGATTCAATACCATCCGAAACTGCCAACATCTTTCAAAACATGCTCTCAGGTGTAGTAAGTGCTTAACCATTTCACCGAAAACAGAAAAGTCATCGACAAATACCTGCATGAAGTCCTGAAGATAAGGTTCAAACACTTTATGCGCTACATAATTGAATGATGGTGGTCCATTCTTGAAACCAAAACTCATTACGGTAAATACATAAGCACCAAATTCGGTAATAAACGTTGTTTTATGCTGATCCTCTTCAGCCACACTAATTTGATTATAACCGGAAAATCCATCCAAGACACTATACATTTCATGGCCGGCAACTGCATCCAATACTGCATCACAAAACGGCATAGGAAACGGGTCGGTAACCGTTGCCGCATTTAGCTTTCTGTAATCGACACAAATTCTGAGCTTCCCATCCTTTTTAGGGACCACTATAATAGGAGATAGCCAAGTCACTTGATTCACTAGTTTAATAAATCCGACTGCCAACAAATTATCAATCTCTTCCTTCACTTGTTTAGCAAAATTAGGATTCATTCTATATCTTTGTTGTGCCACAGGTCCTGCATCCGCCTTCAGATTAATCCTATGTTGATGTAACTGCGGATCAATGCCTTTTACTTGAGTATAGTCCCAAGCAAACACATCCACATACTCTTTAAGCAAGCAAATAAGAGCCTCCTTAAACTTTCCTTCCAATGTTTTACCAATCCTTACCATCTTTGGTGCATCTTCGGTTCCCAAATTAACCTCTTAAAGCTCTTCCTCCTTCACCCGCACAGAACCTGCATACTTCTGATCATAAATCCTTTCCGTTCGCATAATTATCGCTTCCTCCTGTTGTTCCATCTGCTGCTGCACCGGAATCTGCATACATTGATCAAACACTTTTTGTAACTGGGCACCTGCCACCTGTGCTCCTGGAAGTAACTCTTCTACGTTTGGCCCATTCATTGTAATCCTTACTTAATACTCCTTCTACATCAACTTCTAATACCGGCACCACCGTTGGGTTTGCCTGCAAAAACTTTTCCTCTTCGTCATCTTCAATCTCATCTGCTAAATTAAGAGTCTGAGCCATCAACGGTTTGTCCTGTACCGACATGTTTTTTCTCCCACGCATAGGAATTGTCACTTGCTTTTTACCCTTGGTAATCATTACTACATTCAAACCCCAATCTTGCTTAATTTTAGCAAGCCGAAACCAAGGTCATCCTAACAACATTTCATACGGGTACGCTGACTCCGTCATTTGGATTACTACAAAATTGACCATGAATGTCATACCGGAAATTCAACCATTGGTTGTGGTTGAGGTGTGCGCCTAGTTCTATGATCTGTTGCCCCTGCAAGTGGGTCAAACTAGAGTCGTCTTCTTACCCCTACAGCTGTTTCTATGAGGAATAACGCTCCAAGGATGCCGCCCACTAACCTGGCCTCTAATACACCTGTTTCCCCCTGGTCGTCGTCAATGCCCAGCACTTCCTGCTCCTGGGCCTCATACCACTCATAAAAATCTGAGGATGTCTCCACGTTCGCTGCTCTTGCCTGTGCCCTCGTAAAATATACTTTGCTAAAGCGATTTTGCCTGCTCCTCATTCATGTCTTGGAGGCTGCTTCGGCCATACAGTAGGATCGCCAATTGTGTTGAGGGTTCTCCGGTTCAACACAACATCGTCTAACTAGCATAATTAGATTTCTCTATTCTTTCCCATAGTGCACTGATCTTTACTTCCCCAGATATTCCACCGGAATGTCTCATAAAACCACCGGAACATCACCAAAATATCACCAGATTGTCACTGGAATATTACCGGAATATCACCGGAAACATTCATTTTTACAGTTTTCTGTTAATTCAAAGCTTACACAATCTTGCTACACTTTATACTTGCAAAAATTTACAAATCTCCTTTTGGCATTCTTGCATATTTCAAGTTATTAGCACTCTGACAGAGTACAATCTGAGTCATTTAAACAGACTTAATCATAAACAAAAGACTTTCAGCATTATAACTGTGTTGCGCAAACATATTTTGGTTGATCATTCATTGGTAAACGCAACACCAAGAAATACAGATTGTAGTTTTGTAAATACTAGAACTTCGGTATAAGAATTTGATTAAGTCGCAAAGATTCTTCCATTCAATTGTTGTTTGTATACTGGTTATTTATTGTAGAACCTGGTCTTTTCCGGTCCTGACAAAGGAACTCCTTTCTTCTGTGACTCCTTCTCACAGTTGACGCACCTACACTACTGTTACAAGGTGCACTAGAGATTGATCAACCATATGAACAAAAAATTTAACTGTTTCAATATGATTCCACCCTAATTTCTTACACAAGGCCGAAATAGCTATGTTGAATCAAGTCCCACCATCAATTAAGACCTTCAAAATTTGATGATTTTTTTACCATACTTTGATCAAGGGGACCACATGATCTACGATGGAATCTTGTTTTGGGTGTAGGATTGCTATAAATTGTGTTGAAATGTGGTCAACTCCTACTTGCTGTTGAAACCACTACTAGATACCAAGCACTAAGGTCAATAACTAACCTAGTGGTAAGGTGATAGGGTCTCTTGATAAAATATCCTATGTCGTATGATGGGTAGGTTCTTCCGGTGGTTTGTCTTGTTGAGATGATGATTCTGAGATGCTCTTTAGTGGTGTTTCCGAGGCAAGAGCATTGATTGGTTGCAATGTGGGGAAGACCGAGGCTTCAGCCAAGGTCCATTTTGTAGCCTTTGCTACCATTCTCTATTTCTCTTTGAAAGCTGTTTCAAAGGCTTTTGCATTTGCTTGCTGCATCTTTCCAGATTGTGCTTTTATAATGGCATCCTGTGCTTCTGCATGTGTAATGATAACCATGTTTGTCATAGGGTTTTGTGTGTCTACGTTTGGAAATTGGAATATGGCAGATATGATGTATTACAAAGATGGGTTGGAACATATTTGGTTAAGGATTGCCCAAGTTCTTGTATAATTGCATTCACTACCAGACTATCTTGAGTTTTAGCATTATATGAGAAAGTCTCCATAGAGTGACAATTGCTTTCACAAATAGCGCAATATAGTTGGTTCAGTGAACAATTAGTGGCAACGTGACCTAGATCATGAAGGCTCCCCTCTTTCAAGATCTATAAGGTCTTCATAATAGAGGATAAGAAACTAATCATCACCATAAACCTTCTAAGTATAACTAATTAGTTTTCCCTAGTTTTTGGATAGGGCATTTTGACTTTTGGGCTTTATTGTAGCCCCCACTTTTTCAATCTCTATTGTATCTTCCACTGTTTCTCTTGTACTCTCTCCAATGTTCATATAATTGAATTTCTTTTAAAAAGAAAATCATATTCATGAAGATAGTTGGGTTTGTTGCACGATTGATGTTTAGAAAAGTTTAGTTTTTGAAAATGAAAATTTATTAGAATTTGAGAATATTTTTTTATAAGAGGAAGTTTGCTTGAGTCCTAGTCTCCCTTGCATGAATCAATTGAACGAACAATTATACAAGTGAAAGGTCATAGTGCCCAACCCCCCTCCCCCCCCCCCCCCCCCCCCCCCCCCCGCTTTTCCTAATAAGGAGGGATAGGATAGCCCGAAGGAAAAAAACATTGATATCCCAAAGCCGATAGGAACACTATGTTAAAGACTAGGCCTAAGAGATGGAAAGATGGTCAAAATAACTAGAAGGATGTGCAATGTAATATTCAAAGATATCAGTAACCAAGTGATGTTCCTTGAGTCATAGGCCTCTTGCTAGATCTCTCATTAAACCATCGCACTCAGATGACTTGGTATGTCTGGTTGTGGAATGTGTACTTGTTAAGCATACAAGGCCTTTTCTACTATGAATAGATGCAATAAATATGTGGGCTTGGTAAAATGGATCTCTGTGTTGTATCCCAAAACCCAATGGACAACATTTCCTCAAAATTTTGCATCTAACAAGTAGGTAGGTACTTGATGCAAGAGTGCCAAGCAAAGATTATGTTGACAAAGGGGGTTTTGCTCATATCATATGCCAAGTCAAGATTACCTTAATTGAAGCCTAGAAGAGAGATATACAAAGCTTTAAAATACCTAAAGGTTTTAAATACCACCTTCATTAACTCAAAAATCTTCATACACAACTTGGCAACAATGTTAAGCACATTTTAAAATCTGGATAACCAGTGGTGTATGGTTGATATCATATAGGCCATGATGGGTGGTCCTCTCGATAGAGCTAAGTAAGAATAGTTGAGTCAATCTCAGCAACCCTTAGTTGTGTTCACCTTGACTGTGTATTTGGGCCATAGCTTTTGGCTTGGTACAAGGCAATAGCATTGATTATATTTGATATATTAAGGTGCATTGGACCATGTGTGCATCATTGTTGGATAGGCCGCTAGTAACCATGCATGCCAGGTTGATATATGGTACTTTTTTTATCCAAGGGGGTTTCAAACACGTCCTCAGGTTTGGGTTCCACAAGTTGAGAGGGTGATCTTTCATATTGTAGTAAATGTGCTTGAATTTCATCAACTTTTTTTGGAGATTTTCCAATTGCGATGTGTTTTGTGGGAGAGGTATGGCCTTTGGTACCTATGTGTTGGGCCTGGCTACCTGCTTCTTGACATCCACACATTCCTCTTCCAACTTGGCATATGGTGCTAAAAAAATAGTATGCTCTTCTAGTAGTATTTAGATGCTATGTTAAGAAATAGCTTGGAACCGGTTTGGGCTGATGGTTGTTCTGGGAGTTCCTTCCATGGCACCTTGTAGGTTGTCCTAATTTTGTTGCTAGAGGTGCTTATTCTCGTCGATTGTTGCTAACATGTTTCATCGCAAAAGGCCTAAGTTGCTTTTTATTTTGGCATTCCTTGCATTCTATTCATGTAGCATCTCTTCTAAGTTTTGGAGAGCTTCTGTATCCACTCCTTGTACCTTGATTTTTAGTTCATCATGTGCTTCTTGGAGGGTAAGGTACTCGGCTTCTACTCTACAGTTATCTTCTTCTATTTCTATCACTTTGGACTTTAATCATTGAAGCTCTCTTAAGAGGACTGTATTTCTTTCTTCTAATTGTTGATAATCCTATTGGACTTGTGATACACACTGAATAATCATAATAAATGTATTATGTATAGATGTAGATGCAAGAGTGATAGAGGTGAATGTACGGGGGATGGGAGGGGGTATGGGAGTTATGAATGCTCTGCTTGATAGTCGTGATGTTGATGGAGGGGGGATAGGGGATTGTGGAAGTGCAAGGGAAGGGATTGGTATCGTGGGTGGTGATACGTCCATAGGATCGGGCAGTGTCATGCATGTGCATTCTACTATGTGAATAGGGATGGTAGGTGCATTGCACATGGTGTTCATGTAAAATGATGTGTGAGTTGATGAGATAGACACACATGAAATCCAGTTTTGGAAATCTACAAGGAAATTATTTTACCATGCTTACTTTTTACCACACAAGCCTTAAGTCTGCTGCATTTTGTAGCTTCTCAAATTATCTATTAAAGAAATGGTATTTTTCCCATGTGTTGTTGTACTCCATCTCGGCTTCCCACATGTATGAGCCTTCTCCTAGCAGTCCTTCCACCTCACTAAACCAATGTGAGTTCTTATTAACTCTTGTAGTGTGGCCCATGGATGGATCCTGTATCGGGATAATTTGTATTGGTTGCATATCTTCGGGTTGCTCTTTCCATTCAGGCTGAATAGGCAAGCTTTCTATGTCAACCATCTGAAAATTGATCCCTACTTGAAAAATGGTTCTTGTCATATCTACCATCATGCTAGTGATGATTGTTGCATCTAAATCTGCTAGAAGTAAGAAGATCATTTTCACATTGCATTGGATATGAGATTAAATATTGTCCCCTTTACAATACTAACATGACATTCATTGTGCTCAGTAAGTTAGTAATGCTGCAATGTGGTGCGGATGTGAGTGTATGTTGAGTGGTTACTCACTTCCCTAGATGCATACTCTAGAGGTGCAATGTACTCATAATGCATCTTTCCTTTGCAAGGGGATTTTCACATGGTTGGGTAAGGGAGTTTGCTACAAATTTTGACTTTTCAAATTTCCCTTATGGGGTTACACTATTTGTTATTGTTGACTTTGAAATTTTTTTGAGACAATTCTACCCAGATTAGGGGCTCTTTAGGTACCCATTTCCAAGTAGTCCTAGGTAGGATTTGATGTGTTGATGTGGTGATAATAGATGCCCATCATGAAGTGTGAAGTGAGTGCATGTGACTATCGATTCAGGCCTATGAGCTTATGTGTAACTAACTGAGCATGTAAGCATGTCTTTGGCACCCAAATCTATCATGCATTACTGTTAGCTTTCATTGATCGCTTTGGTATCCAAATAGAAACAATCTTCCATGGTTGATTTTTGGAGTACTTCTTTGTTGTAGTCTTTGATTGAGTTGTTCATTTGGTGTGTTTTTGGGGACCTATTATAGGAGTAGAGGATTGGTCACTCTAAAGTATCTAAATCTCCTTCACTCTAGTTATCATCTTGTTCTAGTATGTCCTCTAGCTAAGCGAGTTGACTTTTTTATTTCACTATTTCACAGTTTCCTATGCGTGCTTCATTTTGATATAATTTGGAAAAGAAGAGAGTTTAACTTTGTCTTTGATTCTATTATTGAGATCAATATCCCTCTGCATCACAAAGTTTTGGATAAGAACATCAGCGCTATCTTCATGTGTGCTCGTGGAAGGACCACGATTTGGTGCCTTTCCTAATTCCTTGGGTGTTTGATTCGCTAGTTCAATTGTGATCCATTGTTGGATCACCCAAAGCTAAATGATTCCACTTCTTAGGTTTATGTGGACCAAATGGTCATATATCCAATCTTGACCAAAGATGAGAGGTTCTCTCAGGTCCCCATCTAGACACACTAGCACTTTAACTATCATCTGGACCTCTTCAAAGGAGATGGGAAGCTCCTCGTCACCCATGCAAGGGGTTTCCACACCTCTCAATCCTATGAAGTAAGCTTCAATAGGACTGATGTTCAATTGTAGGTTTTGACAATAAGAAAATATAACTACACTAGTGGTTGCACTTTAGTCAATCAAAGCTTTTACAATCCTCACATTCTTTCCTTGTTCTATTTCTAAGGTTAGAAAAGGACGTCTATCTATGATTCTATGATCGGTTCGACTCGTCATTTTCCTTCATGATATCTTCATGCCTCATAAAAATCTTTCCTTGGTTGATCTCTACCTTTTCTTCTTAACTTGATTTGTCAGATACATTCTAAGGCTTTTGCTTGATCTTCTTCTTGAATTCATCTCTCTTCTTTTTTCTACTTCTTTGTCTTGTTGAGTTGACTCAACATTTCTTCCATGAAGGGTTCTTAATATAATTGGACTTTGCATTCACTGATGTAACTAGGTAGGATATCACTTTTTAGAGTGGCTAACATGAGAGCTCCACTTGTTGATATTCTATTAATGGTCATTGGCCAATAGCCACACTTTTCTAATTTCCTAGCATGCTGCTTCAATGTATACACCAAGACTAAATTTTCTACTTTCAAAACCATATCTTTCACATGTGCATCAAAGTCAGCCTTCTGTCTTTTCTTATTTGTGTAAATTCTAGCGACTACTCTTAGTCTAGTTTCTAACAATCATTCTAAGTCAAAAAGTTGTGATGAGAGCTCATGATTGGTCCGTTGATGCTCCTGTGTCACTTTTAAAGTAGGTATTAGGAAATCTAATGGCAACACTACATTCTGTCCAAACACCATCTGAAAGGGTGTGGCATTGAGTATCATTTTAAAGGCCACTCCATAAGCCCAAATAGCATGATGTAGCTATTTGTCCCATTTAGAATGTTTATTGTTCACGAGCTTAGTCAAAATTACGCAAAGTATCTTGTTTGTGATTTCTGCTTATCCATTTTCTTATGGGTGATATGGGGCCGAATTCTTGTGAATGCCCATAAATTCATGTAAGAAGTATTCAATGACCTCATTCAAGAAGTGGGTACCACAGTCACTAACTAATTCTATTGGCAAGCCATATCTTGTAAATACATTCTCGGATAGGAACTTGGTGATGGTTTGCGCATCATTCTTCCTCGTGGCTTTTACTTCTACCCATTTGTTTAAATAGTCCATGGCAACAATAATATACTCGGCATGCGAACTCTTAGCTGGTGAATTAATAGGACCAACAAAGTCTATTCCCCACTAAGAGAATGCACGTCCTCCCATAATGGGTCTCAGTGGCATCTCATCCTTACATATTGGATATTGAGTTCAGTGACAAATGTCGCAACACCTCACATAGGTATGTGCATCCATGTGGAGTGTTGGCCACCAAATTCTTGCAAACATTATAGCTTTGATCATCCAGTCTAGTCCAAAATGTCCTCCTACCACCCCTTGGTGGGCAGATTCTAAGATCTTCAGATATTCACTTTCATGGACAATAGCCTTAGGTATCCATCTCTTCCATGTTTGTATAGGTTATCTCCTATAAGAGTGTATTCTAGTGCTTCTTGATCCAAGGTCTTATATCTAGCCAATGTCATCTCTTGAGGGAAATTCATTGTCTTCAAAACGTTTACCAAAGATTCACTCCAATGTGGTTTTAATGATACCTGATTCAGAGGGGCACATTCCATTGGTAGTTTAACACCAGAGATGGGGCATTCTTTGTGCATCCTATAAATGTACATTTGATTCCATCATTCGATAATATATGCCTAATCTTCACATATTTTGTAGGGTTTGATTCTTAGAATGATGTTGCTTTAGTGTACCTACATGCACTGATTGCAACCACTTTCCACCCTGATCTTCTTCTACACAAAAAAATAATATGCCTTGATTAGTGTGCTTATGAATACTACCTACCAATATGTGATATTTTTGGGATCTCACCACTTCTTTACCACTGGATTTCATTACTGGATGCTTAGGTCCAAAGGTTAGAATAGGCATGATAGTATGGGCCCAATTAGGTACAACCTCCACGTTGAATACATAAGCATCATGAGGTTATTCTAGAAAGGTGATCCACCCTAATGTGGTTCTTACCTTTCCTAACCACAACTTCAAAGTCATATTCCATTAGTAACAGAAACCATCTTACTAATATGCTTCGGTTGCAAGGTTTACTCACAAGATAGAAAAATGCTTGATGGTCTATAAAAAATTTACAGTTTTTTGCAAGCAAATAATGTCTAAACTTTTTAACTGCATATACCATGTCTTATTCTTTTCTTTTTGTAGTGGCATAATTTTTTGGGCTACAATTAACTACCTACTTGGATAAGCTATCAGAAGATCAATATTCCCTTCATCTATCAATTGTGCTAGCACACATCCTATGGCATAGTTGGAAGCATCCACATGGACATGGAATGCTTACTCCAATCAGGTGTAGTCAAGATTGGTGTTGTACAGAATCGTTTTTTGAGCTCATTAAAAGAGTTCTCACACTCGTCCATCAACTCAAAATTAGTCAGAAGGTTGTACAAAGGCTTTGATGAAACATCCCAATTAGCTACCTGCCACTCTCCTCCCAACCTTAAATAGCCCTTGCCCGTGGCACATCTAGAATCTTCTCTAAGGTCGAAACACTCCTCATATGGCAACTCTAAGGAGATGGAATAGCCTCAAAGATTTGTGCTAAAGCCTTGGCTCCCCCAAGCTCTAGTCCTTGACCTGGCTAGGGTCCTCAACCAAATGTAAGTACCAACGGTAGACCATGGAGGTCTAAATAGATCAAACACTCTATCCCCCTTCTAGAGATTACTATCCTCAGTGACCAAGGAAGAAAAGTGTTTGTGAATTAGAGCTTCTGATTCCCAATCAGCATCTGTGAGTGGATGGCTAGTCCATGCTACTAATGGCTCTGGTATGGAGCGATTCCATAACTTTGGCTCCCTCTTGTCAAGAACCTTAAATGGAACATCTCGTTGAGATGGTCTATTTTCTAAAGCAACCAAACCATCTACACATTCTCATCTCGAGAAATGTATGGTTTCAACTTGCTAACATGGAAAACTAGGTGAACTTTGCAAATATCTAGCAATTGCAATTTATATGTGACATCACTAATCTTCTTGATTATTGTCCAAGGTCCACAAAATCTAGGGGATAACTTGGGACAAACCAAGTGGAACATGTAAGAACACACGATCGCCCTCTTGAAATGTACGTGGTGTACGATCTTGAACTACAAATGTTTTCATCCTTTCCGTAGCTTGTTGTAGATTGAACTGAGCTATGTTCAAGTTAGCTTGCATATGTCAAAAACTGTGAAGCATTCGGAGATTTCCTGGGTAACCCAATGGTAGCTAGAATATGTGGAATAAATCCATAGATCACCTCAAAAGGTGCCAGCCTAGTAGTTTTGTGCTTCCAACTATTATAAGCAAATTCAACTAATGGGAGGAAACCAACCCAATCTATTTCCTTTTCTGAAACATATGCTCGTAGCATATCTTTCAGTATCTGATTAACTCTTTTGGTATGACCGTCTCTCTGTGGATGCTCTCCATTACTCATCTTGAGTTGAACTTGAAGCTTACTGAACACGCGTTTCCAAAAATTTCCTATAAACCGGGGATCCTTGTCTGAAACTATTGATTTCGGTAGACCATGCAGTCTAAAAATATTATAGATTGTGTTTTTGCTTGATTCTTGTTGAAAAGTTAAATGTGAGGAGGATAGAGAAGGTCTTATGAAACGACCGATACAAGTGATAAGGGCAATCGAAGAATTTCGGATGGCCTGTATCGGTCGTGTCGTTTTTGATTTTTTCATACCATCCTCTCAAGGCAACTATGCATAAGATGAGTTCACATGGAAACTAGTATTGCTCATCAGTCAAAGCTTAATGTAAAATTCATGTTTTGAAGCATGTTTCGATAGTTTGTAATACACAACCGATTCAAGCGATAAGCACGATCCGAGAAGCTTGGATTGTCCTTGTTGCTTGAATCGGCCATCTTCTCTAATCTTGTCTACACTGTAATATGACTAAACTTCATGCTCTAGATATTTTGAATGTCACTTGGCTTCGAATTTGCATCATGTCCTCCACCCTTTTTAACATTCCTAGTTATGTAGATAGACAGTGTAAGGAAACCACAATTTATGACCACCACCTGCTAGAGAGATGGCTCTCCTCCCAACCTTATGCCTGTATATATAGCTACTCGAATCAACGAGAACCACAAATATAACTATATTCCACAAGTGCATGTGCAATCTTCTCCACTCCTTTCGTATCTTCCACTAGAGTCTACTAGTGGTTGGAGTGTTCTCAGCCACTGCTTTAGTACCTTCCACTAGATTCCACTAGTGGTGGTTGTACTTGCCACTCGAGTTAACTCTCCTTGGACTCAAGTTAATTCATGTTAACTTGAGTTAGAAGGCTCTAGAGATCCTTGAGTTAGAAGGCTCTAGAGATCCTTGAGTCTCCAAGACCTCCTCCTTCAGAACCTTGAGACTTAACCACCAAGCTAAGTGGATTACTTATTTAAGAGAGCACATGGACTTATACTTAAGTCTAGTCTTGAGATCTTTGGTCATATATAAGTGACCAAACAGTGTTTGATTTCAGATCTGTCTGAACCAGTCGGACCCTTAGATCATAGACTTTCTTTATTACATTCTTCCCCCCTTGGGTAAGATTTTTATCCTTGAAAATAAAGTTATATATAGTAACCATAGGCAACCCCCGAGCCTCATGTTCCTAAACCGGAAGAACATGGTCATGTTCTAAAACTAGAAGAACATGTCTCATCTCTGTGGTGGGATCCCTGTCCAAATGATTCAAAACACCATCCAACTTTGTTCTTTGAGAAACTAGTCAAAGTAGAAAGTAGTAAATGAATTATAAGGGTGGATCTAGAAATATCCCCAGCCACTTCATGTTTCTCGATGTGCGATCTAGGCACAAACATATGAAATGGATGGATCCCAATTACTAGTACATTTTTGGGCATGACTGCTCCATGGACTTAGTAACTAAGGTGGGATTCTTATCCCTATCAAGACTTTGAGAACTCTTGATTCATATGAATTTGATTTGGAAAAACTTGAAGATTGGGTGATCCAAAACATCTAACTTGGACGTCTATGCAATGATATATTCTCAACCAATATTTACGTGATTTTTGCACCTGACTAGAGGACTACCTGGTCCAAATAGGTGGAAGAAAATCCTATGTAAACCGGAGGAGAAAGTATACCATTGATGCGCGATCAACCATACTTTATCTTTGACCAAGTCAAATTCAAAATGAAAAATTATCCAACTAAGGACTTTACTCAAAGTCTTTATCTTTAAGTTTTTGGGAATTTTCAAGCTGATGAGTGATTCCTAACTTCACTATTCTAGAGAATACAGGACTCTAGGAAATCATTTATGCTATAACTTGAAGCAAACTCAAATCAATAAGTCAATCTTGGACTTACTATCTTTTGAAGATTGAATAACTTCTTATACAGAACATCTATCTAAGATGTTTAATTTAGTTATCTAGTTCAATTGGGCTAACCTTGGACTTTTGCAAAAGAAATCAGAGATCCTATGTGAGTAATTTCAAAAGATTAGGAAAGCGGAAGGAAATAACTAAAACTCTATATAACTAATTCAAACTTTTAAGATCTAATTTTTTTATGAGTCAAATACTTGATGACCCAAGACTTTAACTCAAGGCTTTAACTTCTTAATTATCTTTTCAATAAGGTATTGAAGCATTTTTCCTATCTTTAAGAGAAATAAACTTGATTCTCAAAAATATTGCAAGAAAATCTAAAACATCATCCAACCACAAGATACTAGTGTGGTATCCAACATCAGTGTGTCGATCCACTAAGGTTCTATTGATGAGTTTATTTACTTAAATAATGCTTCACTTTAGACTAAGGTCATGCCTATATTCAATCTTTATGACTTCTTATTGGGAATGCAATTCTTGTGCATTTCTTTAAGTTGAAAGATTGAATTTTACCAAGTTACACGAGGAACTTGTTGCTTGACTTAGTCAGTCTATTCCATAGTTGAAAGTTTCAATTCAAAGTCAAAGTCTTACTCTTTCAAAAATTTATCAAATATTTTTGAATCATCAACATTTTAGCTTGAAGTGTTTCAAGAAGAACTTGGAAGCTACTTACTTCATATCTTCTTACGAACTTGATCTTGAAGTGAGATCGTACTTTTATCCTCCTTGAATTAAAAATTATCCTTGGAAGTTTTAACTTCCTTGAAGATCAAATCTAACTTCAAGATTTATTCTAGGACTAAAAGATAATTATCATCGCACGGTCTGATGTCCAATACCATCTTTCCAACATTAATCTAAATATAAAATATGGCATCCCATACCACCCTATTTTATAATCACATTAATGTGTGTGTGATATTTGTCCTAAAATTTAAACATATCTTGATAGAGTACCTTTTCACTTCAACTCTTTGAAGTTTCAGGCATTACCTCTAATTTGATATCTTAGGTTTGAATTCCTTTGCACAATCATTTCATGATCTCGTGCCTTTATCTTGGAAACTTGAAAACCTCTTGATAGAATATCCCTTCTTTATTTTGATAAGGTTTTTTAAATGAAAACCATTTATAATTCCAAGTACTTGAATTTTCACGTATTCAAGTTCAAATGGTTTATTCTTGACCAATTTGTAGCGACAAGAGTGTTTAACTTCTCGTTTTTAGATTCCTTTCTCACTGATATTTTAGATACCTACCCCGGTTGGGACTTTACAGGAATCTCTCTACTACATAAGTCTAAGCATCCGCTTGTGCTTCCTAGATTTCTACCAAAATCCCTTTAAGGATAGGCAAACATTATGTTTTACCTTCCACAGACTTAAGTACCATCTTCATAGTTGCAGAATACATTCGTTGAATTTCTTCCCTCTATTCAGACTTGGAACAGCTTACTCTTTTCAAAATTTTCCATTGGATAAATGGAAAGTGAGTGAATAATTCCCAAAAGAAATTTTATTGCCATTACTTGGGCAAACTTTAGAGTAGTTCCTATTGCAAGTTCTTGGACAGTCATGGCCAAGCTTGATCAAGTAATTTAGTTGACCTTGTGACTAGAATAACGACTTAATCTTTATCTATAAGATCTCTTCAACTATCAAAAGCTCTTTGCTTACCCATGGACTTTTAGAGATCTTTCCCCTACTCAAGTACAAGCATATACTAATGCCTTTCAAATTTTAAAGCTAAAAATCTTTGATACACCTCCAGCTAATATCAACCATTGGACTTTAAGTACCACTTCTCCTGGTTTGGGATTGCTGGGGAACTACTTGTTGTCAAAGAGTTTGAAGAATTTCATTCTCACTACTTGGGAGAATGTTATTCTTCAAGGACTTTGGGATTACTTCTAGGGAATCAAATAACCTGAGCAAATGATTTATCTTGGAATCTTTTGCGATATCAGAAGGATATTTGAAAGAAATTCTATGACTTTCAAACAATATCCAAAATCTTTAATGATTCATTTGTGCTCATTTCTTGAGTATCAAACAAGAGAATAAATATCATCTTTAGGATATGGTTTCCCATTCCACTATGAAAGTTTGACTTGAACTTTCATTTATGTATTGACTCCTGTTCTTGAGCTTGATACAAGATCATTATTATTGGTTACTCTTTAGATGTTACTAGAATACTTTAAACATATTTTGCCAATCAAAATTATGTTTAAAGTCCAGCCATCTATTGATGATTGATCCAATAGTAATTCTACTATGAACACATAACTTTCAACTTTATAGCTTGTTTAGGAAAAGTTTATGGGTTGGAGATCCATATCTTGGAATTTTATATTCCTAAATGAAAAGTTCACAATTTGATTCACGTCTTTAGGAACTTATCTCATTTCCTAAAGATTACTTACTTTGGTTTCCTTTAGAAGCTTCAATTAGCTTGAATAAACCAAAAGTTAACTCTTTAAAAGAGTTCTTACATGTTTCCATGATCGCTTAGAAAGTAGTATCGCTACCAGAGATGCAACTATGGAACCTAACATCCTCTTATTGAATGTCAAAGATCAATAGATGTTGAGGTTCAACCTTTGATTTTCATCACTCCTTGGAATGGAAACAAATGAGAACTTACAAAATTTTCATAGTTTTTTTTGGCACTTTGTGTTCTTACCGGGGATGCTACTTTTGGGATAGAAAAACTATCTTGTGCACTTTAAAAGTTCAGCTAGTGTAAGTTCCATTTAGGTTTATTTTTATTTTGATCACGGCTTGGGACAAAATCAAATAAGATCATTCATGAGAAGTGCTCAAGTATCTAAGAAAACTCCTATCATCCTACTTGGATGTAAGATTTCTTAAATACAAGCTAATGACTACATCTAGGTTTGTCATTAGGATTCTCTAAGTTTTCTCCTAAACTTAGACTCATCATAGAAACTTTCAAGTAGCCCTATTTTCTTGCCACTCCAATGAGCAAGAAAATTGAACACTTGACTTTCAGAAGGCCTACTTTTCCTAATTAAGACTCCTATTTATGATACCTAAGTATCACATTTGAGAAAAACAAACTAGCTATTTGAGTTTAATGGCAACTAGGAGCCTTGCAACTACCTAGTTTGCTATTTCCCTAGATATCTAAGTCAAGTTAGAAAAAGTAGATAACAATTAGAATAGTACATTTGTTCAACTACTTAGCAAAAAATCAGCCAAAAACCATGCCTCATCATATGTGAATGCATGTTCTTCCATGCAAATGCATGTAAGTGCATTCATGTGTTTGCATGTGTTTTCCTTTTCATGCTTCAATCAAGCAGTTCTTGAGCTTGGTGTGTGTGCATCCAATCAACCATGCACAAAAAATCTATCTTCTACCTTACAAAAGGTTATAAATATACATGTGCACAGACTTGAGTGCATCCTATTCCTTTTGCAAGCAAGAAGAAAATGTGTATTGTGCATGAAAACATTCTTTTGAAAGGAGAGATGCACCAACAATCATTTCTTTTTGGGCATGAACTTCTAGATGTATGCAATCATACATCCATTTAACTTCTATATCCATTTAACTTTCATCGAGTTCATAGCGCTTGCAATCATTCTTAAAAAATGAAGACTACTATCATGCTTCAATAATTAGGTACATGCTAAATGAAAGCAATGAATAAAGCAAGTATTGAATTGACAACATTAACTTCAAACATACTTATCTCCCAATTAAGCTACATCCTTCCCTTGATCCTCGAGAAGAGCTATTCTTCATCTTTTGGTCCATGAAGAAAATTTGCTCTGATGTTACTTCACTTTGAGCCTTCCTTAAGACTTAGGTCCCTCTTTGTCCAAGGTTGCTTCATTTTGTCTTTGGATGGTGCTTGAGAATGAACAAAGAGCTCAAAGTAGTATGTTGAAGTCAAAGCCAAGTGGAAGGTGCAAAATCGGCTCCACTTTTGGCTTCAAAGTTAGCTCGAGATAGACTGTATGGAGAGAAGCATGCCTTTGTACTCTCAATTTTGCCATGCAGAAAATTTCATCAAATGTGGAGCCACTATTTTGCCTCCATACAAAGAGCATGATCAAAATGAAATTCGCTACTAGCTACATATTGGATTCCAATTCAGATGTCTGCAAACCCAAATATTTGTTGCTATTTTGCCTCCGTGATGGCATAGCCCAAGATGTCTTGGCTCATAGATTTCACTATTCCGAGTTTGAATCGTTGCAGCAGGCAAAGAATAAATTGTATCTATTGTCAAGTGTTGAAGATATATATCAGATATTATAGAAAGCCATTATGGCTTCGTAGCACGGTGGATAAGCTACTTCGATGCTTCATGGTAGAGACAAGAAGCCATTTCTTTCTACACACGAGATGTTGCGCTGGTATACTGATATGTATTTTATGAAATAATATAAACAATGAATGTCAAATTCACCATACGACCATGGCAGCGTGGCTACCATATCAGTCAGCAACGACGTGGTTAGGGAATAAAAACCCGAGCACTTCATCTAACAAGATGCGTTAGTATGATGAACACAAGAGAAAGTACTTTTGTTCCTGAATGAATACATAAAGAGCACCCGCAAGTTTCTTGAAAAGGAGGTGTTTAGCTCAATAGATCGATTTCTAATCTGCTGCACCGAGTCGAGGGTTCAACTCCCGAGATCTATGATTGGGTGACTAACACAATTATCCTTTTTTTGCAAGAAAATAACTTCGATCTGCTTTGTGATCGGACTCGCGAGGAGAAAGATAGAAAGAATGGGCATCGAGTATGTGTTGAGCACCATTAAAAAGATGAGAGATATAGAATGTCTCCCAAACTTAAGATCACCATCGATCCTTGAGGAAGATGATGAGCCTAGAAAGGTCACCATGAAAACTAGCCTAGAGCTATAATACCAATGTAAGGAAACTATAAATTACGACCACCACCTGCTAGAGAGATGACTCTCCTCCAAACCTTATGCGTGCATATATAGCTACTCGAATCAACAAGGACCACAAATATAACTAGAGTCCACAAGTGCATGTGCAATCTCCTCCACTCCTTTCGTATCTTCCACTAGAGTCTACTAGTGGCTGAAGTGTTCTCAACCACTGCTTTAGTACCTTCTAGTAGAATCCACTAGAGGTGGTTGTACTTGCCACTTGCGTTAAGTCTCCCTAGACTCAAGTTAACTCTGGTTGAGTTAGAAGGATCTAGAGATCCTTGGGCAAAACTCTATCCCCATGCTGCCCATGGTGGTTGAACCCAAGACCTTCTCCTTCACAACCTTGAGACTTAACCACTAGTCTAAGTGGATTAATTTTTTAAGAGAGCACATGGACTTATGCTTAAGTCTAGTCTTGAGATCTTTGGCCATGTACGAGTGAACAAATGGT
Organism: Ceratopteris richardii; assembly: GCA_020310875.1. NCBI lineage: Eukaryota > Viridiplantae > Streptophyta > Polypodiopsida > Polypodiales > Pteridaceae > Ceratopteris > Ceratopteris richardii. Next base: position 90,621,198 of record CM035423.1, read on the forward strand.
GTCCGATTTCAGATCTGTCTGAATCGGCCGGACCCTTGGATCATAGACTTACTTTATTCAAATAGATAGAGAGAGAGACACAGATAGATAAACAGCTAGATAGATAGATAGGTAGATAGATAGATATATAGATAGATAGATAGATAGATAGATAGATAGATAGATAGATAGTTCTCATGCATACCTTGAGGCCTAACAAGCCTAGAGAATTTCTAATGTGCACCTTGGATAGACTCAAACATTTAAATTGAACCTAGTTATTGAAAATTAAAAGTATTGTTCATCTAGAATTTACTCATATGCAAGTTTGTGTATAATCATTGCACCATTGAAACCTCATCAGAATGTTGAAATGAAACCAAAAATGCCAATGAAGTGATGTAATGAGTCACGTTCTTAATTACCATCCTACAAAGAAAAATCAATGGAAGTATGGAAAAAGGTTCTAAAAAGGGAGATATATTATGTAAGAATTTCTTGGTTTATATTCTTGAGTTACCTAGAACTTACTCATGCAAGTTCTTGTATAATCATTGCACAATAGAAACCTCATTAGAATCTTGAAATTAAACAAAAAAATGCCAATATGAATATAGTCCATAAAAAGACATAATTGAAGTGATGTAATCAGTCACATTCTTAGTCACCATCCTGCAAAGAGAAATCAATGGAAGTGTGAAAAAAAGCTTCTTAAAGAAGGAGATATATTATGTAAGAATGCCGATCAGGAGCATCCCAATCTAATGAAGAGATGCAAGGAGCACGCAAATGTACAAGATTTCCATAAGAGCTCCTCCCTGATGGCACCTGATAATCTACCAAATGGAAAAATAACTCTATGCTATTGAAAAATTGAACAGATTTGTCTGCATTCATAAGTCTTGCATATTCCTTATGAAGAACTCTGAATGTTCCTGTTAAACATTCAACAGGTTGCCACTCCACAATATTGGAAGGAAAAATATCTGCAATACAAAAACATATATGTTGCTATACAAAAACAACTGAAATGATAGAAGAGCATGGTAAAACTTCACTTACAGTACGAAGGGAATTGCATATGATTTTCTAGAACAAGATCCTTAGCATTGTACACATGTTGTACTCTTGCAAACCAACTGCATATCTTCAATTTGAAACTAAGAATATATTCCCTCAAATGGTTTCTTGTGTCTTCTCTTTTAGCACGCTTGACTTTATGGGCACCTTTGTAGCTAGGAAGCATAATTACCCATTCATTTACCTTCACAGAAAGAGGTTTCCACAAAGAATCCTCTCTTCTATTGTAAACCTCACATGAGGTTACACGTTTTGAAGGACGATGAGAAGAAGAAGCCATTCGAATTGAGAAGATGAAGACTGCTCAAAGCAAGAATTCGACGCTCACAAACTTTGCCAGTATCTATAGATAAAAAGGCTTTGTACACGTGGAAATGTTTGATTTGATGTAAACCCTGTTGTTGAATGAGCATGGAATTTTGTGAACCCAAAAGTATTTCGTATCTTCAGAAATCGTTTCCTTCTTGGAACTTTAAAAATATGCATTGTGTGGTGCTCAAAACTATCTTTTTTTGCATCAAACTGAAAAATTGTACACTAAATACAAGAATCTTCATCACTTTCGCGGCGCTTTTAGAACATATTGTCTTAAAAAAAGAATTTCTTCATACAGTTAAAGGAGACAGCAATGTTATATTCTTATACACGTGGAAAGACTCTATTTTTCAATACTTAATCCGTCATTAGCAAACAACCCCTTTTTGGTGGTTTTTTCCCTAATGTTTTCTAAACTTTCCTTCTTGGGAATTGGGCACACAAATCTTTCCTTTTCTTTTGAGCAAACCTTGCTCCACTTGAAAATTAGAAAATGCTTTATCTTTACCATTTTGTGATAACTTATTGATTATAGACTAACAATAATCATCTTCAATCTGTGAATCTTTGATATCTTGGATTAAATCACTATCAAGAACTGTGAATTTAATGTGATGCAAAATATGAGATAATGCATCTGCAACTGTATTCATTTTTCCTTTTCTATATAGAATTTCCTTATGAAATTCTTGCATCAACTCAGCCCATGTAGTCTGTCTCCCTCGAAGATCAGGCTGGGAATAGAAATAATTGAGAGTGTGATGATCAGTGTATACTTGAAAAGTTGCACCATATAGATAGTGTCTCCAAATCCTCAAAGCATGAACTATTGCATATAATTCTTGTTCATGGACAAGCCATTTTCTCTCAGCTCGAGAAAGTTTCTTACTTTCAAAGGCTACTGGTATGCCATCTTGAATCAAAACTGCACCAACTGCGATGTCAGTAGCATTGGTTTCTATTTCAAAAGGTTTTTGGGGATCTACCATCAATAAAATTGAGGCACTTGAAACTATTTGTTTCAATCTGTCAAAAGCTTTCTGTTGTGCACTAGTCCATACAAACTTTTTATTATTTTGTAATAGATTCATCAATGGTGCAGCTATGTGCGAATAGCTAGCAATGAATTTCCTATAGAAGCCCGATAATCCTAAGAATGATCACAATTGGTGCTCATTCTGAGGAGTCGGCCAACTGAGGATCATAGAAACTTTTCGTGGATCCATTCTAGTTCCATCTATAGAAATTATGTCCTTAGTTCTCAACCTCAGATAGACATAGTTGCATCTTCTCTGGGTTGACATACAAAGTATTCTCATCTAGCATCTGGAAAATTTTACACAAGTGACATTCGTGTTCTTCCAAACTCTTACTATAAACCAATAGATCATCTACAAAATCAACCACAAACTGACCAATAAAAAGATAAAAAATATCATTCATGAGCATCATAAAAGTAGTTGGAGCATTAGTTAAACCAAAAGGCATTATAAGATACTCATAATGACCAAATCTAGTATGAAAAGTTGTTTTATGTACATCATCGTCCTTAACTCTTACTTGATGATAACCATTTTTTAAGTCTATTTTACTATATACAATAACACCTCCTAGTGCATCCAGAATATCATCAATGTGAGGCATCTGATATCTATGCTTTATTGTAAACTTTATTTAATGCTCTAAAGTCTATACACATTCTAAAAGATCCATCCTTTTTATGAACCAAAAGCAGTGGGGATCCAAAAGGTAACTAACTAGATCTGATGAGTCCTTTGTCGAGATACTCCTCGACGGTGTGACGTACTTTTGACTCCTTTTGTAGACTCATTTGATATGGTTGTTTGGTTGGTGGATGAGCTCGTGATACTAGCTCAATCCTATGCTCCACTTTTCTATGAGGCAGAAGACCTGAAGGTAACTTTGAAAGAGACAAGTGTTGAAATTCAGTTTTCATTCTACAAGCTAGTTTACCTTCCAAACTACAATGCCTTATGCTCAAAATATAAGAAATAAAGATACTTACACTCTGCTTTTACCATTGTAGAGGTAGATGCTTGTCTATACACCTTAATGTCTGGCTCTCCACTGATGATGATGCGACAACCATTATGATTCAATTGATATATGTGAGTCTAAAAATCAATAGTTGGCTTCTTGCTTGCATGCCATTGTTTACTATGAACGAGATCAAATCTAGCCAACCTCGCAATCTCAAAATATAGCTCATCTCTATAAGTTTGTATCTGGACTGGTAATCAGAAAACTCATCCATCCCAGGCCTTAGATCCCTTCCCATATGTCAACTCTACTTTGTAGGTGTATTCAGATGGAGTAGTTTTCAGCTTTATCTTCTTCACTACGGAAGAGTTAATAATGTTGTGTGTGCATCCTGTATCAAATAGAACTTAAATGGGATGGCCATGAACTTCCCCGCTCAGGACAACCAGCTCGGTGTCTAGAAACTGATACCCTTTTTGAGCAACTGGGGATAGTACTTTTGGAGGAGATGGTGGACAATCACAAATCCTCCTTCACACCTGCTATTACTCATGACTGGAGAGTGTTGTGGGCTTTCTTGACTAGCTAATAAGCATAAATGATCATATATGCTGCTTGGAAGATGATGCACAAATGATAGGATCAAAACAGATAGGTAGGCATATGATTCAATGTAGAAAACTTGCTATTTTGGTTGAGACACCTTCTAAGTGTTTTACTCAATTCTCTGAGTACAATAGCAATTAGTAAAATTCCTTTTGGGCATCTTTAATTATTTTAAAACTCTACCATTTATGAGTGGAATCCTCTAAAATGATAAACTATATGCAGAGAATTATGTTTAGCAAGTAAAGCAATACCCTCGACTTTTATAGGCCTAGACAGTTAGAGACTAGTGAGCAGAGTTTGATTGATATCTAATGATCCAGTGACGCTTCACCAACAAAAATTTGTACCACTAAACTAGAGATTATGCTGAATATGTCATGCTTTAAATCATGCAAAATGATCCACAACACAATGAGAACCAGCTCGTACAAGATCACTATTCTACAAGAGTGTGATAGAGATATGAGAGTACGAAGTAATGAACATGTATTGACTAAATCATGTAAAATTAGAAAGTCATTGGCAATAAGGCATTGCTCAATGAACGTAGAATGAGTGAGCTATGATTCGAGCTCCTCTTCTCAATGAAGGTACATGGAAATGATCTTTCAACATAGAGATACATGCGGGATTTCCTTCTCAACTTTCATAGCTTTGTGATGGAGCCAAGCATTTGAATTCAAATTCAAATCCTCACCTAAAAGTAATCCTAAATTATAGGATTGATTTTCTCTTGAACTTAACTACCAAATGATATGAGATAGATGCTTCCTAACTCCTCATGGGTCCACATCACTTTTACAATGAGTGATTAGACTCAAAGTTACAAGAGGTTGTACATATGAAGCTTCTCAAGTGATACGCTAATACATCAAGCTTATGTGTATTCATCAAGTATGTAGGTTTGGGCTTAGTTGCACCAATAGATCCCCCTCAAGCCTAACATGATTGATCTTCATTGCTCCTTGATCTCTTGCACTCCAATCATCAATTTGAACCTATTTATCTTTGTTCCATCCAATGCTTTGGTAAGTAAATCTGCACACTGCAAATGAGTTGATACATATGCTAACTGAATGTCCTTGCTTAGCAATTTCTCTCTAACATAATGATAATGCAGTTCAATGTGCTTAGTCTTGGCGTGGCACACAGGATCAACAACCAAATGAAGTGAGCTGGTATTATCTCCAAATATAGTTGGAGTGTAGGAATGTATCTCCAAATTTGCATATAATTGCTTAAGCCACATAGCTTCCTGAGTTGCATTAGCCAAATCTCTATATTCTGCTTCTGTGGAAGATAAGGCCACAGTTGGTTGCTTCTTGGATGACCATGATAGGATTTTTGAACTTGCAAAAGATAGGTACCCTGAAGTGCTCCTCCTATCATGCTTGGAGCTAGCCCCATCTGCATTAGAATATAACTTTATATCTATGTCAAAAGTGAAGGGATAGAATAATCCCTCATTCATTGTACCGTTTAGGTACTTAAGCACCCTCTTTGCAGCTTCCATGTGTGGCTTCATTGGTACATGCATGAATTGACTCAATGTACTCACAGCATATGCAATTTCCACTCTTGTCAAAGTAGCATAATTAAGACTACCCACAAGTTGTTGATACCCTGTAATATCATCAAGGGGTCCAACTTCATGTGAACTTAACTTATGATTGATCTCCATAGGAATACCTGCAACTTTAGTGTTCTCCATCTTAAACTTTACAAACATATCATTTATGCAATTCATTTGTGTGATGAATATACCTCAATCTGTATACACAAGTTCTAAGCCAAGGAAATAGGTTAACAACCCTAGATCACTGATTTTGAATTCCTTCATCAATTGAGCCTTGACCTGCTTGATACCATCAGAATCATTACCTGTAATAATGATATCATCTATATAGACACACAAGTAGATTATTTTTTATTTATTCTTATAAACAAAGAAGAATATACTTTGCTTGCTACAAAACCTTGATCCTGCAAATAGGTAACAAGTCTATGGTTCCAAGCTCTAAGAGCTTTCTTGAGATCATAGAGTGCTTTTCTAAGCTTGCATACATATCCTGCTTTTTCTTCATCTTCAAAACCTGGTGGTTGTGCCATATGTACTCCTTCTGATATCCAACCATTTAAAAATGCATTCTTGACATCTAACTAATATAAATTCCAATTTTTGGATGGAGCAAGCCTTACCAATACTCTAATTGTTGGCATCTTTGCCACATGTGAAAATCTTTCTTCATAATCTAGTCCATGTGTTTGGGCAAATCCCTTTGCCACTAGTCTTGCCTTGTAACTCTTATAGACCCATCAAAGTTCTTTTTAACTTTATATACCCACCTTGAACCAATTGCCTTCATATCTGGTTTCTTGGGAACTAGGTTCCAAGTGTGTTTTTCCTTCAATGCTTCCATTTCTTCTTGCATGGCTTCTCTCCACTCTCTTTTCTTCTTGGCATCTTCAAATGAAGAAGGATCCTCTCCCATTGAATATTTAGTGATGTATACAGAGTGCTTTGTGACTAAGGATGTATCATATCCATACCTTATGGGCTTCTTACTTTCTCTTTGTGATCTCTATAAAGCTTGATTGGAAGACTCGAGTAGATCCTCTAGTTGCTTGTATTTAAACTTGCCTCTGGACTTCCAAGCTTTGAAGTCAATATGCTCCTCATCTTCTGAGTTGATGTCCTCTGCTTGGTGTTGGTCTTCTTGAGTTAGGATTGGAAAATCATTTTCCAAATCATATGGTAATTTGACTTTCTTGCAATCATCTTCAAACCAAGAATTATTCTCATCAAAGACTACATCCCTACTAACTATGAATGCCTTGTTAGTGGGATTATAAAGTTTATATCCCTTTTGATTCTGATCATTTGATTCTGATCATACCCAATGAATATGCACTTCTCAGCCTTAGGGTCAAGTTTCCCTTTTATTTGTGATGGGATAAGTACATAGGCAATGCTCCCAAATATCTTGCAATGATCCAATGAGGGTCTCCTGTGATTCCAAGCTTCATATGGTGTTATACCATCCAATGACTTAGATGGAATCTTGTTAACCAAATAGGTAGCTGTAGAAATAGCATGTACCCATAAATAATTAGGTAATTTTTTCTCATTTAACATAGACTTAGCTGCCTCAACAATTAACATGTTCCTTCTCTCTGCCACTCCATTCAATTCAGGAGTATACCTAGTTTTTACTTCCCTCTTTATGCCTCCATCATGTAGCAATAGATCAAACTCATGTCAAAAGTACTCACCACCTCCATCAGACTAATTCTCTTCAAGTTCCTTCCTATTTGGTTTTCCACTAATGCCAAATATTCCTTGAAACATGTAAACACCTCATCCTTATGCTCCATGAAATAGAGAATTTTCCACCTACTATAAACATCAATAAAAGAGTCAGAGTACCTTGAACCTGAGATGGATGGATCTTTGCTAGGACCCCATACATTAATGTGTACAAGCTCCTAATACTTTTCATGGATGTGTCGTTTTTTGTTGAATGGTTGCCTATGAGCTTTGTCAAATTGGCAAGCTCCACATTTATAAATCATGTGCTGCTTGTTCATATTACGAATCCCAAGCACACTTTGATCCCTGCAAATTTGCTTTAGAGTTCTCTTTCCTATGTGCCCTAGCCTCTTGTGCCATATTTTCGACTCAAATAGGGTTTGGTCGCTATAACTGAATAGTGCTATGTTCCGCATGTCTTCAATTTCAAAAGTAAACAATCTACAAGACTTCTTATATATATATATATATATATATATATATATATATATATATATATATATATATATATATATATATATATATATATATATATATATATATATATATATATATATATATATATATATATATATATGCATAAGAACTCATTCTTTAATCTCTCAACAAATCCATTCAAACAAAGCAATAAAAGAAGAAATTCATAATTGAATTTAGCATAATAGACTAACTATCAATATCAACTTTTTCTTTTTTCTTACTTCATTTCCTATAAAAATCCTAACAAGTAAGTGAGATTTATGATTCTAAATAAAGAGAAAATTAAGGAAAAATTATTTCTAATGAGATCGAATCACCTCCCTAAGCATCTATGATAACAACACAATTCAAACTCAAGAGTTTCTCACAATTCCACTCAATCAACTTGAAAGCTCTAGAGAGATGTCCAAATTTAAACAAAACCTAGCAACTAACCTATCACTAAAAAGCGCATGATGTTGATATATTTAGCTAGTGATGTGTGTGAACACTCTAGGACTGCCGGGGCACTTTTTTCCCTCTTTAGGAGGTTTTTTTCCCCCGGCTTGTATATATGCCTATTGCCCTAATGGGCTACTTATCTTTGTACATTCTCTAGTAATACATTCAGTCTTGTGTGTTGTGCTCCAAGCTTCTTCTTCTTCCTTGTGCTGTTCGTGTGCTTCCGTAGACGTCTAACTCTAACAATTGGTATCAGAGCAGGTCGTCGCTTCTTCTAGGGCGCCGTCGACACTCCTCCGTTTGCAGTCTCAGATTCGCACGAAATTTGGTGAGCATACTCAGGGTGTTTCCGAGATCAAAATAGCTTTGCTATGTGGTGCCAAAATCGCGATCTGAGCTCGTTTCGGCCTCCGAACGCACTATCGCAATGCTTGTGCAGGCTATTTTGTCCTTTTGTGCCAAAGGTATATACTAGTTTCTGTTCGCCAGTTTAAGCGTCTCGAAGTCTGCTATAGGTCTAGCAGAACTCGTTTGGGCAGTTCCGTTCAACTTTTTGAGATACAGTCAATTTTCTGCATCAAGGTATTTTTAGTCACCGGCCATGGCTGAAAGCAGTGATGTATTCCGTATGTTGGCTGTTGAGGATAAGTTGGATGGTACCAACTACCCATTATGGGCTTATATGATGCGACATGTACTGGTTGCAAAAGGATTGTGGAACATTGTGTAGGGTGTTGAAAGACGTCCTGTTACACCTGTAACGACAGGTACTGCAAATACAGGTGTTGGAGCTGATGAAGATGGTGTCGAAGATGATATTCCGCAGATTCCTGTTCGTGCTGCTATTTCTGTTGCACCTACTGCAGAGCAGATTCGTTGGGATGGCAGAGATGCCCAGGCACATACATTGATAGCTTTGTCTGTCAAACATGCCATTATTCCTCACATTCGCTCTTGCAGAACAGCAAAGGATGCTTGGGATACACTTACCACTTTGTACCAGGCTAGGAATGAGGCTCGTGTTGCTTACCTCCGAAAACAGTTGGAGAGTGAGCACATGAATGAAGGTGATTCTATGGACAGTTTTCTTACAAAGATCAAAGACCTGAAGGAACAATTGATTTCTGCTGATGAGGTTATACCAGATAGCTCACTTGTGCAGACCGTTCTGAATGGTCTTCCTGATTCATATCAGAGTTTTGCCTCTACTCTTCGGTTGATGATGAAAGGCAATCCGAATGCCTTGTCATTTCAGGAATTAGTCTCTGTTCTGTTGCAGGAGGATCAGTCCAGGCAGAACAGGTCCATTATGCGTGTTGCAGATCAAGCTTTCCTGGCTAGTCAGAAGGGCAAAGGAAAATGGAGCTCTTCTACTAGTAAGCAGAAATCTGCAAATGCTGCACATTCAAAGAACCAAGACAAAAATGAGAAAGAATCAGAAAAGCAGAAATTGTTTTGTAAGTACTGTAAAGGCAATGATCATATCATAAAGAACTGTCCAAAACTGGCTGCTAAAGAGGCAAAGAAGAAAGAGGCTGGAAGGGTTGTTGTTGAGGCCTCTACACCAAAAACAGAGTCTGCAAATCTTGTGCAGGAAGAAGAATGGGCGTTTACTACTGTCTGCAGTTTTGACCCATCTTCTCCTGATCAGTGCATGTCTGCAGTAGACTCAGATGTTTGGTACTTTGACAGTGGGGCAACCAAACATATTACCTCGCAGCGTAGTTCCTTCTCTTCACTCGAGCCTTCCTCTACAGGGAATACTGTCACATGCGCCAATAACTCCTCTTATCCTGTTATGGGAGTTGGTAAGATCATTTCTGACTACTGCTGATGGTAGTTCTTTCACTTTGTCAGATGCTTTATTTGTGCCAGGGATCAAAAAGAATCTGTTATCAGTTTCTGCATTAGCCAAGATTGGCTTGGTTGTGAACTTTGTTGATGACAGGTGTACAATCCATGATCTCTCAAATGGCGATGTGGTTATTGCTTCTGGCATTTTATGTCGTGGGTTGTATAAGCTCATAGACTATGAAAGATCTGTGAATGATTCGGCATGTGCAGTTCATGATTCTCAGGCTATGTCAGATGCAAAGCTTTGGCATGCACGCTTTGGTCATCTGAATTTTGCTAGTTTGTTACGCCTGCAGAAATCTGAAATGGTGTCCTCTTTGCCCAAACTTGAGGCACCTGGAAAACATGTTTGTGAAGGCTGTATTTTGGGCAAAATGCAGCGTTCTTCCTTTCCAAAAGATGGTTCAGTTCGGGCTACGCAGAAATTGCAGCTTGTACATAGTGATGTCTGTGGTCCTATGCAGACACCCTCTTTTGGAAATTACCTTTACTTCGTGACTTTCATTGATGATTTTTCCAGGCATGCATGGGTATATCCACTCAAAGCAAAGTCCGAAGTGTTCATGTGCTTCAAACAGTTTTTGGTTTTGGCTGAAAATCTGTCAGCATGTAAAATGGGCACCCTCCGTTCTGATCGAGGGGGGGAATATATGTCTTCAGATTTTAATGCATTTCTGGCTGAACGTGGGATAAAACACCAGTGTACAGTGCCATATACACCTCAACGGAATGGAGTTGCTGAACGAAAGAACAGGTCTCTCATGGAGATGGCGAGGTGTATGGTCAAGAGTCAGGCTTTACCTCATAGTTTCTGGCTTGAGGCTGTCATGTGTGCAGCATATGTACTGAACAGGTGTCCCACTAAAGCGTTGCAGTCTATCACTCCATATGAGGCTTGGCATGACCGCAAGCCATCTGTTGCTCATCTGCGTGTTTTTGGTTGTTTGGCATATGCATTAGTGCCTGAACAACATCGCAGAAAATTGAATGATAAGGCAGTAAATGTATTTTTGTTGGGTACAGTTCTGAAAGTAAAGGCTATCGTCTGTATCATCCACAGACTAAACGCATTTTGGTTAGCCGTGATGTTGTCTTTGTGGAAGATGCTATTCAGCCATTGCTTTCATGTACTAAGGAGACATCTGTTAGCTCCAAAGACATGTATGATACTTTGATGCCTCTTTTTACAGGTGGACAGTCTAGTGCTGGTCCTAATGAGGCAACTTCTCAGCCTTTGCAGGTTTCATATGATGATGCAGATCATTCCATTTCTGATGCAAATTTACATGATGCACTTGCTGATGAGAGAGCTGATATTGAGCAGGCAAAAACTATGCCAAAATGGCTGGTGCAAACTTTGCGTGACAGCAAATTAGATGCACCTTTGTCATATCGTACTCGTTCAGGCTCTCATAGTGCCTCCTTTGCATCAGATTGTTATGCTATGGCTGCATCTAGTCTCTGTGATGAGAATGAGCCTGTTTCTTTTGATGAAGCACAAAATTCAGAAAATTGGATGGCTGTTATGCAATCTGAATATGATGCTATAATGAAGAATGGTACATGGTCTTTATGTGACTTGCCTCCTGGCAAGAAGGCCATTGGCACTAAGTGGGTATACAAGCTGAAGCGTAAACTTGATGGTACAGTTGACAGGTATAAGGCTAGGCTTGTTGCAAAGGGTTATGCGCAGGAAAGAGGCATTGATTTTGATGAGACCTTTGCACCTACATGCCGTATGACTACTGTTCGGAGCATTTGTGCACTTGCAGCCCATCATGGTTGGAATGTACATCAGTTGGACATTAAAACAGCATTTCTGAATGGTGACTTGCATGATGAAGTGTATGTTTTTCAGCCCCGTGGCTTTGTGCAGAAAGGGCATGAAAACCAGGTGTGCAGGTTAAAGAAGGCGTTATATGGTTTAAAGCAAGCACCACGTGCTTGGTATGAGAAGATACATGCCTATCTGATTGCACATGGTTTTGAGAACAGTCCAACTGAAAGCACCTTATATGTTAAGCGTGCTAATGATGTGCTTCTGATCATTGTTGTCTATGTTGATGACATGCTGCTCACTGGTCCTATTGAGACACATATTGCTGATTTTAAGGCTGATTTGCATGCCTCATTTGAGATGTCTGATTTGGGGCATTTGCATCACTATTTGGGCATTCAGTTTATGCACGTTGATGGTGGAATGGTTTTGTGTCAAACGAAATGTATTGACACATTATTGCAGCGTTTTGGCCTTGAAGACTGTAAGCCCATTGCCACTCCTATGGAGACAGCTTTACGATTGAGTCTTCATGATGCTAGAGATGCATTTGATGCTGTTCTCTATCAGCAGGCTATTGGATGCTTGATTTACTTATGCATTACTCGGCCAGATATTCAGTTTGCTGTCTCACAGATGAGCAGGTTTATGCATTGCCCAGGAGTCACGCATTGGAAAGCAGTTAAGCGCATCTTTCGCTACTTGAGTGGTACTCCGCTACTTGGGTTGTTTTATCCCAAGGGGGGATCACTACCGCCAGATTTGCATGCTTTTTCTGACTCAGATTGGGTTGGTTGCTATGACACTTGTGTGTCCACCAGTGGTTTTTGCTTCATGCTTGGTAGCTCATGTATATCTTGGTTGAGCACGAAGCAGCCTACTGTGGCCACTTCCAGTTGTGAGGCTGAGTATAGGGCAGCTTTCACAGCGACTGTTGAGTGTGTGTGGCTCAGACGCCTTATGGCTGATTTGGGTGTTGGCCAGTCTTCTGCCACCACCATCTTCACTGACAGTTAGAGCGCATTGGCAGTTGCGAGGAACCCTGTGTTCCATGCTCGCACTAAGCACATTGAGGTGCATTATCACTATGTCAGGGAGAGGTTCTCTGCTGGGGAGATCAGCTTGGCATATGTGCCCACGCAGGAGAACATTGCAGACCTTTTCACGAAGGCTCTGCCTAGGGAGAAGTTTGAAGCTTTCCGCAAAGCTTTGGGCTTACTTCCTTTTGTGGAGTGATTTCCACATAGCTTGGCACTTCCTTATACATGAGTGCCAGCTCCTTGTTCACCGCATCACTCCTAGGGGGGATTTGTTGATATATTTAGGTAGTGATGTGTGTGAACACTCTAGGACTACCGGGGCACTTTTTTCCCTCTTTAGGAGGTTTTTTTCCCCCGGCTTGTATATACGCCTATTGCCCTAATGGGCTACTTATCTTTGTACATTCTCTAGTAATACATTCAGTCTTGTGTGTTGTGCTCCAAGCTTCTTCTTCTTCCTTGTGCTGTTCGCGTGCTTCCGTAGACGTCTAACTCCAACACATGAAGCAAGGAATCCATAGCACATTGGATTTTGCAAATTGGATATTCCTAGACAAAGTTATGCTCAAATTAGTGACCGTAGGTAGGTGTTTTAGGTGGTCAACTCGAAGAATTTGCTCTCTTTTTTCTTCCTCCTCCTCTCCACTTCGACTTTCTCATCTGTAAGAGCGTGTGAACAGTGGAAGCAATCCCACATAGGCCTGATTTGGTGCCCAAAGAGGCCTTTATAAGGTGCGTAGAACTCATACTACTCATGTCTCTTAAGGAGAAAGAGAGCAAACCAATGCTCTTTGCTCCTCCATCTCACATGAGTGTGAGCGCGGTTCTCAGTCTGTGAGAGTCGATGGGATAAAGACATACCTAATGGATGGGCTACATGCATGTATAGATGAGAAATAAAAGCTTCTTTTTTAATCCCCTTCAAAGCTCCATCCTCCGGCTTGCACAAATCTTGAGGAGTGCTTCTACAACGAATGCACGTCCCCATAATTTGCACGTGAGCTGCTCCAAAAGTTTCCCACGAAAATTAATTGTGCCTTCGCTAAGTTATTTTAGTTGAAAATATGATTATCTTCGAACATGGTTTGAGCGAATTCTACCATTTTGGCACACAACTTAGTCCTTTCAATCTCGAGGTCAGCTCTAGGGTAACATTTGTCATATTCTCTAACATTTTGCCCTTCTTGGATTCTGGTCTCATATAATTTAAGCATCATATCCAAATCCTTGGGAGTAGGATCCACCAAGAGAGATCTTTCTCTAGGTGGTGATGCCAGGCTTATATGAGGTTGATTTGATTTGATGGTGATGGCCATGGTGTGTGAGAGTGTGTTTGAGATGTGATTTCTTTAAGTTTAGCTTTGCTCTCCCTTAAGTTTTCTTCAAATTTGCTCATATTCTTTGTCCATTGTCTTTTCATTTGCTTAGCGCTATCTTTCCAAGCTCTCGTTCTCTTTTTAGTCGTGCTCTCAGTCTTACTATTGTCTAGGCTCTTCTCTTGACCTATGCCTTGATTTTGTTGTAGGGCCTAAGGTCTAATTACTACTTGCACTAGGGTGGTAGTAATTGTACTTCCAATAGAGTCTACAATTAAGCCAATAACATTAATAGGTGTGATTTTATGTGCATTGGCTAGGTTCTTTGGGCAATCCCTCGGGAGATGCTCCTCACCGCAATCAAGACAAAATTCTTGAATTTTTACTAACTAGGGTTGTCCTAGTGTAAGGATTTGATAGTCTCTATGAAGTGATATCCCTAGCACCTATAGCATGAGGTCTCATTTGTCTTGTTTGGGGCCTAGGGTTAGGGTTGGTGTACATTATATTCAAATATTCCAGCTCCCATTTAGGTTCACTCAATTTTTCATAAGGGTAGATATCGTTATGTTCTAGAGAATCCATGTAGTAGGCTAGTGGACTATCTGCATGTGTTTAGATAAAGCTTTGAGCATTTGGATTGATTTTAAAAATCAAGGGAGGTGCTAGCACTAAGGCTCTACTCAAGTTTTCTTCTGCTAATGCATAATTGACTGGGATCACATTGGCTAGGGGAGGAGGTTGTTGAACCAACACTGGTTGAGGTCTTTGTTGAACTTGATATTGTGGTTGGTAAGATTGATGGGACCTAAAGTATTGTGTAGTTGGTTTTGATTTTGGTATCTTCGGTGTTGTTGATATGGTTGCGAATAATTTTTCTTAACCACGTGCTGGTTATAAGGGTAGTCATGTGCATTATGGTTCGTGTATCTTCTCTCAATGGTGTAATATTGGCTATTAGGGTTTCTTTGGGGTTGAACCATAAGTGGACAAGCATTAGCCATCTGGTCTCCACAGTGGTAGCATCATTTCATTGAGACCATTCTAGGTATATGCTTTCTTGAAACTCCTAATTTTTTAGCTACCTTTTCTACCAACTCATCTATTGAAATGGATGGTTTAGAAGTGGAGCGCATAGCACAATTTGGGTCTTTATAGATCTTGGAAAGCTCTAACACTTCACCCAAGTTATCGTCTATGTTATACACATGCACACGCATTGCTCTATATTCTAGGTTCTTTCATGTACACATATGACTTTAACTTAGCACTTTGCAAACGATCCAAGAACAATGCCACTTGTTTGGCTGGTGTGGGTAGTTTTGGAATGGGGCATCTCTCTAGGTAGTATCCAAATCTTCTTTCTACTATTCTAACCATCTCCTAGAGTGTTTTCTTGAAGCTATGTGTGAGAGATGAAGTATTTTCTTTGACGCCACTTTTGGAGAAGTCCATGATAAAGGCTTCGAGCAGTTGATCAATGTTCCTCAATTGTCCTTGATGTAGTGGTTGAAACCATCTCAAGGTTGTGTTCTTGAGTCTGAGATATAAAGCATTGTATTGAGTGAACATGCCATCCACCTGTTGAGCTCTTAATACTTTTCTAAACCCCACCACCTGATCGTAAGGGTCTCTAATGTTATAGAATTATTTCTTCATGGACTTAACGAGTTGAGTGGGCCACAAGATCCTAGGGTGTTCTTTGGGTCTTGGCAAGGAAAACTCATGTAGGCCCTTTGATTTCTTGGGCCTCTAGGTCTTTCATTATCCACTCTACCCATTTCATTTCTAGTGTTTTCTCTTCCAAGGGGGTTCACAAAACTTATTGCGGGTCTCTCCCTAGCTCTTCCCTTGTGTGTGTCATGAGCTTGAGAGAATCCGACTCCTTGCTAACCATAAGATATGTTTAACCTTGGTGGGGGAAAGAATAATTCACCCTTCCAAGTTTAGGCATGCTTATCATGCTCCATCACTATAAACACTTGTTTTGATATGTTGTTTAAATATACCACCTTGCCTAGTGTCTTAGGACCTCTGAATTTGTATATCGTGACTGCTCCTAGTTTGTTAGGTTGATCGGATTAAAACCTGCAAAAAGATTTCTCTCTCTCTCTCTCTCTCTCTCTCTCTCTCTCTCTCTCTCTCTCTCTCTCTCTCTCTCTCTCTCTCTCTCTCTCTCTCTCTCTCTCTCTCTCTCTCTCTCTCTCTCTCTCTCTCTCTCTCTCTCTCTCTTTTCAAGAAGATCTCTATTCTTTTTTTGTCTTGAGGAACCCACTCTAGGGTTATCACTCTAGTCAAGGCTGATTCGCCTCAAGGTTTCCTCAGTTCAAATCCTAAGTTTCCTTGCTCTAGGTCTCTTATCTTATTTTCTAGGTAATGGTTCCAAACTCATTTTTCCTCTAGTAGGTTTATGACTACATACATGGTTCCTTGTTTATGAATATATGAGCCTTCTTTGAATTTGACCACTGGGTGTTCACGTCCAAAGGGTTGGTCTGAGTTCTTGAGTTGGACAATAGATCTTCGTAGACCATCCTCAAAGATGTGAGCACCTAATCAATTGGTCCTAATATATTCCAACTAAATCTTATATGTACCTTTTGGTGTTTGTAGATAGGTTGTACCTCAACTACCCATGGGTCTCTCCATGGTGTATGGCATCTCTGAGTTACTAATCTTGGAACTTAGCACATAGGGATAATCACTGAGTTGTTGGGCCCATGATCTAGCTCTGTGATTGGCACTAGCCTTAGAGCATCTAATGCTTTGTCTATCCCAACCTAGGTGTCTATCGGATCTAGGATTCATAAGCTTTGCCTACTAATCCCAATTCTCCCAAGAACAACCACATTGCACTATTCTTTTGTACTAGTTATTATTTTATAAATTTCTCTAGTGCAATCTTGTATATTAAATAGCCTTTTTAGGGATACTTGAGTTTTTGTCACAGCTTGATGTGTGATCGATTAATTTAATCCCTTTTCTCTTAGGGTTTTCCACAAAAATATTATAGCTTACACTTGAACTTGAGTAATTGGATTTTTTTGTACCTGTTATGTGCCTAACATAGCCCTAATTAATGAGTACCACTAGTCCTACTTAGCCTAAGCTAAAGAATTGAATAAGAGGGTTTAGTGTTCTTCAAACTTCGAGTCTGTTGCTTTTATGAGTGCTCCAATGCCCAGGATGCAAGCTCCCGAAGCACAATTGGATTGCTCACAAGCCTTTGGCTTGCGAAGAAACTCCAAAATACTCCAAGAGCCTGACAAAATTGCCAAATTTTTGCTCAAGTTTTGCATGAATTAAAAACCCTATTTTTGGCTCAATTTTTATACTCAGCATGATCAAGAGGGTTGCCAATCACGATGGATAAATTTGTCCATTGTGGTTTATCAATCACAATAGACAGATCCATCGAGGGTTGTCTCTCATGGTGGAAAACTATTAATCATGATGGATGGGTATCTCTTGCAATGGACTAAAATGGCAATGGATGCTATCAATCCTAAGGTCTATTAATCGTGATGGATACATTTGTTCCTGAGAATCTATCTATAGTGTGATGCTATCTGTCGTGATGTACAAATTGTTTGGCATGATGGATACTTTATCCATTGTTGGTTGTCAATCATCTCTCATGCGATGGACACCTATTTGTCGAGATGGGCAAATGTGTTTGCTGTGATTCATAGAAAAAATGACCCTTTTCTAAAAATTTATACACACACAACCATATATATATATATATATATATATATATATATATATATATATATATATATATATATATATATATATATATATGTGTGTGTGTGTGTGTGTGTGTGTGTGTATGTATGTATGTATGTATGTGTATATATATATATATATATATACACACACACATATATATATATGTGTGTGTGTGTGTGTGTGTATGTATTGTGTGTGTGTGTGATATGCATGGTGCCTACACTATGGTGGTGCACTTAGTTTTACCCAACAAACAATTTTTCCATCTGTCGCAATTGGCAGAGAGCTATGCCTGGGGGTCTGTGTAGAGAAATTGTGTACTTGTTGGAGCTTGTGCAGCTACTAGGGATGTTGGTACTTGCAAGGAAACTCAAAAAACATGCAAAAACAATGCATACAAAATCTCTCTCTCTCTCTCTCTCTCTCTCTCTCTCTCTCTCTCTCTCTCTCTCTCTCTCTCTCTCTCTCTCTCTCTCTCTCTCTCTCTCTCTCTTTGACACACACACACACATGCACACTCACTCTCACAACCACAATGAGCAAAAATGGGCTAGAGGTTGAGATATGATCCAATTAAAATTGAAAATTCGGCAAGGAAGGAGATGGTGAGGAAGGTGAAGATGATGCAAAAACCAAGAAAAGTAAAGAAATTACCTAATTACGTACCATCCCAATGTTGAATCTCTACGTCCTACCATCACACACTCATCCTCAAAGCTCGGTCCCTAGAAATGATGCCGAATTTGGTGTCACTCTAGCACAATTGATGAATATCAACATGAGAAGATCCACCTCATAATTGTCAATGGGGGAAGACATGAGGGTGGTATGATGACCATGTGCTTATTATGGAAGAGTGGACTTCAAATTGAGACTAATTTCCTTGTCTACCTTTAGGAAGTCCCTTTCGAGTTTCTATCCTTACAGTGAACCTTTGGATTCTATCATTTGTAGCAAGTGCTATGTGTTCAACCCTTGCTTGTGTGAGATTGAGGATCCCATGACTGCCATGCATTAAATGTTCTACTTTCCACTCATTCAACCTATCAAAAAAAAACTAGATCATAAGATCGAACTTCCTTTGAATTTTTTTTTAAAGAAAAAAACTAGTGCTATAATGAAGATAATAAGCTCTTGCTTGTGTCCATATATAAATGTGGAAAAGTGACTAAAATCTGTTCTAGAACTGTAAAAACAAGAATCAACTCATATTAAACTAGCCTAACGCGTATGTTTCAACGTCCTTAACTAAATAATAATAACAATAATAATAATAAAAAAATAATAATAATAAAGATTGTTTTTGTCAAATTAGCACCAAAAAACATTTACTCTTTTGAAGAGCTATCCTATTTATTTTATCTTAACTTAAATTGGCACAATATGTTCGGAATGTCACCTAAATGAGATATATTTCGTTATATAAGAGAAGTGATATAATTAGTCAGTTTAGGGTGGGTTGAGACAAATCGGTGGCACACTTTTGCCATCCATGTGCACGAATAATTGGAGATTGAAAAAGCAATTTGTTTGGGATCCACCAAAATTTAGAGCCATCTTCCTCTCAGAGAACTGCGCCAAACCTAAAATTCATTTTCATTGACCAAATTATCCTCTCAACGAATAAGAATGCTCGGAAACTTTTTATACTTCAAATAAAGTATGCTCTATTTGAAGATTGAATGGGGGCATCAAAAAATTACAACTCTTTTGTGCCACCTTGTATGAACTCAACCTTAAAGTAAATGGGTGTTCATGATTGAAAAATAGCAAATTGAAAAGTAAATGGGTCCCTTTTTTTTTGTCACTGAAGTTCGACCGAGGCCTAATCTCCCTTGGTTGAATTAATAAAAGAACAATTGTACAGTGAATGGGCTTAGTGCCCTTGGGATCCCTTTTATCTCACAAAGTAGAGGTAGGATGGCCGTGAGGCATAATAGCTATGACTTTCCAAAACTGGTAGGAGACCTAAGATTTAGTGATTGACTACCACTTTGAAGCAAGATACTGAAAAGGTTAATGATTTCTTGGTCGCCCTCATGAGCAACCCACTTTATTCTAATCTTGTTGTTTTCCAAGACAAACATCTTAGGCCTAATGGTTAGGCAAGCAGCTTAGACCATCGGTGCCAATGGCAAAAAAGAGTTTGATCAAACCACAAGTCTATCTTAATAGAGCATCTTAGCATGATTTCTTGAGAGAGGTGATCATTGATGTTAATTCACATTGAGGCATTCCCCATAACCATAGTGATCATGTTGATTAATTTAGAGCTACACTCAATATCTTTCAAGGATTTCAAAATGAAGTCCCCCTCTAGACGGTCGTAGGCTTTGTCAAAATCGATCTTGATGAAGAGGACATCTTGTTAAGATTCCTTAGCAAATTCCAAGCCTTCCCACACATCAATAATGGCTTCCAAGATGAATCTACCCTTTATCAATCCTTTTCTATCCTCCTTGATCCATGCACGTAGATGGAAGGTAATGTGATACACAAGAGCCTTTGTTAATATCTTATAGCCAGTCTCGAGCATAGTGATGGGTCTCCAATTTTAAATCTTGTTTTTTTCTACCTTTTTGTTGAGAAAGTTAGGAAGAAGGGCCTCCTTCAACACCAAAAGTAATGGTTTTACTAAGACACTCTTGAAATTCTTGAAGAACGCATTGATGAGATCATCCAAACTTTGGCTTTTACCACTGGGTAAAGCATTTCTAAAATGTCTATGTCAGTGATAGGGGATTCAAGAAGATGCATTAGGTTTTGAGGATTCTTTTTTATCTAATTCTAGAGATGAAAGCCATGCAATCCCATTTGAGAAGTGAGTGAAGAGGACACCCCCAAGAGTTGAGTGAAGTGGTTGGTAATTAGCTCAATATTCTAATTTGAGGAAGTGCATTCCACCCCATTATCATCTATCATGTAAGGGACATTTTCCTTGTGTTGCTTCTTCTTCAGGAGCTTACACATCTCTTTGGTCAATCTATCTACACCAGTCTCTAAAATAAATCTACATTTTCTTAATTTCTTTGAATTTCATCTTCATATCTTCGTTTGATTCTAGTTTTTTGGAGTCCAGGTTGGAGGTGGGAATTACCATTATTTACTTTCATCTCAAGACACCAAAGTCGGCAATATAGATTTTCACTTCTCACACATCCAATGTTAAGAATCTCTTTTTGGCCTTGTAAAGAAGAACTTAGGACTACTTAACAGCTAACTTCTCACACTTAGCCAAAGAGATGCAGTAGCTAAAGGCCTCACTCTAGTTATGGAGATCACCTGTTGAACAAAAGGAAGGGAGAGGATTGAGAGATCAACATGAAACTAGAGGGCCTTCTTGTATCTAAGATGTGGTTTGAGAGTGACAATCATTAGATAATGATCTGATAAAACTATCTCCACACATTGAGAAAAAGATGAGACACCCTAGTTGTCAATGATGTTCTGCATGATATGGATTCTACGAAGTGTAATTTTCCATAAATATATGTTTGACTGGAGATCCGACCAAGAGAAATCATGCACGTCTTTGAATTCCACCAAATCGTGGTGTAGCTTAACCTGGTCCTAGATGTCTTTCTCAATTCTGTCAATAACACAACTTCTTTGGTCCCATCTATCAAACATCAATTCCATCATATTCAAGTCCTCACAAAAGGTGATCTCAAAGGGAAAAGATTCTAAATAGTGTCAAGTATTCAATCTTTCTATGTCAGAATTAGGAGCTTATACTAAGGCAACGGTGAGTTGTAAAGGGGCCTTAAAAGATGCGATAATCCACCGATCGTTCTCATCCATCAATATCCACCAAGAGGGAGTGGCAGGTCACTTTGAAGCCAATAGCCACACCACCGCTCCCATGTAGGTGTTGTGTGGCAATCCACACATGAGACGTCGAAATACACTAGAGCCTCGTTTGTAGTTCGATCCCATCAATTTTACTCTCTTGAAGACAGATAAAGTCTAAGTTGACATTTTTATCTCAAAGCTATTCACCTTGAGGTTGAGGGTTCCTGGCACATGAGACGACCTTTAAGGGGCTCTTCCAAGGGAAATCAGCGAGGAGTTTCCATTTTTGAGACACCACCCCGACCAATGAGTCCACGTCAGGATCCGAAAACATGGAACCAATGATGGAACTTTCACTCTCGGGTTATGTTGTAATTATTTTATGTCTTAATTTTGTAGTACCGTTTATGAATAAAAAAACAATATGTTGAAGCTGTCAAAAGAGAGTGGCATTCGCTGAGTCTTTTTCTGTATATAAACACAGTGATCTTTTTCTGTATCAGAAGAGAGTGATTCTTTTTCTGTATCAATAGTTTGTGCTTGAGCATTTCCACAGGGGATTTGCTCGTGAAACTGTGTAATTGATGCTTTCTTTGAACGTCCCGTCCTGAAAACATTGAGGAAATGCGTTGCACAACTTGGTTTGTGCGTGCCTGTTGTTATTAGGACTCGCATAATTACAATGGAATGAGCGTAAATGTATAAAGTCGCTGCAATGTGTATAAAAGTAATTGGTTCCACGTATCGACCGGCCCCGGCACACACCAATGAAGACAATCATGAGGTGCACCGTCCGGTACTACTTCACCTCTGTAAATGTCGGGATGCCCATCGGGTCGCAAATATGAAATCTGTGTGGTATTCAGAAGGAGGAGCTTCGGAGATCCTTGATTCACCATCGCCATAGCTTTCTCGAACTCTTCTATTTGGACTCTGTTCATCTGACCTTGTATCCATCCCATGTTGGCATCATGCGACGCATACGGACGCGTCCTATTGCATTTACCTCCTGCATCCCACTGGCCATGCTCAAAATGATCTGTCGTCACTGTTCTTAGCAAAGCGACACCTCGGTATTCTGTGGCTATGTACCTCAACACCGTCTGCATGGTCATCCTAAACTCAGTGAGGAAATCAAATTTCGTGATATTGACTCCTGCGTGGTCGCTAGCACCGAGAAGAGTGTTATTTGCGTAGAAAATGCCCTTACGAAAATGCCAGTAACCAGTGGAAAATACTGAAATGTCGAAGTCCTTCAGCTGGTGCGACCACTCCTTGTCCGGAACGTCAAGGTGCAGCGTGGAGATGTCGTTCTGATCTACGGAGTATTGTATGAGGTAAGGAGCCCACAGAATCACCAGCGTGAAGTTATATGAGGGGAAGAACCATTTCAATGGCCATTCGTGATTATCCGCCTCCGCTACCTGCATTCTCTCACGCACACAGATTTGAGATTTTGGGCAATCGCCCATTAGAGATTGATTCAAAGAGAGACTCGGGGAGTACCTGTGTGAGTGCACAAACGAGCGACTCCCCGTGATCTCGAGCCAGGGAGTCTCCGATGAAAGCTAATCTCTTCCCTTGCAGCATCTCCAGGAAGTGCGAAGCGTTGAAACGAGGGAGCTCGCAATCAAACGGCTTCCATCTCCAGTACAGGTAATCCCTATCCGGCCTCCCATTAAGCAAACAGTTCCGGAGAGGGTTTATGTACCTGCAGCTCTCATTTGTGTAAAGTGGAGGAGTACTATCGGGTATCCATTCCCCTTGCCAGAGATTGCATTGAAATACTGCAGGCATAACATTACAATGCCCTAATTCAAATCTTACAATTATTCTGGTTTTAAAACACTAAGGGCATTGCGCCATGGAACCCTCAAATCATACACAGGCATGAGTGTGTAGCATCTACAAGAATTGACAAAACCAGAAGGTACGTTAAGGGGAAATCTAGGCGGGACGGCTCTAACGTTAGACGAGAAGACTGACTTGAATTGAAGTTGATTCTATCGCATTGAGCATGGCTCTTTGATTCAAGCAAGGGTTGAACACCTAGAAAGTACATAGAATAACAAAGCCCGAAAGCCTATCAAGAATGAAAAATGAAAGGAATGGCCCTAAGACCAAACGAAAAGACTCATTTGAACTAAAGTCAACTCTATTGCACCAAGCATGGTCCTTGCCATTGCCTACATTGTCCAACAAGGGCAATTGGAAGCTAATGATTCTTCAAGGGAACTCCTTTCACCATTTCATCTTGTGATGATAAAGAGTGTTCAGCCACTACCGCCAATGGGATTTGAAGCCATACCCCCTCATGAGAGGCGTAAGACTCTCCCGTTAAAGCTAGCGCTTCTGGACAGATCTGCCAATTATTAATAACCCTATGACTTGCTGCCTTAAATTTGTATTCAGAACTTTGCTGACCATTTTAAGGTATCATGAATTTGAACATCATAACAGAGAATGAAAACATGATTGATTAAAGTAATACATTGAGTCCAAGCCTGCGCAACCTAATGGTTTGACATTTTGAGTCTCCAAGACGAAGTCCTGAGTTCAAGTCTTGGCTGTACATAAGATGGGTGCCTCTACCTTATTAGGTCGGGCGTGTCAGTGTGTTTCCAATTCACTACCTTACTAGGGCGTGTCAGTGTGTTTCCAATTCACTGTACTCTCATAAAAAAAAGATAATTTAACGTCAAGAAAACTATTATTTGCGGAAATAGATTCATTCCACAGCTCTGCTAGTATTATGAATCATATTACGGACATAAGTACCAGATGATGTGGTGGTCTCGTTGGTCTTGATTGTTTCGCGCGTGTTCCCAGTAGGAGATGCGACATCTCCGTTCACCGTCGTGTTCATGATCTTGCTTACAGCAGAGATGTTGTGCGTTCGGATGTCTGAAGACGCATCGTCGGATTGGGAAGTGATGTCGTCAAAAATTGGACCTCTGTCGGAATGGATTGTATTTTCATCCGGAATGGGACGGACGTGATTGGTCTTGACCTCATCAATTACATCGCCGACGACAGGACTTGCCGACTGCTTCACCTCGCCCGTGTCGTAGACGATATGATCAATCTCGATCTCACTGGTAATGCTGTCGGACACCGTAATATGGCGGTCGATTGTGCTCGGGAGAAAGAGATCTGAGTTCTGATATGGGCGGAGGAGGAGCCAAAGGCAACATATCGTGAAAAAGGCTACCAGTCCTATGTAGAGAAACAGGTTCCAGCCGGCATGGACCGATACTGAGTATTGCTGCTGTAGGATGCCCTGTGACGAGCCTCGACGACCCACATTGTCTTCCGTCATGGTAATGCGGTTGAGATTAGCTATGGAGGAGAACCTTCCTGTTAGGCATGCACTGTCTTTGCAACGCCCAATTCGTGGATGCATGCCCACCTTCCGACCCACTACGAGAAACTATGACATGCGCCATAAAAAGATGTGACGAATGAGCGGCAATGCAATAGTATCCATGAGAAAGCATGAAGGAGAAGTGGACCGATCGTTGCAGAATGAGAGGGTGGGATTTGGGAATTGGGACTCGGGAGGGAGAAGCACGAACAATGACAACACGAAATAGCTTGAAATTTGGGAATGAAAGAAATACAGGCGCGCAACTCAGCAATCGATTTTTTTTTCTTTTAAGGAAGCACGTTCACAGTTGTGTTCATTAGAAAACGAATTTTTTTGAAGTAGGATTTGTGACTTTGTCCTTTTTTTCAAAGCACGTTTTAGCCCTTTTGGATAGATATTTGGACAACTCTACATGACTATATTGATGAGTTCCTATGGAGGCAATAGACAACACCATGAGTCTGTGCGCATTAGCTAGGCTGGTTGGGCCTTCTTCCTTTTTTGAGGCAAGGGTGAAGGTTCAATCCCCACTATCGGCACGATAGTGTGGGCCTAAGACCAATCTAAACCATGATATTTTCAGTTGAAGATACCTCCTACATATTAAACCCATCAAGTGGTATGTTTTTTTGTTGATTCCTTATTGTGGACTTGATGGTGCTAATCCTTCTTTGTTGATTTCTTATTGTGGATGTGATGGTGCTAATCCTCTTGTCAGCTTTCTTTTGCCATCATTCATGGAATGGCCCTTCTTATCATGATAATAAGTATCATTAAGTTTCCTCCTCATTGAATTCTTTCAAAGCTAAAAAAAGAACCTCGTACATAAAGTATAACATCATCTAACATTTATATACACATTTAGAAAAATTGCAAAGATATCTTTTGAAGTGAGAGTTCTACACGATCTAACATGGGTGGTAAGAGTCATAAATAATCCATCATACTTTTCTAGAAGAGTTACATCACGCTTCCAATCTTATTTTTTTGGTGAAATCTACTTAAACAATTCCTCATCCTTTTTAATATAAATGTTTTTGTTTTAAAAACATTTTATGTTGGAGTTAGACGTCTGCGGAAGCAGGCGAATAGCACAAGGAAGAAGAAGAAGCTTGGAGCACAACACACAATACTGAATGTATTACTAGAGAATGTAAAAAGATAAGTAGCCCATTAGGGCAATAAGTGTATATACAAGCCAGGGGAAAAAACCTCCTACAAAGGGAAAAAAGTGCCCCAACAGTCCTAGTGTGTTCACACACATCACTACCTAAATATATCAACAAATCCCCCCTCGAAGTGATGCAATGAACAAGGAGCTCGCACTCATGTATAAGGAAGTGCCAAGCTATGTGGAAATCACTCCACAAAAGGAAGTAAACCCAAAGCTTTGTAGAAAGCTTCGAACTTCTCCCTAGGCAGAGCCTTTGTGAAAAGGTCTACAATGTTCTCCTGCGTGGGCACATATGCCAAGTTGATCTGCCTAGCAGAGAACACCTCCCTGACATAGTGATAATGCACCTCAATGTGCTTAGTGCGAGCATGGAGCACAGGGTTCCTCGTAACTGCCAATGCGCTCTAACTGTCAGTGAAGATGGTGGTGGCAGAATTCTGACCAACACCAAAATCAGCCATAAGGCGTCTGAGGCACACACACTCAACAGTCGTTGTGAAAGTTGCCCTATACTCAGCCTCACAACTGGAAGTTGCCACAGTAGGCTACTTCTTGCTCAACCAAGATATACATGAGCTACCAAGCATGAAGCAACAGCCACTAGTGGACACACGAGTGTCATAGCAACCAGCCTAATCAGAGTCAGAAAAAGCATGCAAATCTGGCGGTAGTGATCCCCCCTTGGGAAAACAACCCAAGTAGCCAAGTACCACTCAAATAGCGAAAGATGCGCTTAACTGCCTGCCAATGCTTGACTCCTGGGAAATGCATAAACCTACTCATATGCGAGACAACAAACTGAATATCTGGCTGAGTAATGCATAAGTAAATCAAGCATCCAACAGTCTGCTGATAGAGAAAAACATCAAATGCATCTCCAGCATCATGAAGACTGCAAGAGAACAAGGATTACGACCACCACATGCTTGAGAGATTACTCTCCTCCCAACCAAATGCCTCTATATATAGCTCTCTCCAGGGGACTACCTTCTTGGGCAGGTGAATGCTAATCATCCAAGTGTCAGCCATGTAACTACATGTGCGCCAAGTGTCCAGTGGATGCTTCTAGAAGGTTCTAGAGCTCTTTGGGCAAAATACTCTTCCCATGTACCTCATGGGGATTGAACCCAAGACCTCGTCCTTCACACCCTTGAGTCTTAACCACTAAGCTAAGTGGTTCACTTGTTCACAAGAGCACAAGACCTCCTAGTAAGTCTAAACTCGAGATCTTTGGTCATATACACAGATGACCAAACGGTGTCCGATTTCAGATCTGTCTGAACCGGCCAGACCCTTGGATCATAGACTTACTTTATTACATTCTTTCCCCCTTGGAAAATATTTTCGTCCTCGAAAATAGAGCTTATATACATACTGTAGGCAACCCCCGAGCCTCATGTTCTAAAATTGGAAGAACATGGTCATGTTCTAGAACTGGAAGAACATGTCTCATCTCTGTGGTGGCATCCCTGCCCAAATGATTCAAAACACTATCCAGGTTTGCACTTTGATAAACGGGACAAAGTACAAACTAGTGAAGAATAATAAGGGTGGATCTAATGACATCCCTGGCTAATTCACAGTTTCTGGATGTGCGATCTAGGCACAAACATGTGAACTAGGTGGATTCAAATTACTAGTCCATTTCTAGGCATAACTGGTGCATGGGCTTAGTAATGAAAGTGGGATTCTTATCCCTCGCAAGACTTTGAGAATTCTTGATTCACTTGAATTTGTTTTGGAGAACTTGAAGTTTGGTTGTCCCATATATCTAACTTTAGATGTCTGTACAATGGTTTACTTTTATCTTAACAGTTACTTGATTTTTTCACTCGACTAGAGGACTACTTTGTCCTTATGAGTTTAAAAATCCTTTGTAAACTGTAGGAGAAAGTTTACCATTTAGGTGGAATCAACCATACTAACTTCACCAATTCAAATTCAAAATGAAAATTGTCCAACTTAGGACTTTTTTCAAAGACTTTTAACTGAAAGTTCTTGGGAATTGTCAATCTGATGAGCAATTCCTAACTTCCCTATTCTAGAGTATACTGGACTCCAGGAAATCATTTATGCTATAACTTGAAGCAAACTCAAATGAATAAGTCCACTTAGACTTATCATCTTTTGAAGATTGAAAAGGTTCTTGTACATAACATCTATCTAGGATGTTCAAGTTAGTTATTTTATTCTAACCGGCTAACCCTGGTCTTTTGCAAAAGGAATCAGATACCATATCTGAGCCAATTCCAAAAGATTTGGAAAGTGGAAAGAAATAACTAAGACTCTGTACAACCAATTCAAACTTCGAATATACATAAATTTGTTATGAGTCAAAGACTAGATGACTCAGGACTTCAACTTTTCAAAGATCTATTTTAACAGGGATTTGAAGCATTTTCTTTATCTTTAAGAGAAATAAGCTGGATTCTCAAAAAGATTCAAAGAAAATCAAAAACATCATCCAACCACAAGATACTAGTGTGGTAACCAATATCAGTGTGTCGACCCACTGAGGTTCTGTCGATGAGTTTTAAATATTCAAATAATGCTTCACTTGAGACTAAGTTCAGGTCTCATTCAATCTTTTTGACTCCTAATCGTGAATGCAATTCTTGTGCATTTCTTTGAGTCAAAAGAGTGAATTTTTTCAAGTTACACTAGGAACTGGATGCTTGACTTAGTCAATTAAATCTTAGTTGAAAAGATCAACTCAAAATCAAAGTCCAACTTCTTTCAGAAATTTATCAAATATTTCTGATCATTAACACTTAAACTTGAAGTGTTCTATGAAGATCTTGGAAGTTACTTACTTCATATCTTCAGTTTCCTTAATCTTGAAGTTACCTTGAAGTATCGTAAGATACTACTTTCACTTCAAAATCCAAACTAGGACTAAAAGATAATTATCATCCCACGGTCCGATGTCCCATACCATCTTTCCTATATCAATCTGAGTATAAAATCTGGTATCCCATACCACCCTATTTTATATTCACATTAATGTGTGGGTGATTCTTATCCTAAAGTCTAAACATATCTTGATAGAGTACCTTATCTCTTCAATTCTTTTACGAGAATTTAGAAGTTCCAGGTATTACCTCTAACTAGATTTTCTAGGTTTTGATTCCTTCACATGATCGTCTCACAATCATGTGCTTTACCTTGGGAACTTGAAAACCTCTTAACAGAATATCAATTCTTCTTTACTGGGGTTTTCAAATGAAAACCAATCAAAATTCCAAGTACGTGAATTTTCTTGAATTCAAGTTCAATTGGTTTACCCTTGACCAATTTTGTAGCGACAAGAGCTTTTGACTTCTTGTCTTTAGATTCCTTTCTTTACTGTTGCTTTAGGTACCTACCCCGGGGACTTTATTTAGGAATCTCTTTACTGCTTAAGTCTTAAGCATCCGCTCATGCTTTCTGGATTTGTACCAAAATCCCTTTAAGGATAGGTAAACACTTATGTTTTACCTTCCACAGACTTAATTACCATTTTCACGGTTGCAGACTACATTCTTGGAATTTCTTTACTCTGTTCAGACTTGGAACAACTTACTCTTTTTCACAGTTTTCCATCGAATAAATGGAACTTGAGTGAATAATTCCCAAAAGGAATTTTATTGCCAATACTTGGGCAATCTACAAAGTAGTTCTAATTCTAAACTAGAGACAAAATATCACATTTTGGATATGGTTTCCCATTCCACTATGAAAGTTTAAGTTGAACTTTCATTTATGTGATATCGACTTCTATTCTTGAGTTTGATACAAAACTCATTATTATTGGTCAATCTTCAGATGTTACTAGAGTCCTTTTAACATATTTCACCAATCAAAATTATGTTTAAAGTCCAAGCATCTATTGATGATTGATCCAATAGTAATGTTACTATGAACACTTTGAACTTTATAACTTGTTTAGGAGAAGTTCATGGATTTAATATCCATTTCTTGGAACTTTCTATTCCTAAATGAAAAGTTTAAACTTGCTTCAAGTCCTTAGGGACTTATATTATTTCCTAAAGACTGCTTAGCTAGTTGCATCATTTACCAGAGATGCAACTATGGAACCTAACATCCTTTTATTGACGTCAAGGATCAATTGATGTTGAGGTTTAACCTTTGATTTCCATCATCCCTTGATGAAATCAAATGAACATTTATAAAAGATTGGTACCTTTATATCTTGGCAAAACATTTATATCCTAAAGAGGTTTTGCCTGCATCATTCCTTGGACCTATCATATAATATGAATTTATGTGTATTTTGGGAAGAGTTCATGAATCAATTAAGATCCTCTACTTGGAACATCTTCCTTCCCAAAGCTAAATTCATCTTAAACATGGTAGGAGAATGATCTCACATGAAATAGAAGGCTTGACTATTTCATATCTCAATTCCAAAAAGTTACTTACTGAGGTTTCATCATGAGATACAAATCTTGAAACCACAAAGAAACTTCTTTAAACTTTCGAAATCTTCTAAATAGAAGAGTACTCAAGGAACTTGGAAATATAGTTCTCATCCAACCTTGGGATGCTTGAGAAGTTACATAAAATATATAACTAATCAAGTAAAGCTTTATCCGCATGACTTTCTAAGTACATCCAGGACTTAGAGTCATCATACATCACAAAAGAGTTTGCAAGTAATTAAATTTTCTTGGTCATCAAGAAAATTTATTACTTTTCTCTTAGTGCTTACTTATACCTAGCAAGACATCTAACATACTTAATTGTCATTAAGTATTTATCTTTGATAGTAGAATATCGACTTGGGAAGAAATCGACTAATTACTTGAGTTGCAAACTAGAACTAGTATGTCTTTGCAACTAACTAGTCCTTGGTCTTCCCTAATGTCAAACTGCGAGCTTTATAAAGTAAGCTAAATACTAAGAGAGTACATTCTCATATCTACTTGCAAACAGCATTCCATTCTTCCATGCAAATGCATGTATCTACATGCAAAAGCATATG
Organism: Ceratopteris richardii; assembly: GCA_020310875.1. NCBI lineage: Eukaryota > Viridiplantae > Streptophyta > Polypodiopsida > Polypodiales > Pteridaceae > Ceratopteris > Ceratopteris richardii. The sequence continues at coordinate 90,652,449 of CM035423.1, forward strand.
TTCACATGCGTATGCATGCATGTTCTTTGCATGCTCAAAAAATAATACAATAATCATGCATGAACTTGATGCACGATTTTTTTCTTGTACTAAGAATGTATATCATGCAATCCTGATGCATGTATATCCTTTCCTTTGTCCTAATGCACTATGATATAAAAACATACCCTTGAAGTGCAATAGAAAACTTACTCAATGGAAAGGAAATATGTATTTAAACTACCAAAATACATTCTTTGATGCACAAGGATCTTTTTTGAAATCAAGTCTTTCCTTAATGCAAACTAATGCTTGGAATGAGAAATGGATTAATTCATTATTCTAATCTAGACTTAATCAATTGAAATCTTGGCTATTTCAATGTGCATCTAGGATTAAGTGTAGAATAATGAAAACAAGATATTCAAGCATTAAGGCCAAGTAGAAACTGGAAAATACTTAGCTTTGATCATAGCTTCGTCCATCCCTTGATCCTTGTCAGGAGCTATTCATCATTCTTGAAGCTTCCTCATCAAGAAATAGTCTTGGATGACTTGGTCCGTCAAGGTCGACGAAGTTAGGCCTCCGGATCTTCACTCCACAGCTCCACTTCCTTCAAGCTTTGCTCAATCTTTGATTCTCCTTGTTTGTTTCTTTGGCTAAGAGTAAAATACTCCTCTGATACCAATGCAAGAGAACAAGGATTACGACCACCACATGCTTGAGAGATGACTCTCCTCCCAACCAAATGCCTCTATATATAGCTCTCTCCAGGGGACTACCTTCTTGGGCAGGTGAATGCTAATCATCCAAGTGTTAGCCATGTAGCTACATGTGCGCCAAGTGTCCAGTGGATGCTTCTAGAAGGTTCTAGAGCTCTTTGGGCAAAATACTCTTCCCATGTACCTCATGGGGATTGAGCCCAAGACCTCGTCCTTCACACCCTTGAGTCTTAACCACTAAGCTAAGTGGTTCACTTGTTCACAAGAGCACAAGACCTCCTAGTAAGTCTAAACTCGAGATCTTTGGTCATATACACGGATGACCAAACGGTGTCCGATTTCAGATCTGTCTGAACCGGCCAGACCCTTGGATCATAGACTTACTTTATTACAAAGACTCAATCGTAAACATGTCTCCATAGGAGTGGAAATAGGCTTACACTCTTCAAGGCCAAAATGTTGCAATAATGTATCAATATATTTCGTTTGACACAAAGCCATTCCACCATCAACTGGCATAAAGTGAATGCCCAAATAGTGATGCAAATGCCCCAAATCAGACATCTCAAATGAGGCATGCAAATCAGCCTTAAAATCAGCAATATGCTTCTCAATAGGACCAGTGAGCAGCATGTCATCAACATAGACAACAATGATCAAAAGCACATCATAAGCACACTTAACATATAAGGTGCTTTCAGTTGGATTGTTCTCAAAACCATGTGCAATCAGATAGGCATGTATCTTCTCATACCAAGCACGTGGTGCTTGCTTTAAACCATATAATGCCTTCTTTAACGTGCACACCTGGTTTTCATGCCCTTTCTGCACAAAGCCACGAGGCTAAAAAACATACACTTCTTCATGCAAGTCACCATTCAGAAATGTAGTTTTAATGTCCAACTCATGTACATTCCAACCATGATGAGCTGCAAGTGCACAGATGCTCCGAATAGTAGTCATACGGCATGTAAGTGCAAAGGTCTCATGAAAATCAATGCCTCTTTCTTGTGCATGATCCTTTGCGACAAGCCTAGCCTTATACTTGTCAACTGTACCATTCGATTTACGCTTCAGCTTGTATACCCACATAGTGCCAATGGCCTTCTTGCCTGGAGGCAAGTCACATATAGACCAAGTACCATTCTTCATTATAGCATCATATTCAGATTGCATAGAAGCCATCCAATTTTCTGAATTTTGTGCTTCATCAAATGAAACAGGCTCATTCTCATCACAGAGACTAGATGCAGCCATAGCATAGCAATCTGATGCAAAAGAGGCACTATGATAGTCTAAACGAGTATGATATGATAGAGGTGCATCTAATTTGTTGTCATGCAAAGTCTACACCAGCCATTTTGGCATAGTTTTTGCTTGCTCAATATCAGTTCTCTCATCAACTAGTGCATCATGTAAATCTGCATCACAAATGGACCAGCACTAGACTCTCCACCTGTAAAAAGAGGCAGCAAAGTATCATACATGTCTTTGGAGCTAACAGATGTGTCCCTAGTACATGAAAGCAATGGCTGAATAGAATCTCCCACAAAAACAACATCACGGCTAACCAAAATGTGTTTAGTCTGTGGATGATACAGACGATAGCCTTTACTTTTAGAACTATACCCAACAAAAATACATTTTACTGCTTTATCATCCAATTTTCTACAATGTTGTTCAGGCACTAATGCATATGCCAAACAACCAAAAACACATAGATGAGCAACTGATGGCTTGCGATCAGGCCAAGCCTCATATGGAGTGATAGACTGCAGTGCTTTAGTGGGACACCTATTCAGTACATATGCTACACACATGACAGCCTCAAGCCAGAAACTATGTGGTAAAGCCTGACTCTTGACGATACACCTCGTCATCTCCATGAGTGACCTGTTCTTTAGTTCAGCAACTCCATTCTGTTGAGGTGTATACGGCATTGTAAACTGGTGTTTTATCCCACGTTTAGCAAGCAATGCATTAAAATCAGAAGACATATATTCCCCCCCTTGATCAGAATAAAGGGTGCCCATTTTACATGCTCAAAGATTTTCAACCAAAACCTTTAACTGTTTGAAGCACATGAACACTTCAGACTTTGCCTTCAATGGATACACCCATGCATGCCTAGAAAAATCATCGATGAAAGTCACAAAGTAAAGATAATTCCCAAAAGAATGTGTTTGCATAGGACCACAGACATCACTATGTACAAGCTTCAATTTCTGAGTAGCCCAAACCAAACCATCTTTTGGAAAGGACGAATGCTGCATTTTGCCCAAAATACAGCCTTCACAAACATGTTTTCCAGGCACCTCAAGTTTGGGCAAAGAGGACACCATTTCGAATTTCTACAGGTGTAGCAAACTAGCAAAATTCAGATGACCAAAGCGTGCATGCCAAAGCTTTGCATCTAACATAGCCTGAGAATCATTTACTGCACATGCCAAATCTTCATAGTCTATGAGCTTATACAGCCCACGACATAAAATGCCAGAAGCAATAATCACATCATCATTTGACAGATCATGAACTTTACACGTGTCATCAACAAATTTCACAACCAAGCCAATCTTGGCTAATGTAGAAACTGATAACAAGTTCTTCTTTAATCCCTGGCACAAATAAAGCATCTGACAAAGTGAAAGAACTACCATCAGCAGTAGTCAAAATGATCTTACCAACCCCCATAACAGGATAAGAGGAGTTGTTGGCGTGTGTAACAGTATTCCGTGTAGGGGCAGGCTCGAGTGAAGAGAAGAAACTGCGATGCGAGGTAATATGTTTGGTCGCCCCACTGTCAAAATACCAAACATGTGAGTCTACCGCAGACATGCACTACTCATGAGAACATGGGTCAAGACTGTAGACAGTAGTAAATGCCCATTCTTCTTCCTGCACAAGATTAGCAGACTCTATTTTTGGTGTAGAGGCCTCTGCAACAACCATTCCAGCCTCTTTCTTCTTTGCCTCTTTAGCAACGAGTTTTGGACAGTTCTTTATGATATGATCATTCCCTTTACAGTACTTACAAAACAATTTTTGCTTTTCTGATTTCTTCTCATCTTTATCTTCCTTCTTCGAATGTGTAGAAATAGCAGATTTCTGCTTACTAGTTGAAGACCTCCATTTTCCTTTGCCCTTCTAACTAGCCAGGAAAGCTTGATTTGCAACTCGCATAATGGACATGTTCTGCCTGGACTGATCTTCCTGCAACACAACAAAGACTAACTCCTCAAATGATAAGGCATTTGGATTGCCTTTCATCATCAACCGAAGAGTAGAAGCAAAACTCTGATATGAATAAGGAAGACCATTCAGAAAAGTCTACACAAGTGAGCTCTCTAGTATAACCTCATCATCAGAAATCAAATGTTCCTTCAAGTCTTTGATCTTCATTAGGAAACAGTCCATAGAATCACCTTCATTCATGTGCTCACTCTCGAACTTTTTCGGAGGTAAGCAACATGAGCCTCATTCCTAGCTTGGTATAATGTGGTAAGTGTATCCCAAGCATCTTTAGTTGTTCTGCAAGAGGGAATGTGAGGAATTTGACAGACAAAGCTATCAATGCATGTGCCTGGGCATCTCTACCATCCCAATGAATCTGCTCTACAGTAGGTGTAGCAAAAACCATAGCACGAACAGGAATATGCAGAATATCACCATCTTCGACACCTTCTGCATCAGGTTCAGTACCTGCACTTGTAACAGTTGCAGGTGTGATAGGACATTTTTCGACACCCTACACAATGTTCCACAATCCTTTTGCAACCAACACATGTCGCATCATATAAGCCCATAATGGGTAGTTGGTACCATCCAACTTATCCTCAATAGCCAACATACGGAATACATCACTACTTTCAGCCATGGTCGATGACTAAAATACCTCGATGGAGAAAATTGACTCTATCTCAAAAAGTTGAACAAAACTGCCCAAACGAATTCCGCTAGACCTGTAGCAGACTTTGAGAGGCTTATACTAGTGAACAAAAACTGGTATATACCTTTGGCATAAAAAGACGAAATAGCCTGCACAAGCATTATGATAGTGCGTTCGGAGGCCGAAACAAGCTCAGATTGCGATTTTGGCACCACAAAGCGAAGCAGGTTTGATCTCGAAAACATGCTGAGTATGCTCACCAAAATTCATGCGATTCAGAGATTGCAAAGGGAGGAGTGTTGACGGCACCCTAGATGAAGCGACAATCTGCTCTGATACCAATTGTTGGAGTTAGACGTCTGCGGAAGCACGCGAACAGAACAAGGAAGAAGAAGAAGAATGGAGCACAACACACAATACTGAATGTATTACTAGAGAATGTACAAAGATAAGTAGCCTATTAGGGCAATAGGCGTATATACAAGCCAGGGGAAAAAAACCTCCTAAAGAGGGAAAAAAGTGCCCCGACACTCCTAGTATGCTCACACACATCACTACCTACATATATCAACATTTTATTGAATTGGATTTCTTGGGTGGTTCTTTTTCTTATATCTGAAATCCACTATGCCCCAAAACTTGTGTGCTCTAGTGATGCGCTTAACTACAGCAAACAAACAATTACTTACATGACTTGTAAGATTCAAGCATAATGTACATACATTATTTCTCTTCTTCGATCATAGAAGCTCTCCATTATCATTAGGGGAAAAATGAACCTTGCATGAGCCTTTTGGATTAAGGGGTAACTAGGGATGGACCAATGAGAAGAGGGACACAGTCTAGTCCCTTAATCACATAGGCTAGACATAGGCTTCCATGGTTTTTGTGTGGTCAAAGAGGAGAAAACCTCCTTGAACTAGTGGTTTTAGTTGTGTGAAGGGTTTTGAAAGGGTTAAGATTGAATTGTAGCCCTTGGATTTCCTCAATGATCTAAAGGTTAAGGTTGGATGGCAAAAGTCAAGACATCTTTGAAGATGGACCCTTGGATTTAAGAAAGGGGAATAGATGAGATTCTTTAAATCCAAAGAAATGCACATTCAAATATAAGCCCTTAGATTGGATAAGAAATCTGACGGCTATGATTCACTTTCTCTGAATTAGGGTGCCCAAATTTGCAACCATTGGGACAAAGATGTAGCTGATCAATTGGCAAGCATAGGACAAGAAATTGAAGAGGAGAAGATTGTAAGACAAGTAATCAATGGTATTAAAGCTGATGACAAATGGGAGAGCTTCACAACTGCCATGGACTTGTACATGGACATGCAGATTCGAGATCTTACCACACTCATGGGGCAACTCTTTACCCATGAAGCCAAGCTCAACAAGAATGGAGATTCATCAAGAGGTAGTAGCTTTTCTGCCCTATACACAGATAAAAGTAAATCTAAAGAGAAAGGAAAGAACAAGAAGATTGAGGATGAAGGAGCTACCTCCCAAGCCAACTATGTAGGGAGAGGTAGAACCTCAAGAGGAAGGGGCAGAGGAGGTAAGCAAGGTAGGGGGAGACCTTATAACTCCTCACCATGTAATATTTGTGGATTGTCAAATCATACTACAGATGAGTGTTACAGGAACTTCAAGAACCAGAGAGGTAGAGGCTATCAAAGAGGTGGATATGCACAATCAAGAGGAAGATTCAATCACCATCAAGGATACAATAACAACTACAACAACAACTACAATAGCAACTACCAAGGAGGCTACAAATCAAGGAAAGATTACAACAACTACATAGAGGAGCAAGAGGATTCTCTTCTGATTATGAATAGGACTTCAAAACCAGGTATAAATGATAACCATCTCTTCTACGTTGACTCAGGATGCTCAAACCATGTGGCAGGCAATGTAGCTCTTCTCTCTGACCTTGAGGGTAAGCATCAGGTACAAATAGATGATGACACCAGGCACTCAGTGATTAAAGTAGGAAATGTTAATACCTCTGATGGAAATAGAAATCTGTTGAGTAGGGTTCTATATGTACCTACAATCACCAAGAATTTGATGAGTGTTGGAAAAATTGTGGAAAAGGGTTTGCAGGTCAGGTTCAACCAATATGGAGCATTTGTGGAGGATCCCCAACATGGATTCAAGAGACTTGCCAAAGGAGAAAAGATAGGTAGATTATTCACTTTTGAACTTGAAGATACAAGGAATATTGCATTTTATAGTTACGAAGACCAAACACTATCAAAGCTTGAAATTTGGCATAAGAGATTAGGGAATATTGGTGAGAGAACTTTAAAGAAAATATGTAGAGATCAATGTGTGCTTGGGATACCTAATGTATCCAATCAACACATGATCTATAAATGTGGTGCTTGTCAGTTTGGAAAATCTCACAGGTTACCCTTCTCAAGGAAAGGCTACATGCATGAGGACTACGTAGAGCTTGTCCATACAGATGTATGGGGACCAAGTAAGGATCCCTCAATTTCTGGATCAAGGTATTATGTATTTTTCATTGATGACTTCAGTAGGTGGACTATCTTATATTTTATGAAGCACAAAGATGAAGTATTCAGTGTGAAGAGATGGATAGGTATGTGCTTGAAGATGAAGAGGTGTTGCAAACTCCTTGATCTACACCAGCAAAATGAACTCCAAGAGTATGTGGTGGGCCCTTTTATCTTGCCAATGGATGTATTAGACACCCTATGTACCTTGGAAGATCACTCTCAAAAAGATAGATCAAAATAGATAAGTTGGAGTTAGCTCAGAGATGAAGAACTTGCTATTTTGGTTCATACACCTATCGAGTGTTTTGCATAGTTCTCTGAGCACAGCAGCAATTAGCTTAATTCCTTTTGGACAAGTCTAGTTAACTTAAAGAGCTAACTTTCAAGAGTACTCTCATAAAAAATAATGAGCCACACACTGAGAATGATGTTTAACAAGTGATGACATCATCCCATTTTTCACGAGCTGTTATAGTAATGCGACCAGTGAGCAGAGAAATGAACATAACTCAAGCTTTAAGAATTCAATGATTATGCAAATTTGTATGGTTATACTAGACAGTATGCTAAATTCAAAAAGCTTTGAATCATCGAATGTGGGTAAGTATACACGGAAAAACAGCTCTCACAAGATGAGTAAAAAAGTCGGGTACCTGACAGAGAAGCGAAAATCAACAGATAGGGCTGACTTCAACTGAACATAACTGAAGATTGAAACACCCAAATGAAGTGAAACTTGGTGAGTATATAGTAGAATTATAGAGCTAAATTTACCAAGTTAAAGCATGGAAAAGGATGCACCAAGCTCAGAGAAACCATCTCTGCAATGTGACTGAGAAAACTAAGAGATATGGCAGTGAGTAGTACACTTCACAAGAACATAGAAATATGAACTCAAATGATCATGAAAATGAAAGTATATTGAATTTACAACACAATGGACTTACTAATACATATGTGTGCCTTGAAACCACACCTTGATATGGCATAAAGCTCAGCTCTTCGAGGTCTTCTCTGAGGTCTCTCTAACCACGACTAAAGCTGCCATCTATTTATAGTTGAGCTTGGGAGGCTAACTTCCCTCAATCACTCTCCAATCAATTAGTGATTGATTTGATTCTCTATCTACCACAAATCACAAATTCGTGGCTCCTCTTTCCCTTTTTGATCAAGTGGACTCAACCACTTAAGATTCTTTCACTTTTACATTAAGTAAAGTCTTCAAAAGTTACAAGAGGTAGTTCACAAGTGAACTTTACATTGTCTTCATTTTAAGGCTTCTTCTTTGAATTTGTGGGACTCAAGCCAATACTTATGCTTTTCATAGACTTGCTCCAACATTTAGTTTCTTTAAAAAGTACCTTGCAGTTGTTGAGAATCAAATAGGAAGAAGTCTAAAGAGACTAAGGTTAGATGGAGGAGGTGAGTACTTCTCAAATGAGTTTGATGCATTCTTGTAGGATAGAGGAATCAAGAGAGAAATTACAACAAGGTATAGCCCTCAGCAAAATGGGGTGGCAGAGAGAGAAATAGACTAATTGTTGAAACAGCTAGGTCAATGTTAAATGAAAAAAAATTACCTAACTACTTGTGGGCAAAGAGTGTATCTACTGCTACTTATCTTGTAAACAGGTTGCCATCCAAATCACTTGATGGGATGACCCCATATGAAGCATGGCATGGTAGAAGGCCTTCACTTGATCATTGAAGGATCTTTGGATGTGTTGCTTATGTGCATATCCCTTCTCAAATAAGAGGTAAACTAGACCCTAAGGCAGAGAAGTGGATCTTCATAGGATATGACTTGAATCAGAAAGGATACAGGTTCTACAATCCTTCAAACAAAGGATTCATGGTCAGTATAGATGTTTTCTTTGATGATAATGACTCTTGTTTTGAAGGTGAATGCAGGAAAGTAAAGCTACCTTATGACTTGGAAGAGGAGTTTCCAAGCCTCACTAAGGAGGAGCCTAATTAGATTGAAGACATTAACTTAGATGATGAGGACATCATCAACTTAGAAGAACTCAAGGCATGGAAGTCCAAAGGCAAGGTCAAGATGAAGAATTTAGAAGATATACCAGAATCATCCAACCAAGCAATCAAAAGATCACAAAGGGAGAGCAAGAAACCAATCAGATATGGGTATGACACTTCCTTAGTTACTAAGCACTATGTTTATCTTTCAAAAGACTTGTCATTTGAAGAGCCATCATCATATGAAGAGGCAAAAACCAAGGCAAAATCGAAGGAAGCTATGGATGAGGAAATTGAAGCACTCAAGGAGAATGATACTTGGGAGCTAGTACCAAAGAAGGAGTCTATGAAGGTAATTGGTTCTAGATGGATCTATAAGATCAAGAGAAATTCTGATGGATCAATAAGTAGGTACAAAGCTAGACTTGTGGCCAAGGGTTTTGGACAAACCCAAGGATTTGATTATGAAGAAACCTTCTCACCTCTAGCCAAAATGCTAGCCATCAGGGTATTGGTAAGTATGGCTGCATCAAAGAATTGGAACAAGTATCAAATGGATGTAAAAAATGCATTTCTAAATGGCTGGATTTCAGAGGAGGTGTACATGTCTCAATCTCCTGGCTATGACGATCCAAGCAAGATAACATATGTGTGTAAATTGAACAAATTTCTTTATGGATTGAAGCAGGAACCTAGGGCATGGAGCCACAGGTTGACTACATACCTTTAGGTGAGTGTTGGCAGTAGTCAAGGAACTGAAGGACTTACAAGACAAGGAAGCCTACGAAGGGAGTCGGAGCGAAGAGAAAGCACAAGCAGACACACTAGTCAAAGAAGATCTGGCAAGTAGGCCATTTAAATTTTTCATGCATCAAGGATATGTATGTCAAAATGTTAGAAGAAATCCCTACAAAAATAGTGATTTTCATCACTAAAAACCATTGTAAATACCATTTCATATTTTTGTAGCTCCATTTTGTGCAAGCCAAGGAGTCCTTGAGCTTGAGGAGCTTTAGAAGTACCTCCCTATCAGTTTTCACATTTTTTACACTCCGTTTGAACCTCCAAATAGGCCCTAGAACCTAATTTTTAACTAGGCCGGACACTAGGTCTGGACAGGGCCAAAAGCTAGGGAAAAACTATAAATAGAGCTAGAGAGCTCATTTTTGAAGTTAGCTTGTAATAGAATTGAACTTGTATGAGCATTTTGGAAGTAATCTAAAAGAACTCCATTGCTTCTCTCTCTTTGTCTTACCTTGTGTGCACGTGTGTGTGTATGTGTGTGCATGTTTGTGTGCTTCTCACTCACGCACTTGTGCCTTCACTTGCTCGAGGTCATCATACCATCCTCACTTCTTCCCGGATTGACATTAAAGGAGGTGCTACTCATCACTGAGCTACACCAAATTTTGGCGCCATTGCCGGGGACCGAGCTTTGAGGACGAGCGTGTGATGGTAAGACGTAGAGTTGAGACGTTGGAGTCATAGGTATTTTCTTTACTTTTATCTATTTTCTTTTGTTTTTCTCATCACCATCATCATCCTCACCATCTCCCACATCCATCTCCATCATCGCGAAAAATTTCAGTTTTTGGTCATATCACCCCACCCATACCATTCCCCTCATTTCACTTGTGAGAGAGAGCGAGAGAGCGTTTGTGTGCTTGTGATTTTCTGTGTTTTTTGAGATTTTTTGCAGAAATCAACATCCCCAGCAGCTACACCAGCTTCAGCAGGTAAAAAATTTGACTGTGCAGGTCCTGAGGTGTTGACCTCTGTCAATCGCGATCGACAAAAAAGTTGACTATTTTGCAAAAAAAGTGTATAACCATGATGTGTAGGCCTAGGGCATCCTAAATGTGTGCTTGAAATTTTAAAACTCCTCAGTTTTCTGTCAATCATGGTCGACCTGTCAATCGCAATCGACAAACCACGACGAACGCTTGCCGACTGACCTGTCAATCGCGATCGACACGTGAATCGCGACTGACAGAGTCAACGACCGACTGACCACGACTGACAGAACCTACGCGTGACATGTGTCAATCGCGATCGATCCATCAATCGCGATTGACCAGTCAATCGTGACTGACAGCCCCGACGGACCTATCAATCGCGACCGACCCAGTCAACGATTGCTTGACCACGACCGACAGACCTTCGCGACGGACCTGTCAATCGCAATCGACACGTCGATCGCGACTGACAGAGTCAACGACCCTTTGACCACGATCGACTAAAAATCCGGGCCACGTGTCAATCGCGATTGACCTATAAATCGCGACTGAGAGCCACGACGGACCAGTCAATCGCGATCGACACGTCGATCGTGATTGACAAAGCTTGCGAACGCGATTGACAGGCAAATTCGGCTAAGTTTTTAGGGCAAAAAATAGTGGTCTAATTTTGACAAATTGTGGGACAAATACTAGGGTTCATCATTGCTTTGCGAGGCCGGTACCCCAAAGCATTTCGAGAAGTCCTGTCTGCCTGTTAACCTGTTTAAAATCCTGTTTTAGCCCCAAAACCCTAAATTGACATAACTTCCTCATACGACATCCGTTTGCTGTGATTTTTGTTTTGTTGGAAAGCTCGTGGGGAGGAAAAACTTGATCAGGATTATTAGGTAGGGTAATTTGAAGTTGATCATATCCCGGGGTAGGAAAAACTGAGGGTCCCTTGGGATTTTTTTTCACAAAGGCAAAAGGCAAATTGGCTAGTGAATTACATGCATGAAAGTGATCTGTCTGTCAATCAAATTTAAGTCTTGAGCTAACTTTGGGATTTCTCTAGGTTCTTTGAGAGCATCAAAGGGTACTCGAAGCAAGAGTAAGTGCAAGCTTGGGAACACGCTTCCTGGGCACACAAGGGCAATCAAGGGAAGAAACTCAAGGTTGGAAATTCTCAACACCCTCTGCCCTAGCATAGGCTAAGTACGGATAGAGGTTTTGATTAATTAGGGATACGTTAAGAACGACCAAGTCCAAGAACTCTAATCACTCAAGTGCAAGTGTTAGGAGATTACAATTGTGAAACAACCTAAGGGAAAAGAATTTAAATCGAGCGACCACACTCAAAGTATGATAAAACTTAAGTGTTCCTTGCGACGAAGATTAATTGGACAAGAAGTGACACCCTAAGGGCAATCAAAAAAGAACAAGTGACTAATACAAAAGAACTCAGCAACGCAAAGTGTACTTGGGAAAACTGGGGATTAGTCAATTGGGCTTATGAACCTTAGATTAGGACGACACCTAGGGAGAGATAGACAAAGTCTTAGATCTTCAGAGGCTAGTGTCAATCATACTGCTAGGTCTTGGGCCCAGCAGTTGAGCCATCATTTGTACTACCCTAGCTCTGAGACAAGTGAGTCTGAGATGTCCCACGGTATGGAGAGACCTACAGGAAGCTCCGAAGTGCCATATTTACATAGGGTAGAAGGCCCTTACAAGACACAACTCGAATACCTTAGGACCAACCGATTAGGTGCTAGCATCTATGAGGACGGCCTAGGAAGATCTATGGTCCAGATTAAAAACCCTGACCAATCCATTGGACTAGAACATCCAGCGGTCAAGTTTGAAAATGGAGCATACTTGGACAAAGAAGGGACAATATATGTAGTCACCAGTCATCCAGATAGGATAGATGAATTTGGGAATGTGATCTCAGAAGCGGACTTAGGTGACCTGGAGCAAGGAAACATGGGTGTAGAACCTAGAACCCCCCGAGGCAAATCTATTCTCACTAGGATTATCACACCAGAGTGGATTCCCCAAGACAATAAGAGCATAGATCTACTCCTGAACCGAGAGACTGATGAAGCCTTTTGGAGGTATAGATCTGATCAGCGGAATGAGGTAGGAACAATCAGGATATATGAGTTCAAAGATCCTGATAGCCCAGGTAGAGTGACCTACTCAGATCACACTTCAGAGAGGGTCTTTGTGGTTACAGAAAACGATAGGCATGCTTACACTTGGAAAGGTGAATTTATTTTCCCCCAACCAAGATCGAATGTGTCCTTTGGTCACCGAGGAGCTGGAACATCCCAAGCTCACGGAGCTCAAAGAGACAGACATAGAGATAGACCGGAGGTAAGCTTTGCCAACCCAGTGGGAAGAGAAAGAACGAGAATGGAAACAAATAGAGTGGAACCTGAGGGACTTAGAGCCCCAAGGAACCAAAGGAATGCTGATGATTTCCCTCTGCCAAGGCCTAGGGAACACACCAGGATTTTGAGGCCGACTCAGTTAGTTAAGTCCATGAAGAATTACTTCGATGGCACAGGAGACCCATATGATCATGTGGCCGAGTTTAGGCAAGTCTTGAGAGCGGAACAAGTTGAGGACCTATTCACGCAATATAATGCCTTTGGTCTAACACTTAGGAACATAGCCCTTACGTGGTTTCAACCATTGAATGAGAGACAGTTCAGGAGCATAGACCAACTCTTAGAGGCTTTTATCACTGAATTCCCTAAGAGTGGGATAAGGCACAAGACTTCCTCATTGATACACAGCTTCAAGCAGACCCCTCAAGAGACCGTGAGACTTGCAGGAAGAAGGTTTAGGCAATATCTTGAGAGATGCCCTGTTCCTGAGTTACCCACACCAGCCAAACAAGTGGCTTTATTCTTGGATGGATTGCTAAGTACAAAGTTGCGATCCTATGTGTACTTGAAGGACCCTAGGACCATAGAGGAGTGTGTACGCATGTGCATTGACATTGAGGATAACCTAGGGGAGGAACTAGAGCTTTCAAAAATCTACAAAGATTCCGATAGCGCTTCTAGTCTCTCTTCCTCGCAATCTACATCAATTGAGGAACTCGCTGAGAAAGTAGCTCAAAAACTAGGTGTCTCTAGTAAACAAATTCCTAGATTTGCCCCAGTCAAGAGGTGCTATACTTGTGGTGGTGACCATATGGCGAACGTATGTCCCATCATGGCTCAACCCCAAGTGAACCCTAGTAGCCAATATTTCATCATAGAACGGAGATACACAAATCACACAGCACAAGACTGCCCATACAATAAGCAAGCAGTGAGGCAAACCTACCCTCAGCCCTATCCACAACAGGGAAGATACCAGAACCAGTACCCTCCATAGCAGAGGAAAATTTGAATAGGGCCATAGTCCCAGTGACTCCATTGCTCTCAGAAAGTGACCCGAGTGATCATAGTTTTGATTCCACTCACATAGATAGTCCACAGGCTTACTACATGCAGTCGCCTGAACATGGTGAATCCTACTATAGTGAAGAACCGAATGAACCTAGTTGGGAGCCTGATTACACAAATGTCATGTACGCAAATCCCAACACTAGACCTCAACCTAGATAGATAAGACTCCCATTCCCTAGAGGACCATGCTACAGATGTCAGGGAGATCACTTCATTCGTGATTGTCCCTTACCTCCACCTACACAACCCCAGTCAGTGACAATTCAAGGCTTTTGTCAAGATTGCGGGAAGGAGCATCTCCTACGAGATTGCCCAAAGAATCCCGATAATATGCCAAAAATAACTCCAATTAACGTTATTGGCTTAGTTGTAGATTCAACAGGAAGTGTCACTTCCACTGCACCAATGCAAGTGGTCACTAGAGCCCAGGCTTTGCAACAGAACCCAGGAATAGGTCAAGAGAAGAGTGCAGAGGTTAGTGAAACCGAGAGCATAGCCAAGAAACGGTCAAGAGCCTGGAGGGATAGCCGAGAGAGAATGAAAAGACAATGGTCTAAAAAGATGAGCGACTTAGAAGAAAGCATAAGAGAAACAAAAGCCAAAATTGTTGAACTCACCTCTCAAACAAACTCTCACATACCACCACCACCCTCATTTCCATCACCATCTAACCCACCATCTGCCCACCTACCTCAGACCATCCCACCACCCCCTAGAGTAGGATCAGTATTAGCTGACCCCACTCTTGAAGACATAGACATGGTGCTTAAGGCATATGAGGCCAGAGTCCGTGACGGATCATGACAAGTGCTACCCTAGAGCTGACCTAGAGATAGAAAGAACCAAGCTGTGTGCGAAAATGGTCACGTTGGCTCAGACCATGTTTGAAGCCAGTCGCCTCTTCAACTACTCTGGCTCAGCTAAGACACAATTGCACTTGGATGGACTCCTAGAGAAGTTAGAGAGCATAATTGCAAGATCTGCCAGGGAAGAAAAAAATCAAGGAAGAGACGAGGCAGGTAAAGGAATAAGCCTTCCCCCACAGGAAGCTTTTGTGCCCAATTCCACTGAACCAGTCACCTCCTCTTCTATGAATAGGTACACACCAGAATTCCTACGAGAGATTCAAGAAGACAAATGGGCTAATGAAAGTGAAGTCCCTCCTCCCATTGAACTTGTGGATGACACACATGATCAATTCCCACAAGATATTCCTTCCATTTATGGAGAGCAAGAGAGTGCGCAAAGTCAAGAGAGGTTAGACTTCGAGTCTAACTCGCTACAGGAATTACCCCATTTCACAGGCCCTTGGGAAGCCAAGTCTACTTGTATGAGAGCACCCACGGTCATGGTAAGGAATGAAGACTTAGTCATACCTAGGAATACGGAGGTAGTGAAAAACACTAAAGTGCAGTGCAACCTCACTTTAGAAGAGCTACTCAAAGTTAGGCCAGAATTATGGAAACATGTAGCTAACCAAGTGCCAAAAGTAGTGAAACCCCGTTCCCAGGTCGGTTCTCATAGAACAGTGCCAGAAATTCTTCTAGACAAGATAGGAGATATGAGTGAAGGTGAAGAAGGAAACACCTATCTTCCCATTACCCATCAGGGGTACACAACCAAGGCAATTCTAGACTCAGGAGCAGGAGTTGCTATTGCCACCACTTCCCTATGGAAGTGCTGGGGCAAGCCAGCACTCAAGCCCACCCAGATGAAATTGCAAATGGCAGATGGCCACATAGAAAGACCCTTAGGCTTGCTGGAAGGAATAACTCTCACTACATGCGATGTTGAGTTTGAGCATACTTTCGCCATATGTGATTTTAGCAAAAATCATGCCTATGAGATGATTTTGGGAAGACCATTTATGCGAAAGTTGCAATTCCTTGTATTTGCAACATTTAGGTGTCACCGCCAAAGTGAGTCTCAAGGATTACTCTCATAGAGATGTACCGCCTATTCAATGGAATCCCATCCATAGAGCCAAGGATGACACGGAGTCTGTGCACTCCATAGGATCAGGATCCTCATGGATGCATGAATACACTCACTTATGGATGTGTAAAGTGGCAGTGGAAGAAGAGAAGGGAGAAAAGGTGAGAGAGATAGGTGCAAAAGAAACCCATAGATCCATTCAAGACCCAGCCTATGCACCTGTAGTATTTCCTGATGAAGAATTTGAGCCTCATGGTTGGGCAGAAATTTTAGCAACAATGGATGTAGCCATCAACGAAGAACAATGGACACCCCACTATGATGAGGATGGCTATGACATTTCAGTCTTCTCCATAGAGCCAATCATGGGAGATTCGGTTTTAGAAGAGTGCGAACCTAGCCCTGATGCATTTGAGGATGCAAGTGACTCCGATCTAGAGTCAATCATTATGGACCCACCTTTTGCATCAGATGAAGAATACTTTTATGAAGTAGAATTTCAACCCCAGAGACATGGAGAGCATGCAAATGATGTAAGGTTAGCCACACAAGTGACCCCTAAGGATGAAGGAAAGAAAAGAAAGAAGAGAGAAGTCACACCAGAAGAGGAAGAATCTTTGTTTGAGGTCCCTGAAAACTTTAAAAAGTATGAGATAGACGACAGGAGAGTCATGATAAGAATGCCTAAACGTGAGGCACAAGCAGGAGAGGCCTATGATAACAAAGAAACCACCAAGAAAATAGTGGTAGCCCTAGAAGAAGGAGAAGAGAGATGCACGTACATAGGCCATGACCTAACCGAGGAAGAAGAGCATGCGTTAATAGCCTTGCTAAGAGAATACAGAGATGTATTTGCTTGGAGTTACAAGGACTTGAAAGGTGTTGACCCAGACATATGCTCACACACAATTCCCATGACCTCAGACGTGAAACCCTCTAAACAGAAACCATATACATATAACGATAATTATGCTGCTAAGATCAAAGAGGAGATAGATAGACTGGTAGAAGCTGGATTCATTTACGAAATTGAGCATACTGAATGGGTGTCCCCCATTGTAGTGGTGCCCAAGAAGAATGGAAAGCTACGTGTGTGCATTAACTTGAAGAAGGTTAATGCAGCCACTATTCGAGACAATTATCCGCTTCCTATCACTGAGCATCTCTTAGAAAGAGTAGCAGGCAAGGAAGTGTACAGCTTCCTTGATGGATTTTCGGGCTACAATCAAGTAGCCATAGCTCCAGAAGATCAGCAGAAGACTGCTTTTGCCACAGAGTGGGGCATATTTGCCTTTAGAGTAATGCCATTTGGGCTTACCAATGCTCCTGCAACTTTCCAAAGATTGATGTGTCATGTGTTTAAAGAGTTCCTGAGGAAGAATTTAGAGGTCTATGTTGATGATCTCTGTGCTCATTCCAACATTAGACAAACACATATACCAGAACTCAGGCAAATCTTTGACAAATGTAGAGAGTATCAAGTCTGCTTGAACCTAGAAAAGTGTGTTTTCATGGTCAGGCAAGGCAAGATTCTAGGACACATAGTATCAAAGAATGGCATATCCACTGATGAAGAGAAAGTAAGAGCCATAGCCGAGTTACCTAGGCCAAAGAATGTCAAGGAAGTACAAGCTTTCATGGGGCATTGTGGCTATTACCGACGCTTTATACACATGTACGCCATCATTGCCAAGCCTCTGTATGGACTTTTGACTAACTTTGAGTGGACCGATGAATGTGAGAATTCCTTCAATGAGCTTAAACGGTGATTATGTTCAGCACCAATCTTGACCACGCCAGATTGGAATAAGCCTTTTCATGTTCATGTAGATGCATCCAATTATGCTATTGGGTGTGTACTCGCACAACCTACGGGCGAAGGTAATATGGATCTCCCAATTGCCTATGCTAGTAGACAGTTGAATGCAGCTGAACGAAACTATACAACCACTAAGCGAGAAGGATTAGGCATGGTATATGCAGTTAAAAAGTTTAGACACTATTTGCTTGCAAATAAGTTTAAATTTTTTACTGATCATCAAGCACTGTTGTACTTAGTAAACAAGCCATGCAATACAGGTAGATTAGTAAGATGGTTTCTCTTACTAATGAAATATGACTTTGAAGTTGTGGTGAGGAAAGGGAAGACTCACTTGAGAGCAGACCATCTCTCTAGGCTCACATCTGGAGAGGCCCCACAAGGAGTATCAGATGACCTTCCTGATGCTTACTGGTTTAATTTGGAAGTTGTACCTCAGTGGGCTAAGCCATTAGTGCCAGTACTGACATACGGACCTAATCACCCAGTCATAAACACTCAAGATAGAGAGGTAGTAAAAGCACAGAAGTACCATATCATGGTAGGAAGTATGTACAAACAGACTGATCACGGGATATTGGCTTGTTGTGTGGAAGAGGACGAATACGCAAAATGGTTGCAATTAGCACATGTAGGTGCATTAGAGCAACACTACTCAAAGCAAAGAACTTTACAGACACTTAGGAGATTCGGTGTGCATTGGCCGACTATGGAGGCTGATGTCCATAAGTTGTGCAAGGAATGCCCAATCTGTTGCACTAAACCACTTGTGGAACATGCCACTCTTTATCAAGTTTCCATAGTGCCAGATTGGAGTGAACCATTAGTAACCTTCCTTAGGACGAGAACATTCCCTCAAGATAGGACATTGGTTAGACAAAGAAGTCTAGAACAAGAAGCCCTAGATTACTCACTCATTGGTGATAATCTATACAAGCGTGGTAAAGATGGTTACCTTAGATTATGTGTCCATGAGAGTCAATATCTCAAGATCTTGGAAACTTCTCACCAAGGTGTAGCAGGAGGACACTTTGGACTAGATCGGGCGATCAAGGCAAACCTATTTGCAGGACTTTGGTGGCCGACCCTTCACATGGATGCACATACCTATGTGAAACGGTGTGATGTCTGTCAGCGAACTCAGTATCCTATACACAAAGATGAGATGCCACTAAAACCTATGATGGGTGGACGTGCATTCTCTAAGTGGAGAATAGACTTTGTAGGTCCTATTAATCCCCCAGCCAAGGGTTCACATGCTGAATATATCATTGTGGCCATAGACTATTTAACCAAGTGGGTAGAAGTGAAAGCTACCACAAAGAACGATGCCCAAACGACAGCTAAGTTCTTATTCGAGAATGTATTCACGAGATACGGGCTACCTATAGAGCTAGTTAGTGATAGAGGAACTCACTTCTTGAATGAGGTCATTGAAAATCTTCTCCAATAATTCTTGGTAGTACATAAGAATTCTGCCCCCTATCACCCACAAGCTAATGGCCAGGCTGAGAGCACAAATAAGATCCTATGCAATGTGCTGACTAAATTGGTCAATAATAAACACTCTGATTGGGACAAACAGCTACACCACACTTTGGGCATACCGAGTGGCCTATAAAACGGTACTCCAAGCCACACCCTTTCAGATGGTGTTTGGCCAAAATGCGGTGTTACCTCTGGACTTCTTGATTCCCACATTGAGAGTAGCACAGGAGCATGAGTGGACGGGTCATGAACTCTCTTTGCAAATTTTGGACCTCGAACAATTAGGTGAAACTAGACTAAGAGCTGCAGCAGGAATATATGCAGCTAAGAAAAGGCAGAAGGCGTACTTTGATGCCCATGTGAAGGATAAAGGATTGAAAGCAGGGGACCTAGTGTTAGTCTACACTTTGAAGCAACATGCGAGAAAACTAGAGAAGAGAGGCTATGGACCTATGATCATAAATAGGATCTCGACTAGTGGAGCAGTCTAATTAGCCACACTCGAAGGTGATATTCTCCCTAGCTACATAAGCGGATGCAAAGTCAAGTTATATCAGGAACCTCTCACCGAGGAAATGCTCAATCGACTCAACACTGCCAAGAAACGTAAAGAAGAGGAAAAACGAGTTCGAGAAGAAGCACAGGCAAAAGCCTTGGAACGCATCCGAAAAATGAAGATGAGAAGACAAGGACGAGATCAGCCAAGGATAGATGACTATGCGAACCCAGGATATCATATGGCTATGTGTGAAGTCTCAAGTGTAAGCCCCCATAGAATAGTTGACCGACGTCCTTTTGTAACCTTGGAGATAGGACAAGGGAAGAGTGCAAGGACTGCACGAGCCTTGATTGACTCACGTGCAGCCACTAGTGCCATTAAACTTTCTTACTGTCAAGAATTGAAATTAAATGTCAATCCTATAGAAGCATATCTCATAGGATTGGGAGGTGTGGAAACCCCTTGCATGGGCGAGGTGGAACTTCCCCTCTCCATTCAAGATGTTCTAATGACAGTTAAAGTACTAGTGTGTCAAGATGACGATCTCACTGAGCCTCTGGTCTTGGGTCAAGACTAGATCTATGACCATGCAGTCAACTTAAACTTAAGAAGTGGACTTCTACAGGTATGGGTAAATCAGAGTCGAATTACGATTGAGTTAGATAATGGAACACTCAAGGAACTAGGAAAGGCACAGACTCCTGGTCCTTCCAGGGGTACACATGAGGTTGACCATGCTGTTCTTGTCCAAATCTATGTGATGCAGAGGAATGATGATCTCAATAAAGAAGTCAAGGACTCAATGGAACTCCCTTCTTTTCCAAAGGCTAGAGGGAGGCAGCAACCAAAGGCAGATCAATTACTGAAGACTACCTATGCTGGAGGCCAAAAGAACGTGCAAAGCAGAATAACTCAGCCAATGAAACAATTGTGGGTGCGGAAAGGCGAGCGGCCTATTGCGGTCAAGCCACAACAACTATCTCAACTTCCTATTAGTAATCAACGACATGATACTAATAAGAAGACTCCCAAAAATTCTTTTGTGAAAGTGAAATCTATCTGGGTACCCAAGAAGTCGATGAAGGCTGGCCCACAATCAAGACAAATTTGGGTGCCTAAGGCTTGCTTGCGGGCTCAACTAGTTACACACAAATCACACCACACACGACAGAGTTCGCTCACTCAAAAATCCGATGCCCACTCTCATTCAACACACACACAAACGCACATTTACACATGAGCACGGGCAGAATCACTTGCAAATGGGTCCCTAAAAAGCCTCATTTCCAAGCGGACATACTCATAAAGCCCTCCAGAGTCTCCACAAAACCAAAACCGAAAGCCATCCATTGCGTTTGGCCGCCTAAAACTTGTAACAAACCCCCCGACCCCCTTTTGTAAATTCATCTCCACTTGCTAACTATATCACTCTTACACTGCATCTTTCCATCTAGCTCTTAGGACTATCCATTCATTAACTACACACACAATCATCGAGCACTCACTGACCCACTAACCCATTACTCACCTCATGGTAATGTTGTAACGGGGACGAAAATTGTTCTATCTTGTCCATTACAATGTTAACGCATGATTCTATATTCTCACAGAACCAGCAAGCAAGCAATAACATGGCAGAAGCAGGAGGCACCAGTTTCCAAGCAGGGTCTAGCGCACATATTGTGGACATAGAAACCCTCCTCCTTGAACCCCAACTCACTGAGAGGCCTCAAGAACTTCAAGCGGTGCATGTGTTCCCTATTTAGGACCCTCCTCAGGGACACACTTCTCAAGTGGGGAAGCATGCACATTGGTTCAGTGATGTCGCAGGGCCATTGGGAGACGGCACCTACTTTTGGGAGGCAGAACTTGAGTTCAATGGCAAATGGGGACGATATCATTTCTTCACCCACGAATTTGAGCAATATCAGAATGCAGAAGTGATGCTATCTGTATGGACCAAAGCGGGCTTGGATGACTATTTCCGAGGACATTTACCTAAGCTAGATTTCCTACGTTGTTCCTATTTTATCAGTACCATCACCCCTAGCAGGGCCAAGGGAGGCGATAGTACTTTTGTGCTACCTTCACTGATGCCAGGCCACGAACTCAAGAGATTCAAACTGACCCTCAACCTAGTACGAGAAGCATTGAAGATGCAAGGTATGCATATTCCCACTGAGAAGGAAACAATGATTCCAGGAAGGATGAAGCACAAGGATCTCAACAAATTGAAGGACATGGTCGCAATGACACCAACCATCGCTCTCCACCTACGAACAATCATGTAGCACTTCGCTTTCCCCGCCCAAGAATACTTCACAATGCCACCTAAAACGATATGGTTCAGCTTGTACTTGGCAGAGACAGAGAATCTCACCATCAATCTGCCACACTGGATCATCGATCAAATCCATCTAGCCCATCAATGATGGAATAAGAAACAGAAGAATGTGCTTCATGGGTGCTGTGCTCTGACGAGAATAATTTACAGGTGCTTAGCGTACGACGTGCCCATTCAAAGAGCACTAGTATGGTCCAGGGCCCAAGAATTCCAAAGACGGCTGTGAACGGCGGGTCCTCCATCGAAGAAGATGAGAGGGGGAGTTCAATTACCATGTGCCCAAGCGAGGGGAGCCACCACCACACCAGAGGTGACCCCTCCACAAATGCGACGTGTCCGACCATTTACCATTCACCTGCCCAGACCAAGCGCCAAAGGACCCAATCTGGTGTTCCCTCCGATTCCATCGGATTTGGAAGTCCCACAAGGTTACACCCTTGCTGATCTGACAGATGAAGAAATTGCCTGTTTGATCAATGAGTCTAACCTGGAGACAGAAGCAGAGCAGACCCAAGGACAACAACCCACGACTACAACTTCAGCCCTGACCCAACCGGGAGTAGTAGAAGAAGAGGAGGATGAAGAAGAGACAGAAGAAGAAGAAGCAAACGAGGAGTATGATCAAGAATATGAAGAACTTTCAGAACTAGAAGTACCCTTGCATACTCGGCCCAAATAAAAAGATTATACGAAACCATGAAGCGAGTCCAAGAACAACACAAACTGTCGCTCGAGACAGGAAAGATGATCATGAGCCAAATGTTAGCCAAGGAAGGTGTTGATGACATGTTTATTGAGTCAATGAACCTGCACGCTGACGCGGTAGGTTTAGATGAGGCTGTTCATGCAGCCATGGCTTATATTCATCGATTTGAGAAACGAGTGCCTACTCGTCCCATGCGATCTGGCAAACAAATCCACATCAATGTATCAGAACCAGGAGGTAACACACAAACAGAAGTACATCAGGCGGAACCACTCTCACCACCCACCTCACCTCTCACTACACAAGTCACCTCACCACCTGGCACTACCACGCGTATTCCTGCCATTACCACAGTCGTCATGGGAATTCCTCTCTCTCCCAGCATCCAATTCGGAGGAGTTACCATGCCCACTTTCACAACACTCTTCACAAATATCACATCCACCCCACCCACTATCCCCATCTACACAGTCACACACACGTTCGACACAATGGAAACATCACTAGCCACAGCACCACTCCCTCCCCCCACACAGCCTCAATCTCCCATACCCCCTCCACCTACCTCACCACTTGACTCCACAGCATTCACAACTCCCTTCCCCTTCCCCATTCCCCCTGCATCTTCATCTTTCCCTGCATCGTTTAATGTAAATAGTATATTCATGGCATTACATCAATGTGTGTATCAACTTCAGAGTGAGTATCAGGCTCTCGAAGACCGTCATCATCAACTGACTACAAATAATCAACAACTACAGAGATGGCTTACAATTATAGAAGAAGAAAATGCAGACCTCAATCAACGTTACACCACACTCGAGCAAGCTCATCAAACCCTCCTAGAGACACCCCAACCATCACAAGTGCCAGGTGTCAAACAACTCGAAGCTTTGCTAGAAGTCTACCAAGCAGATAATCTAAGAGTCTGGCGTAATACTCTACTCACAAAACACATGGCTACCGCACTTGAAGAAAACAAGCATCTGCATAAGCAAAACGAAGAAAACCTGGAAGCTGCCATGGAAGGCTCTCCCCACGAAATCGACCCAGAACAATTCAAAGCAGTCCCCTTAGACACAATGAAGACAATCTTGGAAAGCTATGCACATCTATTAGAAGCACATGACGATTTGGAAAAGGAACGGGATGCGCTACGCCGCCAGCTCAGGGAACAGGAGGTACAACCCAAAGTTATAGAAACAACCATGACTTCGGAGGAAGTAAAGTCATTAACAAAGCAGGTGGCAGAATTGCAGAAGAAGTTACTGGAATATGAAAGACAGCCCTCTCCAGTTGTAGAACCAGAGCTAGATGAATTGGTACCCATTGAGGTAGACGAATCGTATGAGGAACCATATGTTCCTATGCCGATGCCAGGAGGTCAGCAAACCTCAGAAGGAATGGATACATTGGAAGTCGAAGTACCCGAATGGCTCCAGACACTCGAAAAGATAGCGAAAACCCATGAAGATCGAGTGGCAATCCAAATCCAATCAATGGCAAAATTAGAAGACACCATCATAAAGTCAGAGTATTTCCGCAATATGTCTCATCATAGATGGATAGGCACCAACGACGCTCAGTATGTGCCATACTGTGTACTCCTGGCAGATTACAACACAGAGATTCAACGACGATGTGGCAAGGGCCCAACCTTTGCCACACAATTTTGGCCCGACGATATCCCAGAGAGTGCTAAAAAAGGATCCATTCATCAACCTACCTGGAGGATCCGTCTTCTTGAGACCTATCCCGAGATGGTTCGTACTTGAACTAACATGCCACTATTTATTAAATATAATCCCTGTTATGTTCCAGTCTTCCGCAGACGCACCTGGCCCGAATTTACCATTGCTATAAAGAACGTCAAAGGTTGTGCAAAGTGGTTAAATTATGTCTATCTAGCACCTCCACAAGGACCTCCTATTGTTGCTTACATGATTTCTACAATCCATCACTGGAGCATTCGCCTACGGAACACCTCTGATGTGATGGCACAGATGTGCATGAAGATCTTCGAATTAATGCTCATCACATTCAGGACATTCAAGAATATCAAGGACCCCCAGGTAGTATATGTCTGGCACAAGAATAAAATACCTCCCAGCATGCTTCAAGCAGACCTTCGAGGAGATGTTCATCACGGGGTTCTGGGAATATCACTCAGAAATATTTGTACCCAAGCCCTCACATCTCCTCCAACTATTCGCTATGGAGAGGACCATCTACTCAGATCAATTGCGGGTGCCCCATCCAGATGTCCCAGGTCCAGTCAATTGGGATGCATTGTTAACAGACCTAGCACCGGGGCTACGATTAGAAGAACACCACCTTGCTTCTGATGTGGTTCAATATTATGTCCAACGCACAGCTAGACAAGGGTCTGTCAGAGACGACAAACGCGAGAGAGGGGGGGGGGGTGTTGGCAGTAGTCAAGGAACTGAAGGACTTATAAGACAAGGAAGCCTACGAAGGGAGTCGGAGCGAAGAGAAAGCACAAGCAGACACAGTAGTCGAAGAAGATCTGGCAAGTAGGCCATTTAAATTTTTCATGCATCAAGGATATGTATGTCAAAACGTTAGAAGAAATCCCTACAAAAATAGTGATTTTCATCACTAAAAACCATTGTAAATACCATTTCATATTTTTGTAGCTCCATTTTGTGCAAGCCAAGGAGTCCTTGAGCTTGAGGAGCTTTAGAAGTACCTCCCTATCAGTTTTCACATTTTTTAGACTCCGTTTGAACCTCCAAATAGGCCCTAGAACCTAATTTTTAACTAGGCCGGACACTAGGTCTGGATAGGGCCAAAAGCTAGTGAAAAACTATAAATAGAGCTACAGAGCTCATTTTTGAGGTTAGCTTGTAATAGAATTGAACTTGTATGAGCATTTTGGAAGTAATCTAAAAGAACTCCATTGCTTCTCTCTCTTTGTCTTACCTTGTGTGCACGTGTGTGTGTATGTGTGTGCATGTTTGTGTGCTTCTCACTCACGCACTTGTGCCTTCACTTGCTCGAGGTCATCATACCATCCTCATGTCTTCCCGGATTGACATTAAAGGAGGTGCTACTCATCACTGAGCTACAGTGAGTAAAGCAGATACTTATCTATTTGTTAAGAGAAGTAATTCAGAGGTAATATACCTATGTGTATGTTGATGACATCATACTCATAGGTAATGATGCTAATGGCATCAAGAAAATTAAGAATTAAATGATGCAGGAGTTCAAAATTAGTGATCTAGGATCACTAAAGTATTTTTTGGACTTGAGTTAGTCTATACTAACTCTGGAATTTATATTACTCAAAGAAAGTATATTCAGGATATGTTAAAGAAGTTTTCCTTGCAAGATGCCAAGGTAACAAGTACTCCAATGGAGGTAAACCAAAAGTTAAGTGCTCATGAAGGTGATGTGCTTGAGAATATTGCAGGTTACCAAAGCATAGTGGGAAGCTTGAACTATGCTACATTGACAAGGATTGATATTGCTTATGGAGTAAGTGTTTTAAGTCAATTTAGGCACAAACCTAGGACACCTCACTTGGAAGCTCCCAAGAGGATTTTGAAGTACCTTAAGGGCACTCAAAATCAAGGATTATACTTTCCTTATACCTCATACTTGAACATCAAGATATATTCAGATGCGGATTGGGCAGGTTGCAAAGATGATAGAAGGAGTACCTCAGGTTACCTATCTTTTGTAGGTAATAAACCTATATTATGGTCTTCAAAGAAGAAACCTACTATTGCTTTATCTTCTATAGAGGCAGAGTATAGAAGATTGGCTAATGCTACTCAAGAGGCCATATGGATCAAATTGTTATATATAGATTTGGGTTTGCATACTACATCTCCAATGATTTTTGGAGATAAAACAAGCTCACTACATCTTGCTACAAATCCTGTTTATCATGCTAGGACCAAGCATATAGAGGTCCACTATCATAATGTGAGAGAAAAGCTATTGAGCAAGGAAATTCAATTGGCTTATGTATCAACTAACATGCAATGTGCAGACTTATTCACTAAAGCATTAGATGGTACAAAACTTTGCAGGTTTAAGTTTATGATTGGATTGCAAGACATTCAAGAAGATTGAAGAAGAACACCAAGCCAAAATTTTTGGCTTGAGGAGGAGCTCTTGGTGCAAATATCAAGCTTGCACATTTGGCTAGAGTTTATGTTCAACTAATTGAAGCTCCATAGGAACCATTGCTAGCACGTTTTTATATTTTACCATTTGTAAAAGTCAATTTGACTTGGAAGAATATTTGTAACCACCACTAAACTCATGGAGTTTATTAGTTGGAAAATTCACGAGTCTACTTGAGAGAATATCTCCTAGATTGGAGGACCATTTTTAGTGAGAGGGAATGAAGAATTCAAATTCAAAATTCAAATGTAACATCTATAAAAGATCCTTGAAAAAACTCGTGGTAGTGATCACTTTTTCCAACTTCTTGATGATTACTTTGTAAGAGAGTGAGGCTCACATCATAGACTACACTAATCATTATCATTAGGAATTGATTATCATGCCAATGATCTTGTACAACATTGTGTTCTAATACAATAGATCAATATTTTTCATGTATGGCCTCTCTATCATAGTTACTCAGAACAATCATTTTGTACTGCTTATATCTCAATCATTCCTTTACCATTTTCAATGTTCTATAGCTTGTTGGAATCAGCTCCAAGTCCCCTACATGCTCACAAATTTTAAAGATAATCTATTTATCCAATTTGGAGAAAAAGAGTCGAAGCACCCATTGGTCAAACTCTGTAGACATCCTAAAAAATCGGGGGTAATGATTTGATTGCTAAATTGATTGCTTTGTGTATAGTGCATCATTTTAAGTGATTCCACTTGGAAGAATTATCTCATTAAGCTAATTTGATATCGTCAAGAGGCATTTTTCTAATTTCTATTGTATTGGAAGCACTGAGCATAACAAACAGCAGGTGTGTAAACAAAAATAGAAGGTTTTCATTGATCCTTCAACTTGGAAGTAGTCTGTTTTGGTTCAATCATTTCTCACATCATTTCCAAAGTACATAGGCACTTGCATAGTGTCATGTGAAAGCTAAGAGGGCCTACAACTCAACTCTGAAGCAAGAAGGGGCTTGTACAAAGCAGGAATTGGCAGTATCTACTCATTTCTTGGAGTGTCCATCCATCTTTCCCAACAGATCTCTTATAGTCCAATCATCAATTTGAACCTATTAAACTTTGTTCCATCCAATTCTTTAGTAAGTAAAACTGCACATTTCAAATGAGTTGATACATAAGCTAACCGAATGTCCTTGCTTAGCAATTTCTCTCTAACATAATGATAATGCACTTCAATGTGCTTAGTCCTAGTATGGTACACACGATTAGTAGCCAAATGAAGTGAGTTCGTATTATCTCCAAATATAGTTAGAGTGTAGGAATGTATCTCCAAATCTACATACACTTGCTTAAGCCACATAGCTTGCTGAGTTGCATTAGCCAAACCTCTATACTCTGCTTCTGTGGAAGATAAAGCCACAGTCGGTTGCTTCTTGGATGACCATGATATGATCTTTGCACCTACAAGAGATAGGTACCCTGAAGTGCTCCTCCTATCATCCTTGGAGCCAACCCAATCTGCATCAGAATATAACTTTATATCTATGTCAGAAGTGAAGGGATAGAATAATCCATCATTCACTGTACCCTTTAGGTACTTAAGCACCCTCTTTGCAGCTTCCATGTGAGGCTTCCTTGGTACATGCATGAATTGGCTCAATGTACTCACAACATATGCAATATCCACTCTTGTCAAAGTAGCATAATCAAGACAACCCACAAGTTGTTGATACACTGTAATATCATCAAGTGGTTCACCTTCATGTGAACTTAGCTTATGATTGATCTCCATAGGAATACCTGCATCCTTAGTGTTCTCGATTTTAAATTTAACCAACATATCATTTATGTACTTCCTTTGTGTGATGAATATACTTGAATCTTTATACACAGGTTTTAAGCCAAGGAAATAAGTCAAACAACCCTAGATCACTGATTTTGAATTCCTTCATCAACTGAGCCTTGACGTGCTTGATACCTTCAAAATCATTACCTGTAATAATGATATCATCTACATAGACACACAAGTAGATGATCTCTGATTTATTCTTCTTCACAAACAAATAAGAGTCTGCCTTGCTTGCTACAAAGCCTTGATCCTATAAATAGGTAATAAGTCTATGGTTCCAGGCTCTAGGAGCTTGCTTGAGACCATAGAGGTTTTTCTAAGCTTGCATACATATCCTACTTTCTCATTATCTTCAAAACCTGGTGGTTGTGCCATATATACTTCTTCTGATATGCAACCATTTAAAAAGGCATTTTTGACATCTAACTGATATAAATTACAATTTTTGGATGCAGGAAGACTTACCAATACCCTGATTGTTGGCATATTTTGCCACAGGTGAAAATGTCTCTTCATAATCTACTCCATGTTTTGGGCAAATCCCTTTGCCACTAATCTTGCCTTGTACCTGTTTATGGAACCATCAAAGTTATTTTCAACTTTATATATCCACCTTGAACCAATTACCTTCATATCTAGTTTCTTGGGAACTAGGTCCCAAGTGTGATTCTCCTGCAATCTTCCACTTGTTCCTGCATGGAATCTATCCACTCTTTCCTCTTCTTAGCCTCTTCAAATGAAGAAGGCTCCTTTGCCATTGAATCTTTAGTGATGTACCTAGAGTGCTTTGTGACTAAGGATGTATCATATCCATACCTTATGGGCTTCTTACTTTCTCTTTGTGACCTTCTTAAAGCTTGATTGGAAGACTCGGGTAGATCCCCTAATTGCTTGTGTTTGCACTTGCCTCTTAACATCCAAGTTTTGAAGTCAACATGTTCCTCATCTTCCGAGTTGATGTCCTCTGCTTGGTGTTGGTCGTCTTGAGTTAGGGTTGGAAATTCATTTTCCAAGTCATATGGTAATTTGACTTTCCTGCACTCATCTTCAAACCAAGATTTTTTCTCATCAGAGATTACATCCCTACTAGCTATGAATGCCTTGTTAGTGGGATTATAAATTCTATACCCCTTTTGATTCTGATCATACCCAATGAATATGCATTTCTCAGTCTTAGGGTCAAGTTTCCCTCTGATTTGTCATGGATGTGTGCATAGGCAATGCACCCAAATATCTTGCAATGATCCAATGAGGATCTCTTGCCATTTCAAGCTTCATATGGTGTCATGCCATCCAATGACTTGGATGGAAGCCTCTTGATCAAATAGGTAGCTATGGAAATAGCCTTTGCCCATGAATAATTAGGTAATTTTTTTCATTTAACATAGACCTAGTTGCCTCAACAATTAACCTGTTGAAAGAAAGTCGCAATTTCCTAAACTTTCGGCTTTTGAGAGACTGCAAGAAATTCGTGATTCTTTGGACTTACATTTTTGAAGAAATTCACGATTCTTTGGACTTAGGCATTTTTTAGAAAATCATGATTCTCTAGAAGAAATTCTAGATTCTCTAGATTTGGGCATTTTGAGAAGATCATGATTCTCTGGAAGAAATTCGTGTGTGAAAAGTACTCACCACCTCCATCAGACCTGATTCTCTTCAAGCTTCTTCCTTTTTGGTTTTCCACTAATGCCAAGTATTTCTTAAAACATGTAAACACCTCATCCTTATGCTTCATAAAATGGAGAATTGTCCACCTACTATAATCATCAATAAAAGAGACATAGTACCTTGATCCTAAGATGGATGGATCTTTGCTAGGACCCCACACATCAGTGTGTAAAATTTCCAAATAATCTTCATGGATGTATCCTTTCCTGTTGAATGGTTGCCTATGAGCTTTGCCAAATTGGCAAGCTCCACATTTGTAGATCATATGCTGCTTGATCACATTAGGAATCCCAAGCATACTTGGATCCCTGCAAATTTGCTTCAAAGTTCTCTCTCCTATGTGTCCTAGACTCTTGTGCCATATTTCCAACTCAGATAGGGTTTGGTCTCTATAACTCAATAGTGTTATGTTCCTTGTGTCTTCAATTTCAAAAGTAAACAATCTACTTGACTTCTCACCTTTGGCTATCCTTTTGAATTCTTGTTGGGGGTCTTCCACATATGCTCCATGCTTTGTGAACCTAACTTGTAGACCTTTCTCTACTATTTGCCCAACACTAATTAAGTTTTTGGTTATGGTAGGCACATACAGAACTTTGCTCAAAGGTTCATACTACCATCTCATGTCTTAACATTTCCAATTTTCTTGACTGAATGCTTGGTGTCATCACCTTTTTGTACTTCATGCTTTCTCTTTGGTTCGTCTAGATGAGATAAGAGTGCTACATTCACTACCACATGATTTGAACAACCTGAGTCAATGTAAAAGAGGTGCTCATCATCTTTACCTTGCTTGGATGTCATGTTCATAATGAGCGGAGAATCCTCTTGATCTTAAGTGTAATTATTGAAGTCCCTTCTTCCTTTAAATCCTCCTTGATAGTTGTTGTTGTTGTTGTTGTTGTTGTTGTTGTTGTTGTTGTTGTTGTTGTTGTTGTTGTTGTTGCCTTGATTGTAGTTGTGGTTGTAGTTGCCTCCACCATTGTTGTACCTGCCTCTTGTTTGTCCATAGCCTCCTCTATGGAAGCCTCTTCCCCTTTGGTTCCTTGTTTTTTTGTAGCATTCTTCAGTAGTGTCATTGTTGAGACCACATATGTTTCATGGTGAGTTGTTGTAGGGTCTCCCCCTACCTTGCTTACCTCCTCTGCCCCTACCTTTAGCACCTTTTCCTCTTCTTGAATAATTGGCTTGAGAGGTACTCACCTCTTCATCTTGTTTCTTAATTTTACCTTTATCCTTAGCTTCATTCTTATCTGTATAAAGGGAAGAATATTGGTTACCTCTTGAGTTATCACCATTTCTGTTGAGCTTTGCTTCTTGGGTGAAGAGTTGTCCCATCAATGTGTTGAGATCAGGTATCTGTATCTCCATGTAGAGATCCATTGCAGTGGGGAAGGATTCCGAATTGTCATTACCTTTAATCACATTGATGATCGGCCTCACTATGTGCTCTTCCTCTATCTCCTCTCCAATGCTTGCAAGTTGGTCTGCAACATCCGTCATTTTGGTTACATAGTCGTCTACTCCTTGTTTTGATTGCTTCTTGAGAGTTGTGAATTCCATCCACAATTGATTCTTCCTAGCTCTTGTGTTGGAGGAGAAATATGATGAAAGAACTACCCAAGAATCTTGGGAGTTTTTACAGCTTCTAACATGAGGTAACAAGTAATCAGAGATTGAGTTTAGTAAGCATGACCTTGCAAGAGCATCCTTTGCACACCATGTGGTTAGCTTCTCTTGCTCTTCCCTTGTTGGTTGATTCTTGCTCCTAAAGATTGCCATGTCTTCATCTCCTGAGATGTATCCATACAAGCTTCTCCCTTGAAGGTATGATTGCATCCTTAGGGACCATGCTGAGTAGTTGTTCCTGTCCAATTTGTCAATGAAGGATGGAAAACCATCTCCCATCTTGATTGAAGAAGCTCTAATACCACTGTTGGAGGAGATGGTGGATAATCACAAGAGATGAGATGGTGTAGCAAAATCTTGCTTCACACCTGCTATAATTGATGGGTAGAGAGTGTTGTGGGCCTCCTTAGCTAGCTAATAAGCATAAATGATCATATATGTTTCTTGGAAGATGACACAAATGATAGGATCAAAACAGATAGGTAGGCATATAAATCAATGCACAAAACTTACTATTTTGGTTGAGACATGTGCTCAGTACTTTACTCAATTCTCTAAGTATAGTAGCAATTAGAGAAATTCCTTTTGGGGAGCTTAAATTATCTTAACAAGCTACCATTCATGATTGGAATCATATAAAATGATAAACTATATGCAGAGAATTATCTTTAGCAAGTAAGGCAACCCTCCCGACTTTTATGGGTTTATGCAATCATAGACCAGTGAGCATTACTTAACAGATATCTAACGATTGCGAGAAAGGATCAAACTAGACAGTATGATAAATATGTCATGCTTTGAATCATGCAAAATGATGCACTACATAGTGAGAATGAGTTCATACAAGATCATTGTTCTGATAGAGTGTGACAGAGATATGAGAGTGGGAAGTAATGAACATGTATTGACTAAATCATATAAAATTACAGAGTCATTGGCAATGAGACATTGCTCAATGGATGTAGGGTGACTGAGCTATGGTATAAGCTCCTCTTCACAATGAAGGGACAAAGAAATGATCTCAGAACCTTGAGATACATGTGGGATCTTCATCTTCATGTTTTTTTAGCTTTTGGTTGGAGCCAAGCATTTGAATTTGAATTAAAATCTCCACCTAGAAGTTATCCTAAAGTATAGGATTGATTGTGTCTTGACTTCAACTACCAAATGAATATGAGATAGATGCTTCCTAACTCCTCGTGGGTCTACATCACTTTTAGTAAGATTAATAACACTCAGAGTTACAAGAGGTAGTACATATGAAGCTTTCTCAATTGATATGCTAATACATCAAGCTAATTGCAACAGTGTAGCCACAGGAAATGCTCATGAATGAATGACTCTCCTCCCAACCATATGCCTCTATAGATAGCTCTCTCCACGGGATCACCTGCTTGGGCAGATGGATACTAACCATCCATGTGTCAGCCATGTAACCACATGTACACCAAGTGTCCCAATTAGCCAGAGTTAACTCAAGTGGATGCTTCTAGAAGGTTCTAGAGCTCTTTGGGCAAAACACTCTCCCCATGTACCCGATGGGGGTTGAACCAAAGACCTCCTCCTTCACACCCTTGAGTCTTAACCACTAGGCTAAGTGGATTACTTTGTTACAAGAGTAAATGACCTACCAGTAAGTCTAGACTCGAGATCTTTGGTCATTCATACAGATGACCAAACGGTGTCCGATTTGAGATCTGTCTGAACCAGTCGGATCCTTAGATCACAAACTTACTTTATTATAGTAATGTGTATACATCAAGTATGTAGGCTTGGGCTAAATTGCACCAACAGGATCTACCTACTCGTGCTATGATGATTTGTACATGGAACCTTGATGAGATTGAGGATTCAACTAAACAAAACAAAGTTGAGAGGGAGATTCAAAAAGAAAGGTGTCGACGTATTCTCGTAGAGATTTAGGTAGGATCATGTGGTTGGGGAAAATGTTGCACCTTCATCACGATATTGCTTCACTGCAAACAAGAAAAAGAGAGAGAGAGAGAGAGAGAGAGAGAGAGAGAGAGGAAGAGAGGTTGTTGTAGATCTTTGTGCTATAGAATTCAATGGGAGAAAGAGAGTCGATGAAAGAGAGAGAAAGAAGTCCATTACAAAGCTAGCACATAGGAGTGAGAAAAAGAAAGAGGGAAAGAGATAGATATAGAGGTGGATTGCTCCTAAAGATTTTTGGCACTCTGATCAAAGATGAAGCATCGATGGTAGGAGAGAGAGAGAGAGAGAGATTATATGTATTATGATTTGTCCCTATTATGTTTTTTACTTTTGTTCAGGTATTGTATATTTTGGTGACTTTTAGAGGTTAAGGACTCTGGAGCGACAGACATAAGTTATACACAATAGAAACTCCACTCTAATGCTAAATCAAACATAATATATATGCCCATACTTTGATTCTGTCAGTATATCAAAGTAAATGTGCTAGAGATCTTATGTAAAATCCATGGTGGGATATCAAATTTAAATGTATGCATATAATACAAAAGAGAGAAGGAAAGAGAAAGAGAAAGAAAGATTCCATTCTATTTTTTTATTTTCGTTGTGTTGTATTTTAATTCTATTATTAATTAATTAGATTAGTTAATGAGCTACAAAAAGAAAAGAAAACAATTTATTTAGATGTATAATTAATAATTTAATTAAATAAAAACAAATTCTAAGAATTAATATAAATGAAATAAATAATTAGAATTAAATTTAAGTAATGGA
Source organism: Ceratopteris richardii (assembly GCA_020310875.1). Taxonomy (NCBI): domain Eukaryota; kingdom Viridiplantae; phylum Streptophyta; class Polypodiopsida; order Polypodiales; family Pteridaceae; genus Ceratopteris; species Ceratopteris richardii. Next base: position 90,687,506 of record CM035423.1, read on the forward strand.
ATTAAAAATTAATCCTTAGAAAAATAGAGATCTAGCAAGAAAATATGTAAATAAATTGAAAAGAAATCCTAGGAATGTAAGGGAAAATATTAAAAATAGAATTTTTAAATAGGAATATAGAAAATGTAAAAAGAAATTAAAAAAAGATAAGATCTAATGAAAATTAAGAGTAAAACAATTAAACTAAAAGAGGTGGTTTTTTTCCAAGTGTGTTTTTCACAAAACTGCAAATGTACTAATAATAGTTTTTTCCCCATGATTTTCTTTAAGAGAACCCAAAGATTTAAAGGGAAGTATAGTGAATATCTCTTCGCCCTTATAGTAGAAAAGACCAAAACAAAGACTACTTATTCCTATTTGCACTGTAATGGAGTTTTATACAATCCTTTTTTGTTTCAAGGATCCTCTACTTGGATTCAATTTACTTTGTATTAGAAATCTACCCCAAACATTGTATATGGCCCATGGATGGCAACACTGTTGATGAGTATATGATTATTGATGATTTCAGTTCATCTTTGACATTGAGTGTGAAAATTGGTAGTATGTCATCTTTTGTTTACGAATTCCTCTTGGCATAACCCAATTCCATTCCTACCCCTTCAATTGATTTCATCCGTGAGATCCTACTCCCTCTTCCACATGCTTACTGCTACCCCTGAAGCGTAGGTGGGGCTCGACAAACTTTCCCTAGCAAAGGCACCTAGCATGCAAATGATGCTTGTCGGATAGGATGATGCACCCTTGAGGGCTTGTTCCAACCCTATGCTTTTCCGTATCATGACCCCCCTCTCTCCGATAGTGCTATTGTCAGAAGGATTTCATCACTCCAATTGACATTCTAGAAAAATTCAAATTTTCTTTTAAAAGCGGTGATTTAATCTCTGGAAAATATGTCTTATATGACTTGTTGATTAATTTAACCTCTCTCATTAGTACTTGCAGGCTGAAGATGATGGAATTGTGCATTTGCACTCTCATTTGACCCCCCTAAACTCTCATTTGAATCTTCTATAAATAATATATCTTAATGACCTCCCTGAGCGCTAAGAATGATTTTGTGTGCATGAATATGATAATGTGATTAAGCACTTAAATGTGAGTGTTGATTGTTTGTATGTATTTATATGGTGCTTCATTATAACTTGATATGTTTTTCATTTGTGAATACTTCCCAATATACCTATGCATGTGGATCAAGATGTACGCATCTTGTGCATATCTAAATGCAGGTAAAAAACTCTAATGTGCTATGAAACCCTACATGTACCTAAATGTTTGTGAGTAGGAAACCCTATGTGTTTGTAAGGACTACCCTATGAATGTGTGTATGGTCTACCTTATAATTTTGAAATTAATTGAACGAATGAAACCCATGTATATGTGTGATACTCTAATTATGTTGTGAATAGGAAACCCTAAGTGAGCTTATGTTGTGCTATAAAGTTCTAATGTGTATGTGAAAGCATATATGAACTTATGAACCATTAATTAATTCTATTTTTATGTATGAGTGAAACTTAAGTATGTAGTGTGTATGTGTGTGTGTTGAAAGGTTCCTATAAGTATATGTATGTTTCTAATATGTGGCTATATGCTTGTGCCTATGCATGTGTGATTGCATGTATATGTGAGGAAATGTATGCATTTATGTGTGTCTAAACATGCTCCTAACCTTGTGTCTTCCCAAATATATTCATATTTTATCGGCATCTATCTACGTTTGTGTTTATGCATGTCTCTATGAATGTGCTTTATGTATGCGTGTGTGTCCTAAAGGGATTATGCGAGTTTTGTTTTCTAATATGTGTGTGCATATAACTAAAAAGCAAATTAAAGGTGTAATTGGGAGTTAATATATGTTAATATTAATCTAATTTTTTACATAATAAATTAAATAAACATGATTTATGTATGTATGTATGTATGCGTGAAGTTAGAAAGTGCGTAAATAGTAAGTGTGTGTGTGTGAGTATAATATGTATGTCAAATAAGTTTATGTGTGTATACAATAGAAGTCAGCATATTGGTGACGGACCCTTCCTCAAATAAATCCAAGGGGTACGCTACATATGCAATATACTGGTTTTCCTCCCCGGCAAGGAGAGTGTGTGTGCATATGTGAGTATTGTATGTATATAAGTATATGGTTTTTACGTGTTTTTTTCCTAATGTTTCTATGCAGGTACATCGTGAGAGAGAGAGAGATTTGGTTACCCCACCTCCTCTCCGTGGTAGTGGTTGCAAAGAGCTTGCACGCGGAGACTGAGAGATGGAGAGAAAGAGAGAAAAAGAGAGTGCCTTCTTGGTTTTTGATAGTGTGTGCAGAGAGATTAGGAACCGGTTCTACAAGCTATGCTTGACGACAGAGAAAGAGAGAGAGAGAGAGAGAGAGATGGAGGAGCATAAGCCATCGACACATGACTCTAAGAAGATACTAGCTATCTATAATGAGAATGTTGAGTATTTATTTGATATGCCTTAATGGTCACTTGTATGGCAAATGTGCATTATTGTATCTTTCAAACTGATGTTAAAGTGTTTTTCTGTTGTATTAGTTCAATTATTTGGTGCATCATAGAGACCTTTTGCAAGAAATTCATGTGTCTGAATTCTTGGAGCTTTTAGTAGTGAGTCTCATGCCTTGTATGAGATGGCTTTATGCATCTAACTACTACCAAAAAATATCATTATTTGTGGTGATTGCCGAAGGCATAGACAATTTGAGATAATATTCTATGGATTGAAGTCGATCGACTTTAGTTGTTAATGAATCCATATGCATATATGTATGCATATAATTATCCTAAGATAATAGTTAATTCTGCTTCCTACCCTTTGTAATGGGAAATTATCCAAAGACCAACCTATATAATCAATCTATATGATCTCAATTTAGGATCTTTCTCGGTGATCCATTCCAAAGGATGGAAATTCTATGTTATGAAAAACATGTGGCCATGTTCTCCCATTATCGTGCTTATAAGATGTGCCTTTACTAGTTGTACTCCATCCATAGGTATTGACGTAGAGGATGGGAGAGAAAAAGATCCCGTGAAGGAAATAAGGTGCTATAGTTACAAAGCTACACGACGATAAGCTAAGATATAACGTGAGAGAGAGAGAGAGAGAGAGAAAGAGAAAGAGGGATGACTCGTTGCAAAATTCAATTTTCTTGTGTTGCTTTATATATATTTTTTTCAAGAATAGTTTATGATCTAAATTATATAGATTTATTTTTTATTCTCTGTCATCCTTAACATAGAATGTTGTGCTTTCTCTTACCTCCCATTTGAAAGAACTTGGAGAAGCTTGTAGCAGGTAGAAATGTGAGTTGTGAAGCGACGAAGTTTGGTCTAGCCAACCGGCACAAGACCAGACCTTGAGCTTATGGAGACTCAAAAAGACCTTATAGGCATGCAATAAGTGCAAAAAAAATCACTATGTGCTTTGAAGCATCAAGGAGAAGATTCAATACAAAACAAATAGGTTTGCACATTGATTAGCTCAAAAAACTTATTATCTTTGGATGAGACAATGAACTTCAAATGCTCATAGTGACCAGCGTGATTACAATTAGAAAAAATCCTTTTATGGGAGAGATAAAAATAGGATTGAGTGTATACAATGCACAAGATTACAAGAAATAAGCAAAATATGCTTTTGGAATGAACCAAGCACTCAACAATGATACCTCCTATTTTTTAGGAATATGCACAGATTCATCTCGAGACCAAAAACCTGCAATTTCTCCCAATCTACAAAACCAAATGCTTTGAAAATCTATAGGCATAAGCTAGACACTAATACCTTTCCCGTAAATCCTCTCTCATTCAATTTGGAGCTCCTTAGAGAGACCAGTACCTCTGCAAGCTTAGTGTTGTTGAAGAAGATGAAGCAGAAAAATGGAGCAAGACAAAGATGGCCACAAGTGTATGTATATTGCTTCCATGTAATGTACAAGTAATTTCAAGTCTCTATATAGACATTTCAAGTGCTCCACCACTACTACAAGTGGATTTTGAATTCAAATGAAGGCTCTAAAGGTTGTTGGAGGGAATCAATACACTTTCCTACAATCTAGGAAAAGTGAAGATCTAGTTTGATCTACTTTTAGGTGATTGATTGATTGATTGATTGATTGCAACTCAACCACCAGAAATTTGTGGAATTCGGGCTCTCTCTTTAATTTTTTACATGTATAAAGCTCTAGGCTTTTACTATGGTAAAAGATCCATAAAAAATCTTTTAAAAAAATATAATAAATGAACATATGTAAAAGGTCTCTCCAATGGATATTCTTTTGACGTAATCCAAGTGATAGATTTTGATGTAGATCAAATCCACCTCAAGAAAAGTGTAATCTTGATGTTCAAATAGCTCCCCCTTGTAATAAAGTAAGTCTGTGATCTAAGGATCTCACTGGTTCATACAAATCTGAAATCAAACACAGTTTGGTCATCCGTATGAATGACCAAAGATCTCGAGTTTAGAGTTACTAGTAGGTCATTTACTCTTGTAATCAAGTAATCCACTTAGCCTAGTGGTTAAGGCTCAAGGGTGTGAAGGAGGAGGTCTTGGGTTCAACCCCCATGGGGTACATGGGCAGAGTGTTTTGCCCAAAGATCTCTTAGACCTTCTAGAAGCATCCACTTGAGTTAACTCTAGCTAATTGGGACACTTGGCGTACATGTAGTTACATGACTGACACATGGATGGTTAGTATCCATCTGCCCAAGCAAGCAGTCCCCTAGAGAGAGCTATATATAGAGGCATATGGTTGGGAGGAGAGTCATTCATTCATGAACATTTCTTGTGGCTATGTTGTTGCACCCCTCAAGCTAAAGTATGCTTAAGTCTTCATTCTCTAATAGGTTGAATATCTGCCATAGCTTTGAATATACAAAGCTTTATTCCATCAAGTGCCTTTGTCATCATATCCTCAACTTGCTTTTCAGTAGGAACAAAAGAAATGTCAATCTCCTTTGCCATGAGCTTCTCCTTGATGAAGTGGTTATGAACCTCTATGTGTTTGGTTCTTGCATGGAAAATAAGGTTTGCTACTATATGCATGGAACTTACACTATATCCAAATATGTGAGGTTTGGGACTCACAAGTCTCAAATCTATATACAATGCTTTTAACCATATTGTCTCTTGAGTTGCTATAGTCAAACCTCTATACTTTGCTTCAATTGACGATAAAGCAATTGTAGGTTGCTTCTTGGAACTCCATGACACTAGCTTTGAACCTGCAAATGCTAAGTAACGAGAGGTACTTCTTCTATCATCCTTAGCTCCTACCCAATCTGCATCTGAATAGACTTTGATATCCAAATCTAAAGAGTAAGGATAGAATATACCTTCATTGATTGTACCTTTGAGATATTGAAGTACTCTCTTAGCTGCATCCATGTGTGGGCTTCTTGGAGAGTGCATGAATTGACTAAGCACTTCCACACTATATGAGATTTCTGCCCTTGTATGAGTAGTGTATATCAAGCTCCCTACCAAGCTTTGGTATTCTTTCATGTCTTCAATTTTCTCACCTTCATAAACACTAGGTTTATGATTCATCTCCAAAGGTGTACCTGTAGGTCCAGTGTTCTCCATTTTGAACTTAAGAAGTAGATCATGAATGTATCTTCTTTAAGTCAAATACATTCAACTTCATCTGTGTATATCACTTGCATACTTAGGAAATATGTGAGCTCACCTAAGTCATTGATTTTGAAATCCTCTTGCATGTGTCTCTTGATCCTTTGAATTCCATTCAGATCATCATGTGTCACAATAATAGCATCTACATATACACATAGATATATAACCTCATTGTGATCCCTTTTGATGAATAGAGAAGGATCTAAGTTGCTAGGTCTGAACCCATTGATCTTGAAGGTATGTAACTAGCCTGTAATTCCAAGCTCTAGGAGCTTGTTTCAATCCATACAATGCTTTCTAAGTATACTTCTTCACTTATCCAACCATTTAGAAATACATTTTCCACATCAAGTTGGAGGAGTCTCCAATTTCTTGTAGCAACTACACTTATCAGTGTTCTAATTGTAGTCATCTTTGCAACTGGTGAGAATGTTTCCTCAAAGTCTATACCATGAGTTTGTGAGCATCCTTTGGCAAGTAATCTTGCCTTGTACTTGCAAACATATACCCATCTGCAACCATTTACCTTTTGATTTGGTGACATTGGAACCAAATCCCAAGTGTCCATCTCATTCAATGCATCTATTTCTTCTTTCATGCACTTTTCCCAATTAGGGTTACACTTTTCCTCTTCATAGGTTAAGGGTTCCTTTGAAATTGAGTCCTTTTCCAAGTAGATTGAATGCTTTATAACAAATGTGGAATCATATCCATACCTTTCTAGTTGTTTCTTCTCTCTCGTTGATCTTCTAGGTGCTTGCTTGGAGCATTCTCCACACTTGTGCATCTTTGCTTTGCCTCTTGACTTCCATAGTTTGTAATATTTTTCCCTTTTATCATGGTCATCATTTGTATCACTTCTTGGATCCTGGACCGTTGTGTATCATGCTTTCTTCCTCTAATTGATGAGAATCAGAATCAATATCATATGGTAGACTTACCTTTTGTTTGTCTTCATCATACCAAGACCTATATTCTTCAAACATAACATCTCTATTTGTAGTGAATTGCTTGGTTGAAGGATTATAGAACCTATAACCCATCTGAGTCGAGTCATGCCCAATAAAAACTGCCTTTGTTACCCTTTCATCTAGCTTACCTCTTATTTGTGATGGTACATGAACATAAGCTAAAGAACCAAACACCTTGCAATGTCCAAGAATAGGTTTTCTTCCATTTCATGCTTCATAAGGGGTCATATCTTGAAGGGATTTGGATGGTAGTCTATTGACAAGGTACATAGTAGTTGAAATAGCCTCTACCCATAGATAATTTGGAAACCTCTTCTCTTCCACCATTGTTCTAGCTGATCCAAACAATGTCTTGTTTCTCCTCTCTACAATTCCATTCAAATGAGGAGAATACCTGGTAATCACTTCGCCTTTGATACCTTTATCCTTCAAGAAATCATCAAACTCTTTGGAGAAGTATTCTCCCGCTCCATCAGATCTGAGCTTTTTGAGTGATCTACCTGTATGATTCTCCACATGTTCTAGATACTTTTTGAAGCAATCAAACACCTCATTCTTACTCTTGATAAAGTACAAAATAGTCCATCTACTATGGTCATCAATAAATGAGACATAATACCTTGATCTTGCCAATGAAGGTTCTTGACTTGGTCCCAATACATCTATATGTACTAAGTTCTGTAAGTTGTTGTGGATGTAGCCTTTGTGGTTGAATGGTTGTCTTTGTGCCTTCCCAAACTGACACCCATCACACCTATTGATCATGTGTTTCTTTTATATGTTTGGCAGTCCAAGATCACTTTGATCCTTGCATATATCCTTCAAGGCTTTTTCATTCACATGAGCAAGTCTCTTACGCCACACTTCAAGTTCATTTAGGGTTTGAGAACCAAAAGTGAATAGAGATATGTTCCAGGTTTCTCCTACTTCAAAAGTAAACAGTCTATCATGCTTCTCACCTCTGACTATCTTCTTGAAGCCTTGACATGGATCTTCCACAAAAGTTCCATGTTGGGTGAACCTAACTTCCAAGCCTTTTTCAACAACTTGGCCTACACTTATTACGTTTTTAATGATAGTGGGTACATAGAGAACCTTACTTAGAATGTTTGTCCTACCATTTGAAGCTTTGACATTACCAATCTTCTCCTCATTATGCTTTATGTCATCCCCTGTTTGAACTTCATGTCTACGCTTTGGACTTTCCAAATAGATAAAAGAGAAATGTTGCCTGCAACATGATTTGAATATTTGAAATCTATGTAGAACAAATGATCATCTTCTTTACCTTCTTTGTAGCTTAGATTCATGAGAAGCAATGAGTCTTCATGTGCGTGATCTTCATAATAATTTTTGTAGTCCCTTCTATTATGGCCTCTATGTTATTGTTGAACTTGTGTCCACCTCTGCCTCTATTGCTGCCATATCCATCTCTTCCACTTCCTTTCTAGGTCTTCCCATTGAACCAACACTTCTAAGTGGTGTTGTTGGTGTTATCACATATGGCACAAGGTTGAACATTATAACCTTTGGCTTTGTCATGCTTTAGTCCTTTCTTCTTCCCTTTCCACTTGTTCTTGCTTGCGAAGTTGGCTTGGGAAGTCTCCTCTTCATCTTCTTCATTCTTCTTGCTTTTCAGCTTATTGTCCTTCTTATCCACATATAGAGCACTAGTTGAATTACCATGATAGAAGTTACCTTCCTTTATGCTATTGTTGGCCTCTTGATTGAAGAGTTTTCCAAGAAACATGTTGAAGTTTGGAGTTTGCACATCCATGATGAGATCATAAGCCGTCGTGCTTATCACTTCAAATCCCATTGAGAATTTTCCTCATGATAGCCTCTTCTTCAATCAGCTCTCCAATGGATGCTAATTGATCTGCAACCTCCTTGACCTTGGTAACAAACTCTGTGATGGTTTCTTTAGGTGTCTTCTTCATTTGATTGAACTTGTTCCAAAGATGATTCTTTCTTGCTTTGGTACTAGCAGAAAAGAAAGTCTTGAGTGCATCCCAAGTCTCTTGAGATGTCTTGCATTCTCTAATATCTGGTAATAGAAAGTTAAAGTTTAGTATGTACAACCTCATTTGAGCATCCCTTGCACACCAAAGTGTGAGCTTATCTATCTCCTCTTGTATAGATCCTTGTTTGGATCTTGGAATACGCATAGCTTCATCACTTGTTACAATTTCATAATGATTTCTACCTTGCAAATAGGCCTCCATTTTGATTTGCCAAGCCGCATAGTTGTGTCAATCAAGCTTCTCAATCATTTAGGTAATTTCATCACCCATCTTGATCTATCTCTAATACCACTGAAAGAACTTAGAGAAGCTTGTAGGAGGTAGAAAAGTGAGTTGCGAAGAAAAAAAGTTTGGTCCAGCCAATTGGCACAAGACAGGCCCTTGAGCTTATGGAGACTCAGATAGACCTTATAGGCATGCGATAAGTGTAATAAAATGCACTATGCACTTTGGAGCATCAAGGAGGAAGAGTCGATACAAAACATATAGGTTTACGCATCGCCGAGCATGATTTCACTTACAAAAAATCCTTTTATGGAGCTGATACACATAGAATCGAGTGTATACAATGCACGAGAGTACAATAAATAAGCAAAATATGCTTTTGGAATGAACTAGACACTCAGTAGTGGTACCTCCTATTTTTCAGGAATATGCAGAGATTGACCCCGAGACAGAGAAACTGCGATTTCTCCCAATCTGCTTAAATAAATTCTTTGAAAATTTCTACGCATAAAAGTAGACACTAATATCTTTCAAATGATTTCTCTATAATCCAATTCGGTGCTCTATACAGAGACCAACAGCCTCTACAAGCGTACTTTTGTTGAAGATGATGATGCAAAAAAATAAAGGAGCGAGACAAAGATGGCCACAAGTGTATGTATATTTCTTCCATGTAATTTAAAAGTAATTTTAAGTCTTTAGATAGAATTTTAAGTGCTCCAAAACTCTACAAGTGGAGTTTGAATTCAAATGAAGGCGGTAAAGGTTGTTGGAGGGAATCAATTCACTTTCGTACAATCTAGGAAAAGTGAAGATCTAGTTTGATCTACTTTTAGGTGATTGATTGATTGATTGCAAATCAACCAACACAAATTCCTAGAATTTGGGCTCTCTCTTTATCCTTTTACATGTGTAAAGATCTAGGCTTTTACAATGGTAAAAGATTCATAAAAAATCTTTAGAAAAAATGCAATATGGATGTGCAGAATCCAAACTTCAACATCCTTCTTGGACAACTCTTCAATCAATAGGCCAACAATAGGATAAAGGAAGTTAAGTCATATCATGGTAATTCAACTAGTGCTCTATATGCAGATAAGAAGGATAAGAAGCAGAAAGGCAAGAAGAAGGAAGAAGATGAAGAAGAGACCTCCCAAGCTAACTGCACAAGGAAAAGCAAGTGGAAAGGATCGAAGAAAGGACCAAATGATGACAAAGCCAAAGGTTAGAATGTTCAACCTTGTGCCATTTGTGATAAGACCAACCATACCACTCAGAATTGTTGGTTCAATGGAAAGACCCAGAAAGGAAGTGGAAGAGGTGGATATGGCAGCAATAGAGGCGGAGGTGGACACAACTTCAACAATAACAATAGAGGCTATAATAGAAGGGACTTCCACAATGATTCAGAAGATCAACCACATGAACACCCATTGCTTCTTATGAATCTAAGCCACAAAGAAGGTAAAGAAGATGATCATTTGTTCTACATAGATTCGGGATGTTCAAATCATGTTGCAGGCAACATTCCTCTTCTATCTGATTTGGAAAGTCCAAAGCATAGACATGAAGTACAAACAGGGGATGATATAAAGCACAATGTGGAGAAGATTGGTAATGTCAAATCTTCCAATGGTAGGACAAACATTTTGCATAAGGTTCTCTTACCCACTATCACTAAAACCTAATAATTGTAGACCAAATAGTTGAAAAAGGCTTGCAAGTTAGGTTCACCCAACATGGAGCTTTTGTGGAAGATTCATGTTAAGGCTTCAAGAAGATAGCCAGAGGTGAGAAGCATGGTAGGCTCTTTACTTTTGAATTAGGAGAAATCAGGAACATAGCTCTATTGGTAATGTCAAATCTTCCAATGGTAGGACAAACATTTTGCATAAGGTTCTCTTACCCACTATCACTAAAAACCTAATAACTGTAGACCAAATAGTTGAAAAAGGCTTGCAATTTAGGTTCACCCAACATGGAGCTTTTGTGGAAGATTCATGTTAAGGCTTCAAGAAGATAGCCAGAGGTGAGAAGCATGGTAGGCTCTTTACTTTTGAATTAGGAGAAATCAGGAACATAGCTCTATTCAACTTTGGGTCTCAAACCCTAAGTAAGCTTGAAGTGTGGCATAAGAGACTTGCTCATGTGAATGAAAGAACCTTGAAGGATATATGCAGGGATCAAAGTGTTCTAGGACTACCAAATATATCAAAGCAACACATGATCAACACGTGTGATGCATGTCAAATTGGGAAGGCACAAAGACAACCATTCAACCACAAAGGCTACATCCACAACAATGTATTGGACTTAGTACATACAGATGTATGGGGACCGAGTCAAGAATCTTCATTCGCAGGATCAAGGTATTATGTCTCATTTATTGACAACCATAGTAGATGGATTGTTCTATACTTTATCAAGAGTAAGAATGAAGTGTTTGATTGCTTCAAAATGTATCTAGCACATGTGGAGAATCATACAGGTAGATCACTCAAGATGCTCATATCTCATGGAGGAAGAGAATACTTCTCCAAAGAGTTTGATGAGTTCTTGCAGGACAAAGGTATCAAAAGGGAAGTGACTACTAGGTACTCTCCTCAACTTAATGGAAAATTAGAGAGGAGAAACAAGACATTGGTTAGATCAGCCCCAACAATGCTTGAAGAGAAGAAGTTGCCACATTATCTATGGGTAGAGGCTATTTCAACTAATGTGTACCTTGTCAATAGACTACCATCCAAATCACTTCAAGGTATGACTCCTTATGAAGCATGGCATGGAAGAAAACCTAATCTTGGACATTGCAAGGTTTTTGGTTGTTTAGCTTATGTTCATGTACCATAACAAATAAGAGGTAAGCTAGATGAAAGGGAAACAAAGGTGATGTTTATTGGATACAATTCAACTCAGATGGGTTATAGGCTCTATAATCCTTCAACCAAGCAAATCACTACAAGTAGAGATGTTGTGTTTAAAGAACACAGGTCTTCGTATGATGAAGACAAACAAAAGGTAACTCTACCATATGATCTTGATTTTGATTCATTCAATTAGGAAGCAAGCATGAGACACAGGTCTAGGATCCAATAAGTGATACGAATGATGACCAAGATGAAAGAGAAAAGGATTACAAGCAATGGAAGTAAAGAGGCAAAGCAAAGATGTAAGAGGTTGGAGAATGCTCCAACAAGCACCTAGAAGATCAACAAGAGAGAAGAAACAACCAGAAAGGTATGGATATGATTCCACATTTATTACAAATCATTCAATCTACTTGGCAAAAGATTTAATTTTAGAGGAACCCTCAACCTATGAAGGGGCAAAGGGAAACCCTAATTGGAAAAAGGCCATGAAAGAACAAATAGATGCATTGAAGGAGATGGACACTTGGGATTCGGTTCCAATGTTGCCAAACCAAAAGGTAATTGGTTGTAGATGGGTATATAAAGTTAAAAGAAATTCAGATGGATCAGTTTGCAGGTACAAGGCAATATTGGTTGCCAAAGGATGCTCACAAATGCATGGTATAGACTATGAGGAAACATTCTCACCAATTGCAAAGATGACTACAATCAGGACATTGATAAGTGTCGCTGCTGCAAGGAATTGGAGACTCATTCAACTTGATGTGAAAAATGCATTCTTAAATGGTTGGATAAGTGAAGAGGTATACATGTCACAACCACCAGGTTTTGAAAACCCTAATCATCCATCTTATGTTTGCATACTTAAGAAAGCATTGTATGGATTGAAACAAGCTCCTATAGCTTGGAATTACAGGTTGATTACATATCTTCAAGATCAAGGGTTAAAACCTAGCAACTCAGATCCTTCTTTATTCATCAAAAGGGATCACAATGAGGTTATCGATCTATGTGTCTATGTAGATGATATTATTGTGACAGGTGATGATCTGAATGGCATTCAGAGGATCAAAAGACACATACAAGAGGAGTTCAAAATCAGTGACTTAGGTGAGCTCACATATTTCCTAGGTATGCAGGTGATATACACAGATGAAGGAATGTATTTGACTCAGAGAAGATACATTCAAGATCTACTTGTTAAGTTCAAAACAACTTGAAAAATGTTTACCTTAGTTTTGCTTGCAGAGGCTTTAAAACGTGGAGTGTAAAAATATATTTACAAGTTTTCATAATCAATCCTAAGTACACAAAAACTAAAAGTGAATCATGCAATGATGAAATTTATTTATGTCGATTGGGGGGGGAGGAAGAAATGTTGAGGCTCCTCCTTCTAAATGCTCCCTTTCTCATGGAGGTGCTTAGTTCCCTAAGAAACATCCCTCAACAACCAGGGAAAAAGGTTAAGCAACAACAATGTCTAGACTCGTCATTGTGGTCGGCTGACCTCCTTTCTCCACACACCTACAAATGAAAAACAGAAATATTAAAATGCATCAGCAATGAATCATGTCTACAAGTCCAAAGCATATAGCTCTCACATTTCACATCAAGTTCATCAAGATGTTGGGGCACAAATGGAGACCACAGGGTGGATGAATTCCGAATTTCTATGGGTCTCACTATGTGACTACACATGGGGTGTTTATGGTCTTGCTTTACAACGTGCAATGTGGAAAAAATGCTATATAAAGTGTTTGCATATGTAGTAGTGCCCTATGAAGTGCATACTGTAAAAACAAAATTAACTAAATGCAAGAAATAAATGAACTTAAAGATATGCCCTAGGAAATAACGTTTCAAAAATGACAATTTTTTTTTGTTTTAGAGTTTATAATTCTTGATTTTGTCTTTCTAGATTTTCTTTAATTAAACAAAAATTTTTTTGTTTTTACTCTTTTTAAAGGTTTTCTAATTTTTTTTAGAGGTTTTGGATAGCAATGATAAAAAACAAAGAGCAGCAACAAATAAACAAGCAGAGAAACTAGGAAAAATTTTCCTTGATGCAAGTGAAATGACGTCTAAAATAAAATAGCAACAAGAAAACCAAATAGAGAAACTATGGTCTAAAGTGCACACAATGAATAAGTGTTTTTAACGCGAATGAAGTAATTTCTCATGCAAGCTGCAAATCATTCTTTTTATGTGTTTGTGTAAATAAAAAAAAGTAAAGAAGTTTACAACTTAATGTGCATACAATAAACAACTTTTATGTGATATGAAAACAATTATTTTTTTGTGTTTATGCCAAAAATTGAAAATGCAAGTGATATGAATTTTTATGTGTTTATGTGAAAAGTCAAAAGAACTTGAAAAATGTTTACCTTAGTTTTGCTTGCAAAGGCTTTTAAACATGCAGTGTAAAAATATATTTACAAGTTTTCATAATCAAATCCTAAGTACACAAAAACTAAAAGTGAATCGTGCAATGATGAACTTTATTTATGTCGATTGGGGGGAGGGGGAGGAAGAAATGTCAAGGCTCCTCCTTCTAAATGCTCCCTTTCTCATGGAGGTGCTTAGTTCCCTAAGAAACATCCCTCAACAACCAGGGAAAAAGGTTAAGCAACAACAATGTCTAGACTCGTCATTGTGGTTGACTGACCTCCTTTCTCCACACACCTACAAATGAAAAACATAAATATTAAAATGCATCAGCAATGAATCATGTCTACAAGTCCTAAGCATATAGCTTTCACATTTCACATCAAGTTCATCAAGATGTTGGGGCACAAATGGAGACCAGAGGGTGGATGAATTCCAACTTTCTATGGGTCTCACTATGGGACTACACATGGGGTGTTTATGGTCTCGCTTTACAACGTGCAATGTGGAAACAATGTTGTATAAAGTGTTTGCATATATACTAGTGGCCTATGGAGTGCATATGATAAAAACAAAATTTAACTAAATGCAGGAAATAAATGAACTTAAAGTTATGCCCTAGGAAATTAAGTTTCAAAAATAACACAATTGATCGTTTTTCTTCTATCGGTGTTTCTTCCTCTAATATTTCTTCATCAACGGGATTATTTATAGGCATAGGTAAAAAATTACATAGAAATAAAGATATGAGTTGACGATTAGTCTATAGGTATGTCATTGGGTTTTCTTGGACGTGGACTAGGTAATACATTTTTCTTGGATGAGGTGGGAACATCCACGAATGTAAAGAAGAAATGAAAAATAATATGGGAAAAGTAATCCTATACAAGTAAGATCTTTAAAATCAACTAAAATTTCCAAAAGTGTTCGTCAATACTACAATGCTCCACATAAAACCATTAGGAAAAAAAACCACCATACATACTACGAGAAATAAAATACACTCACTTCTTTATTATTTACTTTCAATTCCTATCACATGCAAAAAGCTTACTTGTATGCATATTTACACTTTTACATACATATACTCATGCACACACACATTTACTCATGCACACATACATGCACTTATGCACACATATATGCCTCTATTACATACATGCATGCACTCTCATATACATGCACTCATGCACACATACATGCACTCTATGCTTGTACACTCTCACATACATACTCTCTCTCTCTCATGCAAGCATCTCCTTTCCGGCCATTTCTTTTCTTGCGCTAGCAGAAGCACAAATATATGCATATGAAGTTGATGAAAAATCAACCTAGAAACCCATTCGACACAACATATCCAAAACCTACATGCATCATCCTATTTACTATACCAATTAACATTGGATGCACCTCTCGTAAGTTCAGAGAACTTGGTAAATAAAACATCAAATGGATAGAAACAAGGTAAATAAAGAGCAAAGAAGATCCAAAACACATGAATTAGTACAAAAATTCCTTCAACGAATACATATTTGTAGGGAATTATTGTAGAAGTAGATGCATCACAATAATCTTGAGAACTTTAATACACATCATTAGACAAGAGTGATTATTTTAGGCTAATCATTGAGAATTATGTTCTACATGTATCACAAATTGGCAATACCCAACATAAGACCTTCAAGATTAGAACCTTCTTTCCTCAAGAGAGCTACTCCCTCTTATCCTTCCTTCCTCTCTCTCTATGTCTCTCCAGGACTATGCAATAGCCAAAAAAGCTTTCAACTCCCTATGTTGGTCCATTTAACTCTCTCTTTCTCTCTCTATCTTTCTCTCTTTCTTTTTCTTTCCCTCTCTCTCTCTCTCTATCTGAAAGAACTTGGAGAAGCTTGTAGGAGGTAAAAAAGTGAGTTTCAAAGGGACAAAGTTTGGTATAGCCAACCGGCGCAAGACCAACCCTTGAGCTTATGGAGAATCATGCGATAAGTGCAAAGAAATGCACTATGTACTTTGGAGCATCAAGGAGAAGGAGTTGATACAAAACAGATAGGTTCGCGCATCGACTAGCTCAAAAATTTTGCTATCTATGGAAGAGACAATGAACTTCAAATGCCCATAGCGAGGAGCGTGATTACAATTAGAAAAAATCCTTTTATGGGAGTTATAAACATAGGTCTGAGTGTATATAATGCACAAAAGTATAAGCAGTAAGCAAAATATGCTGTAGAAATGAATGAAACACTCAACGGTGGTAGTTCCTATTTTTAAGGAATATGTAGAAATTGATCCCGAGATAGAAAAACTGAGATTTCTCCCAATCTACAAAACCAAATGCTTTGAAACTTTACAAGCATAAATTGGAAACTAATATCTTTACAATGATACATGTTTCATAAAATTTGAAGCTCTACAGAGAGAGAGCATCAGCCTCTGAAAGATTGCTATTGATGAAGAAGAGGATGTAGACAATTGAAGGACCAAGACAATGATGGTCACAAGTGTATGTATATTGCTTCCATGTATTGTACAAGTGATTTCAAGTCTTTATATAGACTCTAGAAGTTTTCCACAAGTTCTAAAAGTGGATTTTGAATTCAAATGAAGGTGGGAATGGTTGTTGGAGGGAATCAATTCACTTTCCTATAATCTAGGAAAAGTGAAGATCTAGTTTGATCTACTTTTAGGTGATTGATTGCTTGATTGATTACAACTCAACCACCACAAATTCGTAGGATTTGGGCTCTATCTTTATACTTTTACATGTGGAACGATCAAGGCTTTTACAATGGTAAAAGATCCATGAAAAATCTTTTTTTAAAAATACAATAATTGAGCATAAGAAAAAGAACTCTCCAATGGATATTCTTTCGACACGATAGCCTTTGATGTAGATCAAATCCACCTCAAGCATAGCGTAAGGTTGATGTTCCAGCAATTCCCCCTCAAGCTAAAGTATGCTTGAGTCTTCATTCTCTGATAGGTTGAATACCTGCCATAGCTTTAAATTTACAAAGCTTTATTCCATCAAGTGCCTTCCTCATCATATCTACTACTTGCTTTTCAGTTAGAACAAAAGAAATGTGAATCTCCTTTGCCATGAGCTTCTCCCTGATGAAGTGGTAATGCACCTCTATGTGTTTGGTTCTTGCATGGAAAATAGGGTTTGTCGCTAGATGCATGGAACTTACATTATCTCCAAATATGTAAGGTTTGGAACTCACAAGACCCAAATCTGTATACAATGCCTTTAACCATATTGCCTCTTGAGTTGCTATGGTCAAGCCTCTGTACTCTGCTTTAGTCGAGGATAAAGCAACTATTGGTTGCTTCTTGGAGCTCCATGACACTAGCTCCTGCCCAATCTCCATCTAAATAGATTTTGATATCCAAATCTGAAGAGTAAGGATAGAATATATCTTCGTTGATTGTACCTTTGAGATACTTAAGTACTCTCTTAGCTGCATCCATGTGTGGTCTTCTTGGCAAGTGCATGAACTAACTAAGCACTCTCACACTATATGAGATGTCTGCCCTTGTATGAGTAGCATATATCAAGCTTCCTACCAAGCTTTGATATTCTTTAATGTCTTCAATTTTCTCACCTTCATAAACACTAAGTTTATGATTCATCTCCAAAGGTGTACCTACATAAAAATTCATATCACTTGCATTTTCAATTTTTTTCATAAACACACAAAAATATTTGTTTTCATATCACATAAAAGTTGTTTATTGTATGCACATTAAGTTGTTAACTTCTTTACTTTTTTTATTTATACAAACACATAAAAAGAATGATTTGCAGCTTGCATGAGAAATTACTTCATTCGCATTAAAAACACTTATTCATTGTGTGCATTTTAGACCATAGTTTCTCTATTTGGTTTTCTTGTTGCTATTTTATTTTAGATGTCATTTCACTTGCATCAAGGAAAATTGTTCCTAGTTTCTCTGCTTGTTTATTTTGTTGCAATTCTTTGTTTTTTAACATTGCTATCCAAAACCTCTAAACAAATTAGAAACCTTCAAAAAGAGCAAAAACAAAATAAAAATTGTTTAATTAAAGAAAATCTAGAAAGCCAAAATCAAGAATTATAAACTCTAAACAAAAAAAAAAAACAAATTCTCTCATAAAGAAAATTAATAAAAAAAGAGCAAAGAAAAATCAAAGAAAAGCAAGAGAAAAGATAGGCGTAAAAGGCTTGATAGTTTTTAACAAAGTTCATTCTCTTGTGTTGATAGCAGTCAGGACACCCAAGGACTGACGAGACAAGGAAGCCAGCGGAAGGAGTCAGAGCAAAGAGAAGGATTAAGTAGATAGAGCAGTCAACGTAGATCTGGCAGATAGGCCCTTCAATTTCTTCCAAACTAACATCTTTATAACAGTGATTCTCATCACTAACAATCATTGTAAATACCATTCCACCTTTTTGTAGCTCCATTTTGTGCAAGACAAGGATTCCTTGAGCTTGAGGAGCATTAGAAGTACCTACCTATCAATTTTCATATTTTTTAGACTCTGTTTGAGCCCTCAAATAGGCCATAGAACCTAATTTTTAACTAGGTCGGACAATAGGTCTGGACAGGGCCAAAAGCTAGTCAAAAACTATAAATAGAGCTAGAGAGCTCATTTCTGAGGTTAGCTTGTTGTAGAATTGAACTTGTAAGAGCACTTTTGAGTAATCTAAAGAACTCCATTGCTTCTCTCTCTTTGTCTTACCTTGTGTGCGCGTGTGTGTATGTGTGTGCATGTTAGTGTGCTTCTCACTCACGCACTTGTGCCATCACTTGTTCGAGGTCTTCATACCATCCTCATGTCTTCCCGGATTGACATTAAAGGAGGTGCTACTCATCACTGAGCTACACCAAATTTTGGCGCCGTTGCCAGGGATTGAGCTTTGAGGACGAGCGTGTGATGGTAAGACGTAGAGTTGTGACGTTGGCATTGTAGGTAATTTCTTTACTTTTCCTTATTTTTCTCTTTCTTACTTCATCATCATCATCACCATCATCATCCTCACCATCTCCCACCTCCATCTCCATCATCGCGAAAAAAATCAGTTTTTTAACATATCACCTTCCTCCTTCCATTTTCCTCATTTCACTTGTGAGAGAGAGCGAGAGAGCGATTTGTGTGCACTATTTTTGCATGTTTTTTGAGTGTTCTTGCAGGTTGTGGTTGTATCATCATCTCCAGCAGGCCGCGCAGGTACGGAAAAGCTCGGTCCTGTCTCTGTGTCGCAAACCTCTGTCGATCGTGATTGACAGAAAAATCGCTCCTTTGGTAAAACTAAGTTCACCATATTAGACTAGAGACCTTGCACATCACAAATCCACAAAAATTTCTAAAAAATTTGCATTTTTTCTGTCCATCGTGATTGATAGCATCAATCACGATTGACAGTGTCCATCGCGACGGACAGCCTATCCATCATGATTGACAGACCCCGACTGACACGTGTCCATCGCGACTGACAGAAAATTCGCGATTGATACCCCATCTCGACAAAGAAACGTATCCATCACAACTCGTAGACCTCCATTGACATAAAGCCACGCAAAAACCCCAAAATCTCTGTCAATCGCGACTAGCAGCAGTCCATCGCGACTGGCAGCAGTCCATCGCGACTAACAGCAGTCCATCGCGACCGACAACCCCACTCCATCACGATTGACACTCATCAATCGCGATTGACACATGTCCATCGCGATTGACAAGCCACGACGGAAAACTCTGTCCATCGCGATTGACAGCCCAGTCGATCAATATTGATAGCCAATTTCGGCCAAATTTCTAGGGTTTTTAATTTGAGGTTTGTGGTTAATTTTGGGCATAAATGTTGGGCTATAGAGCATATAAGGAGGCTATAAGCAAATAATCTGAGGAAAACGTGTTGCCCCATTAGCCTGTTTGAACCTTGTTTTAGCCCCAGAACCCTGAACTTGCATAACTTTCTCATACAAAATCCGTTTGCTGTGATTTTTGTTTTGTTGGAAAGCTCGTGGGTTATTACATATAGTATTTTTCCGTGGACCATACCCAGGGGGAACCAGACTAAGGGATCTCTAGAATTGTTTCCATAAAGACACAATGCAAATTGATAATTGAATTGCATGAATGAAAGTGATGTGTTAAGTCTTTTGAATTTAAGTCTTGAGCTAACTTTGGGACTTTTACAGGTCCATTGAGAGCACTTGAGGGCATCCAAAGCAAGGGCTTTTTGCAAGCTTGAGAACCGGGTTCTTGAGCACCAAAGGGAAAGGGATCAACAAGTGAGTTTGGAATATTCTCAACCCCCTTTGTCAATTCCTAGTTTAGGCTACACACGAGTAGTGCTAGAAGTAAGTCAGGGTGATGCTAGGCATTTGTCAAGTTGAAGACTACCTAAGTACTCAAGTCAAGTTGAAACATAGTTTCTTTGTGACCGATAACTTTAAAGGAAAAAAACTTAACGTGGAATGATCAACTTAAAGTGTGGAAAGTAACTCAAGTATTCCTGACGGCATGATATGAGACAAGATCATAAACACGATAATCAACTAAAAAGAATCAAGTAACTGATACAAAAGAACTCAGCAACGAGGTTGTACTTGGGTGAAAATTGGGATTGCTCAGTTAGGCATATGAACCTTAGATCAGGATGACACCTAGGGAGAGATAGACAGAGTCTTAGGTCTTTAGAGGCTAGTGTCAATCATACTACTAGGTCTTGGGCCCAGCAGTTGAGCCATCATTCTCACTACCCTAGCTCTGAAACTAGCGAGTCTGAGATGTCCCACGGTATGGAGAGACCCACAGGAAGTTCAGGTGTGCCATACTTACAAAGGGTCGAAGGTCTTTACAAGACTCAATTGGAATACCTTAGGACCAACCGATTAGGTGCTTGCATCTATGAGGACGGCCTAGGAGATCTATGGTCCAGATTAAAAACCCTGACCAACCCATTGGAATTGAACATCCAGCCGTCAAGTTTGAAAATGGAGCATACCTGGACAAGGAAGGAACCATATATGTAGTCACCAGCCACCCAGATAGGACAGATGAATTTGGTAATGTGATCCAAGAAACGGATATAGGTGACCTAGAGCAAGGGAACATGGGTGAAGAACCTAAAACCCCTCGAGGCAAATCAGTGCTTACTAGAGTTATCACGCCAGAGTGGATTCCCCAGGACAATAAGAGCATAGATCTGCTTCTAAATCGAGAAAACAATGAAGCCTTCTAGAGGTATAAGCCTAATCAACCGAATGAGGTAGGAATGATCACAATCTATGAGTTCAAAGATCCTGATAGCCCAGGCAAAGTGACCTGTCTAGACAATACTTTGGAGAGGATCTTTGTGGTCATCGAGCATGGTAGGCATGCCTACACTTGGAAGGGTGGATTTATTTCTCCCGAACCAAGATCTAATGTCTCTTTTGACCACCAAGGGGCTGGAACATCCCAAGCTCATGGAGCTCAAAGAGACAGGAATAGAGAAAGACCTAAGGTAAGTTTTGCTAACCCATTGGGAAGAGAAAGGATGAGAACAGAGACGGATAGAGAAGAAATCGAGAGACCAAGAGCCCCGAGGAACCTAAGAAATGCTGATGATTTTCCTTTGCCAAGGCCCAGGGAACACACCAGAACCTTGAGGCCAACCCAGTTGGTTAAGTCCATGAAGAACTACTTCGATGGCACTGGAGACCCATATGATCATGTGGCCGAGTTTAGGCAAGTCTTGAGAGCTGAACAAGTTGAGGACCTATTCATGCAGTACAATGCCTTTGGTCTAACCCTTAGGAGCACAGCTCTTACATGGTTTCAACCATTAAATGAGAGACACTTCAGGAACATAGACCCTCTTCTAGAGGCTTTCATTATTGAATTCTCTAAGAGTGGCATCAAGCATAACACTTCCTCACTGATTCATAGCTTCAAGCAAACCCCTCAAGAGACGGTTAGACTTGCAGGAAGAAGCTTTAGGCAATACCTAGAGAGATGTCCTGTTTCTGAGTTACCCACACTAGCCAAACAAGTGGCTTTATTCCTAGATGGACTGCTGAGTACAAAGTTGAGATCATATGTGTACTTGAAAGATCCTAGGACCATAGAAGAGTGTGTACGCATGTGCATCAACATCGAGGATAACCTAGGGGAGGAATTAGAACTTTCCAAAATCTACAAAGACTCAGATAGTTCTACTAGCCTCTCTTCCTCGCAATCCACATCTATTGAGGAACTCGCTGAGAAAGTAGCTCAGAAACTAGGTGTCTCTAGCAAACAAATCCCAAGATTTGCCCCAGTTAAGCGGTGCTATACTTGTGGAGGTGACCATATGGCAAATGTTTGTCCCATTATGGCTCAACCCCAAGTGAATCCTAGTAGCCAGTACTGCACCATAGATTGGAGATACACTAATCACACTGCGCAAGATTGCCCATACAATAAGCAAGCGGTTAGGCAAACCTATCCTCATCCCTATCCACAACAAGGAAGATACCAGAACCAATACCCACCACAACAATATGGCAGACCACAACAGCCCTATCAGCAACCCTACCAAAATCAGCAAAGGCCTCAGCTTGTGTTAGCCCAACAACCTCCAGCTCCAGCCAATGTGATCCCAGTAAAGTATGCAGCTGCAGAAGAGAACCTGAATAGAGCCATAGTGCCAGTAACACCATTGCTTCCAGAAAGTGACTCCAGTGACCTTAGCTTTGATTCTACACATATAGATAGCCCCCAGGCCTACTACTTGCAGTCACCTGAGCATAACGAGTCATATTACTCTCAAGAGCCAAGTGAACCTAGTTGGGAGCCAGAGTGTGCAAATGTCATGTACACAAACCCCAACTCTAGACCTCAACCAAGGCAGGTACGACCCCCATTCCCTAGAGGACCGTGCTTCAGATGTCAAGGAGATCACCTCATTCGTGATTGCCCCATGCCTACACCTACACAACCCCAGTCAGTAACGATCCATGGCTTTTGCCAAGATTGTGGAAGGGAGCATCTCTTATGAGATTGCCCAAAGAATCCCAATAATATGCCAAAAATCACTCCTATTAACGTTATTGGGTTGGTAGTAGATTCCACAAGAAGTGTCACTTCCACTGCACCAGTGCACGTGGTTACTAGAGCTCAAGCCTTGCAGCAGAACCAAGGGTTAGGCCAAGAAAAGAGTGCCGAGGTTAGTGAAACTGAGAGCATAGCCAAGAAGAGAACTAGAGCCTGGAGAGATAGCCGCGAAAGAATGAAAAGTCAATGGGCAAAGAAGATGAGTGAACTCGAGGAAAGCCTAAGAGAAAGGAGAGCCAAGATAATTGAACTTACATCTCAACCTCCCTCTCACGCTACCCCACCTCCTCCATTCCCATCTCCATCCAATCCACCACCTTCCAACCCGTCTCATACGACCCCACCACCCCCTAGAGTAGGATCAGTTTTAGCAGATCCCACTCCCGAGGACCTAAATATGATGCTTAAAGCATATCAGGCTAGAATCCAAGAAGGGCCAAACGTAATCGATCATGAAAAGTGTTACCCTAGAGCGGAACTAGAGCTTGAAGGAACCAAAATTTGTGCTAAGATGGTGGAATCGGCTCAAACCATGTTTGAAGCCAGTCACCTCTTTAACTTCTCTAGTTCAGCTAAGACGCAGTTGCACTTTGAAGGACTGCTAGAAAGATTGGAGAGGCTAATTGCACAATCAGAAAAGGAGCCCGCCTCTCAAAATACCGACAAGCGAAGTGAAAGGCTAAAAGGCCTATTCAAGAAAAATGGGAATTACACAAGATTTTGAGACAGTTCTTTGTGTCCCAATGTTTTAATTTTTGACTCATTCACACACTATAACATTTTATTTTCTCTTGATTGGAGCATTTTAAATTGAAACTTTAATATTAAGGATTATTGTATAAGAAATGCGGCATCAAGGTTGGGCTCAAAAGTAAGAAGTTAACATAGTAAGTAATATAAATGGGACTTGAATAATTCCCAAATTTCTTGAATAGGCCTTCTAAGCCTTCCCGCTCAGGAAGCTTATGTCCCTAACTCTACAGAGCTAGACACATCTTCTTCTATGAGTCGGTACACACCAGAGTTCTTGCGAGAGATTCAAGAAGAGAAATGGGCTAAAGAAAGTGAAGTCCCTCCTCCCTTTGAACTTGTGGATGACGCGCATGATCAATTCCCACAAGATATTCCCTCCATTTCTGGAGACCAGGAGAGTGCACAATCTCAAGAGAGATTAGACTTTGAGTCTAATTCTTTACATGAATTACCCCACTTCACAGACCCATGGGAAGCTAAGTCTACTTGTATGAGAGCACCCACGGTCATGGTAAGAAACGAAGACTCAGTCATACCTAGGAACATAGAGGTTGTAAAGAACACTAAAGTGCAGGGCAATCTCACTTTAGAAGAGCTACTCAAGGTTAGGCTAGAGCTATGGAAACATGTAGCCAAACAAGTACCCGAGGTAGCTAAACCGCGTTCCCAGGTAGGATCCCATAGAACAGTGCCTGAAATACCCTTGTACAAGATAGGAGACATGAGCGAAGGAGACGAAGGAAACACCTATCTTCCCATTACCCATCAAGGATATACAACAAGGGCCATTCTGGACTCAGGTGCAGGAGTTGCAATTGCTACCACTTCCCTATGGAAGCATTGGGGCAAGCCAGCACTCAGGCCAACAAGAATGAAATTGCAGATGGCCAATGGTCACATTGAAAGACCCTTAGGGTTGCTAGAAGGAATAACTCTCACTGCATGTGGTGTAGAGTTCGAGCATACATTTGCTATCTGTGACTTTAGCAAGAACCAGGCCTATGAGATGATTTTGCGAAGACCATTTATGCGACAGTTGCAAGTGGTACAGGATTGGGGAACCAATTCCTTGTACTTGCAACACTTAGGTGTCACGACCAAGGTTAATCTCAAAGATTACTCTCATAGAGATGTCCCTCCCATCCAATGGAATCCCATCCATAGAGCCAAGGATGATACTGAGTCG
Organism: Ceratopteris richardii; assembly: GCA_020310875.1. Classification (NCBI taxonomy): domain Eukaryota; kingdom Viridiplantae; phylum Streptophyta; class Polypodiopsida; order Polypodiales; family Pteridaceae; genus Ceratopteris; species Ceratopteris richardii. The sequence goes on from CM035423.1 coordinate 90,712,642, forward strand.
GTGCGTTCCATAGGATCAGAATCCTCATGGATGCATGAAGACACCCACTTATGGATGTGCAAAGTGTCAGTAGAAGAAGAGAAGAGAGAAAAATCTAGAGAGGTAGGTGCGAAAGAAACACATAGATCAATTCAAGACCCAGCCTATGCACCTGTCGTATTTCCTGATGAAGAATTTGAACCTCACGGTTGGGCAGAAATTTTAGCAACAATGGATGTAGCCATCAATGAAGAACAATGGACACCCCACTGTGATGAGGATGGCTATGACATTTCAGTCTTCTCCATAGAGCCAATCATGGGAGACTCAATTCTAGAAGAATGTGAGCCTAGCCCTGATGCATTTGAGGATGCAAGTGACTCTGATCTAGAGTCAATCATTATGGACCCACCTTTTGCATCAGATGAAGGATACTTCTATGAAGTAGAAGCTTACCCTCAGAAATCACGAATGATGTGAGGTTAACCTCCCAAGTGAACCCCAAGAGTGAGGGAAAGAAGAGGAAGAAGAGAGAAGTCACACCAGAAGAAGAAGAATCTTTGTTTGAGGTCCCTGACAATTTTAAGAAGTATGAGATAGATGACAGGAGGGTCATGATAAGAATGCCTAAACGCGAGGTACAGTCAGGAGAGGCCAATGATAACAAAGAAACCACCAAGAAAATAGTGGTAGCCATAGAAGAAGGAGAAGAGAGATGCACTTACATAGGACATGACCTGACAGAAGAAGAGGAGCACGAGTTGATAACCTTGCTAAGAGAATACAAAGATGTATTTGCTTGGAGTTACAAGGACTTGAAAGGTGTAGACCCCGACATATGCTCACACACTATCCCCATGACTTCAGATGCCAAACCCTCAAAACAAAAGCCATACACTTATAATGATAATTATGCTGCTAAGATCAAGGAGGAGATAGATTGGTTGGTAGAAGCTGGATTTATCTATGAAATTGAGCACACTGAGTGGGTATCCCCCATTGTAGTTGTGCCCAAGAAGAATGGAAAGTTATGTGTGTGCATTAACTTGAAGAAGATTAATGCAGCCACTATTCGAGACAACTATCCGCTTCCTCTCACAGAACATCTCTTAGAAAGGGTAGCAGGCAAGGAAGTGTACAGCTTCCTTGATGGGTTTTCTGGCTACAATCAAGTGGCCATAGCTCCAGAAGATCAGCATAAGACCGCTTTTGCTACAGAGTGGGGCATATTTGCCTTTAGGCTAATGCCATTTGGGCTTACCAATGCACCTGCTACCCTCCAGAGACTGATGTGTCATGTGTTTAAAGAGTTCTTGAGGAAGAATTTAGAGGTCTATGTTGACGATCTTTGTGCTCATTCCAACATTAGACAAACACATATACCTGAACTCAGGCAAATCTTTGACAAATGTAGAGAATATCAAGTCTGCCTGAACCCAGAAAAGTGTGTTTTCATGGTCAGGCAAGGCAAGATTCTAGGACACATAGTCTCAAAGAATGGCATATCCACGGATGAGGAGAAAGTTAGAGCTATGACCGAGCTACCTAGGCCAAAGTATGTCAAGGAAGTACAAGCTTTCATGGGGCATTGTGGTTATTACCGACGGTTTATACACATGTATGCCATCATTGCAAAGCCTCTGTATGGACTTTTAACCAATTTTGAGTGGACTGAAGAGTGTGAGAACTCCTTCAATGAGCTTAAATGACGATTATGTTCAACACCAATCTTGACCACACCAGATTGGAATAGGCCCTTTCATGTTCACATCGATGCATCCAATTATGCTATTGGATGTGTACTCGCACAACCTACTGGTGAAGGTAAATATGGATCTTCCAATTGCCTATGCTAGTAGATAACTAAATGCAGCTGAACGGAATTATACCACTACTGAGAGAGAAGGATTAGGCATGGTATATGCAATTAAAAAGTTTAGACACTATCTGCTTGCAAAAAAGTTTAAATGTTTTATTGATCATCAAGCACTGTTGTACTTGGTAAACAAGCCATGCAATACAGGTAGATTAGTAAGATGGTTCCTCTTACTGATGGAATATGACTTTGAGGTTGTAGTGAGGAAAGGGAAAACTCACTTGAGAGCAGATCATCTCTCTAGGCTCACATCTGAAGGAGTGTCGGATGACCTTCCTGATGCTTACTTATTTAATTTGGAAGTTGTACCTCAGTGGGCTAAGACACTAGTGCCAGTATTGACCTACGGGCCTAAACATCCAGTAGTAAACACTCAAGATAGGGAGATAGTAAAAGCCCAAAAATACCAGATCATGGCAGGAAGTATGTACAAGCATACAGATCAAGGGATCCTAGCATGTTGTGTGGAAGAGGATGAGTACGCTAAATGGTTGAAATTAGCACATGTAGGTGCATTAGAGCAACACTACTCGAGGCAACGAACCCTACAGACACTAAGGAGACTTGGAGTGCACTGGCCGACTATGGAGGCTGATGTCCATAAGTGGTGCAAGGAATGCCCGATCTGCTGCACTAAACCACCTGTGGAACATGCCACTCTTTATCAAGTGTCCATAGTGCCAGATTGGAGTGAACCACTAGTAGCCTTCTTGAGGACGAAAACATTCCCACAAGACATGACTTTGGCCAGGAAAAGAAGTTTACAACAAGAAGCCCTAGATTACTCACTCATTGGTGACAATCTATACAAGCATGGTAAAGATGGTTACCTCAGGATATGTGTCCATGAGAGCGAATACCTCAAGATATTGGAAACTGCTCACGAGGGTGTAGCAGGAGGACACTTTGGACTAGATCGGGTGATCAAGGCTATACTATTTGCAGGTCTTTGGTGGCGGACCCTTCATATGGATGCACATACCTATGTGAAGAGGTGTGATGTCTGTCACCGAACTCAGTATCCTATACGTAAGGATGAGATGCCATTGAAACCTATGATGGGTGGACGTGCATTATCTAAGTGGGGAATAGACTTTGTTGGTCCTATTAATCCCCCAGCTAAGGGTTCACATGCTGAATATATCATTGTTGCCACTGATTATCTAACCAAGTGGGTAGAGGTAAAGGCCACCACGAAGAACGATGCTCAAACAACTTCTAAGTTCTTATTTGAGAATGTGTTCACTAGATACGGGTTGCCTATAGAGCTAGTAAGTGATAGAGGGACTCACTTCTTGAATGAAGTTATTGAAAATCTTCTTCAAGAATTCTTGGTAGTACATAAGAAGTCTGCCCCCTATCATCCACAAGAGAACAGACAAGCCAAAAGTACAAATAAGATTCTATGCAATGTATTGACGAAACTAGTGAATAATAAACGCTCTGATTGGGACAAATAGCTGCACCATGCTGTTTGGGCATATCGAGTTGCCTATAAGACGGTACTCCAAGCCACCCCCTTTCAGATGGTATTTGGCCAAAATGCAGTGCTACCACTGGATTTCTTGATACCTACATTGAGAGTAGCACAAGAGCATGATTAGACAGGCCATGAGCTTTCATCTAGAATCTTTGACCTGGAACGATTAGGTGAAACAAGACTGAGGGCTGTCGCAGGGATATATGCATCTAAGAAACGAAAAAGGCATACTTTGATGCCCATGTGAAGGATAAGGGTTTGAAAGCAGGAGACCTAGTTTTAGTATACACGTTGAAGCAACATGCGAGAAAATTAGAGAAGCGTGGTTATGGACCTATGATCATAAATAGGATTTCAACTAGTGGAGCAGTACAACTAGCCAATTTAGAAGGCGATATTCTCCCTAGTTACATAAGCGGATGCAGAGTCAAGTTGTACCAAGAACCCCTGACCGAAGAAATGTTAAACTGACTCAACACTGCCAAGAAACGTAAAGAAGAGGAAAAGCGAATTCGAGAAGAGGCACAGGTAGAGGCATTGGAACGCATCCGAAGGATGAAGTTGAGAAGACAGGGTAGAGATGAGCCTAGGACAGAGGCTTATGCAGCTCAAGGATATAATATGGCTATGTGTGAAGCTTCAGGTATTAGCTCTCATAGAATAATTGATCGGCGTCCTTTTGTAACATTAGAGATAGGACAAGGAAAGAGTGCAAGGACTGTAAGGGCCTTGATTGACTTAGGTGCAGCCACTAGTGCTGTTAAACTTTCTTATTGTCCAGAATTGAACTTAAATGTCAATCCTGTGGAAGCATATCTCATAGGATTGGGAGGTGTGGAAACCCCTTGCATGGGCGAGGTGGAACTTCCCCTCTACATTCAAGATGTTTTGATGAGAGTTAAAGTACTAGTGTGTCAAGATGAGGATCTCACTGAACCTCTTGTCTTGGGTAAAGATTGGATCTATGATCATGCAGTCAACCTAAACCTAAGAAGTGGACTTCTTCAGGTCTGGGTAAATCAGAACCGCATCACACTTGAATTAGAGAATGAAGCACTCAAGGAACTAGGAAAGGCACACACTCCAGGTCCTTCCAGGAGTACACATGAAGATGACCATGCTATTCTTGTCCAAAAATATGTGATGCAGAGGGATGATTGTCTCAATAAAGAAGTCAAGGGTACAACGGAACTCCCTTCTTTTCCAAAGGCCATAGGGATATGGCAACCAAAGGCAGATCAAATATAGAAGAAGCAGACTACCTATGCTTGAAGCCAACAGAAAGTACGAAGCAAGGTGTCCCAGCCCCCAAAACAAATGTGGGTGCGGAAAGGCGAGCATCCTATTGCGGTCAAGCCACAACAACTGGCTCAACGACACGACACTAATAAGAAGTCTTCCAAAAATTCTTCTGTGAAAGTGAAGTCTATCTGGGTACCCAAGAAGTCGATGAAGGCTGGCCCACAATCAAGACAAATTTGGCTGCCTAAGGCTTGCTTGAGGGCTCAAATAGCTACACAGAAACCACACCCTGTACAACATGGTTCACTCACTCGAAGAACTAATACCCACTCCTATACATCACACACGAACACATATCCACCCATGAGCACGAGTCGAACCACTTGTAAATGGGTCCTTAGAAAGCCTCATTTCCAAGCAGACACTCTCACAAAGCCCTCGAGATCTCCACAGAACCAACACCGAAAGCCATCCAGTGTGTTTGGCTGCCCAAAGCTTGTAATAAACCCCCCGACCCCCACTTGTAAATTCACCTCCACCTACTAACTGCATCATTCTCACATTGCATCTTTCCATTTAGCTCATAAGACAATTCATCCACTAACTACACCCACAATCACCGAGCACTCACTAACCCACTAACCACATCACAATTCATCAAGTTAATGTTGTAACGAGGACACAGTGTCATTTTGTGTCCATTGCAATGTTAACATTCATTCATATATTCTCACAGAACCGGCAGTTATTTCTTCAACATGGTTGATGCTGCAGGAACAAGCTCTCAAGCAAGAACGAGCCAGCAAGTGGTGGATTTAGAAAGTTTACCCATTATGCCGGAGACAAATGAAAGACCAGAAGAGTTGCAGGCCATCCAAATCATACCAGTAGCGGACCCCCCCCAGTGGCCATACCATGCCCGTAGGAAAGACTTCCCACTGGTTTAGTGAAGTCGCAGGACCCTTGGGAGAAGGATCATACCTATGGGAGTCAGAGTTGGACTTCAATGGGAAGCAAGGAAAATACCATTTCTTTACAAGGGAATTTGAAAAGTTACAAAATGTAGAAGGTCTACGTCCGGTGTGGGAGAGGCAGGATTGGATGCATACTTCAGTGCCCAGCTCCCAAAGCTTGACTTCATGCGATGCTACTATCTCATCAATACCTTGACTCCAAGCAAGAATCCAAAAGGTGCAAACTCATTTGTGCTCCCCTCTCTGACAAAAGGAAATGAGCTCAAAAGGTTTAGGCTCTCAAACAACTTAGTGAGAGAGGCCCTAGATATGCGCGGAATGCATATTCCAACAGAGAAGGAGACCCTAGTGCCTGATTACATGAAGAATTGAAGCCTCACCAACCTCAAGCACATGGTGGCCATGACGCGCAATATTGCAATACATCTGCGAATGTGCATGTAACACTTTGCTTTTCCTGCCCAAGATAGATTCACCATGCCACCCAAGAAGATATGGTTTAGTTTGTATCTGGCAGAGATGCAGAACCTCACATCAACTTACCCCACTCGATAATTGATTAGATACACCTAGCCCACAAACGATGGCCGCAAAAGCATGTTTTATACAGATGTTGTGTTGTGACTAGAATCATTTATAGGTGTTTGGCTTATGACATTCCTATTCAACGGGCCCTGATGTTGAATCGAGTACAGCAGTTTAGAGGACGGACATCCACTGGACCCCCTTCCAAAAAGATGAGAGGAACTGTCCAAGTACCTTTTGCTCAACCACGTGGAGCCACCCTAACACCAGATGTTACCCCACCACCCCAAAGAGTTCGGCCATTCACGCTATGACTTCCGAGATGCAGCACCGATGGCCCCAATTTGATATTTCCTCCCGTCCCAACCGATCTTGAATTTCTTGGTGGCGCACCCTTGGAAGAACTCACGAATGAAGACTTCGAAAAATTGTTAAAAGACGTAGATCTTGAGGCAGAAGAGGAACAACAAGTGGAGAATGTTCAACCGTAGGAAACAACCTCCCAAGTACCGGTTACCACAGTTGAAATGGATGAAGAGGACGTGAAAGATACGAGGAAGATGAGGAGGAATATGACCACCGGCATCAAGATGAGCAACAAGAAGTGCCAGAACTTGTAGGTGCACCTGCATACACAGCTCAACGACAGAGGTTATACGATACGATCAAAGTAGTGCAAGAAAGGCATCAACTCTCCCTTGCATCAGGCCAAGCCTTGATGCAAGAAATGCTAGCAGATGACGGAGTGGATCAACATTTTATTAACACCCTCAAATTAGTGTCAGAATCATTAGGAGTTCCGGAGACTGTCCACACAGGAGTCCACCAGTCCGTGAGGTATGACAAACGCAGAGTCGATACATTACCACGAGCAAGTAAGACTATCAGAATACCCATCACAGAACCAAACGTAACCATCGAAACCACAGCTACCCCCACCACCATCATTGACCTCTATGCTGAAACTTTTGTTCAGACATCACCCATCTCACCCTCGCACCCCCCATCCCCACCTTCTCCACCCCCACCACGACCTCCCACCATGGAAGAAACTGCAGTCATCACATCTACCTTCACTTACAACCCAACCTCAAGACATCCTTCTCCCTTCAAGAGCCAACCTCACAAGACATCCTTTTCTCGTCCATCACCAATCCCCTGTACACTTTACCCTTTTTGTCCTCCGAGCCCATAATTGGTCACCCCATAATTCCGAGTGTGATTGGAACCCCCCCCCCCACCTACGGAAGGCATCCTTTGTTTCCCAGCCTATCCCCCAACACGGGTACCCCCATTCCATGAACCCCACTTTCCATCTGCCCCCTACACCTCATTCAACCCAACCGCACCACCCCAATACCCATCTTTCATGGGACCGTACATCCGCACTCCAGTGTCTCAGAGGCACACTCCACAGATGCTCGTAACAACATCAATCTACACAAACACCACACTCACTTCACCTACCATACCAACTTACATGGTAGCCCCTGCACACACCACTCTGTCCGACCCAATGGACATTTCGCCAACCACGGCACCTCTTCCCACCATTCCACCATCTCCTCCTCCCCTACCCCCTACTTCACCAGTCACCATGTCTTTGGCAGGCACATCATTCACTACCTCCCTTCACATTCCCACCTCCACTGCATTCCAAACTTTCCCCCTTGCATCTCATAATGTAAATAGAACATTTAATACATTACTTCAGTGTGCACATCAACTACAACAAGAATACCATCAATTGGAAGAACATACCGCTGCCCTCTAGGCAAAATCTCAGCACCTACAGGCTAGAGTCAACACTCTAGAAGCTGATTACCAAACGCTCCTAGCAGAACATACCACTTTACAGCAGGCTCATACAGAATTGGAATCAAAGATATCGACGGTGGATGATCATGCAGTCAAGGAACTGCAAAGTGTGCTCCAGGCACAAACGATATCCAATGCTACACTTAGACGCAATCTTGGGCTATTAAGGAAGCATACGGCAATAGCATTAGAAGAGAACAAGCGGCTTTAGCGACAAAACCAAGACAATTTTGAAGCCGCTATGGAAGGAACCGCAAGAGCAACCATTAGCCCTACCAAGTATAGAGCAGTCCCATCAGAAGACATCCGCATTTTACTCGAGGAGCATGCAAATTTTTTGGAGTCATACAAAAAGTTAGAGGCTGAATGTGCTGACTTAAAGAAGCAGATAGCCAGTGCCCCCACAGCTCAACAGGAGCCGGTAATCTTGCAACACTCCACAGAAGAATTAGAGACCCTCCCGAAGCAGTTGGCAGAACTCCAAGCACGTATCTTACCATATGAAAGGCCACCCTCCCCCACTGAAGAACCAGAACCTGATATAGTAGTGGAAATCACCATCGATGATAGCTATGAAGAACCCTACGAGCCGATGCCAACACCTGGCGGCTGGGTTACAGAGGAAGGACAGGACACTTTAGAAATTGGAGTCCCAGATTGGGTCAAAAGGATTGAGAAAGTGGGACAAACACATGATGATCGTGTCGCCGTGCAAATTCAATCCCTTACAAACTTGGAAGAAACTGTGCTTTGATCTTCTTACTTTCAGCATCTATCCCACCAACGATTAATCACAACTTCCGAGCCACAATACATGCCTTACTATGTCTTGCTACATGATTATAATGCAAAAATTAAAAGGCATACAAGGAAGGAGCCCACATTTGCCACTCAATTTGAGCCGAAGGACTTACAAGAAGACGCACGCACTGGCTCAATCTTCCAACCTAATTGGCGTGCACGGTTACTAACTGATTACCCTGAGATGATGAGCACTTGGGCAACCATGCCACTATATATGAAGTATAATCCATGCTATTGCCCAATGGTCCGTCGCAGATCATGGCAAGCATTTGCCATCAAGGTACGCAACAATAAAGAATGCTCGGCATGGATCAACTATCCATATTTTGCTCCACCTCGAGGGACCCCGACTGTAGCATACATGATATCAACAATTCGACACTCGTCTATGCACTAAAGAATGTACCCGACATAGCAGCAAAACTATGTATGAAAATATTCGAGCTCATGACAATTTTCTTCAAAACCTTTTGGAAGGTATAGGCTCCATACATTTCCGCCCTTGGATTCTCTCAAGGTAACAAGGATTTAGTCTATGACATGAGCCAGACTCCCTCGGTCAACATAATCTTTGCCTGGCATGCACGAATAAAGTATTTACCCGCATGCTTCAAGCAGGCCTTTGAAGAAATGTTTGCTACAGGGTTCTGGGAATATCACTTGGAAATTTTCATTCCCAGACCAACACATTTGCTACATCTATTCAAAGTCGAACAAGCCATCCATGCAGATCAATTACGTCTACCACATCCGGACATTCGAGGACCAATTGATTGGGATCGCATGATGACATACTTGGCCAGAGGACTACGCATCCAAGAACATCAACTTGCCACTCATGTTGTGGAATATTACATCCAGCACTCCCAGCAACAAGGGTCTTTGAGGGACGACAGACACGAGAGAGGGGGGGTGTTGATAGCAGTCAGGACACCCAAGGACTGACGAGACAAGGAAGCCAGTGGAAGGAGTCAGAGCAAAGAGAAGGATTAAGTAGACAGAGCAGTCAATGCAGATCTGCCAGATAGGCCCTTCAATTTTTTCCAAACCAACATCTTTATAACAGTGATTCTCATCACTAACAATCATTGTAAATACCATTCCACCTTTTTGTAGCTCCATTTTATGCAATCCAAGGAGTCCTTGAGCTTGAAGAGCATTAGAAGTACCTACCTATCAATTTTCATATTTTTTAGACTTCGTTTGAGCCCTCAAATAGGCCATAGAACCTAATTTTTAACTTAGCCGGACACTAGGTGTGGACAGGGCCAAAAGCTAGTAAAAAACTATAAATAGAGCTAGAGAGCTCATTTTTGAGATTAGCTTGTTGTAGAATTGAACTTGTAAGAGCACTTTTGAGTAATCTAAAGAACTCCATTGCTTCTCTCTCTTTGTCTTACCTTGTGTGCGCGTGTGTGTGCATGTTAGTGTGCTTCTCACTCACGCACTTGTGCCATCACTTGTTCGAGGTCTTCATACCATCCTCACGTCTTCCCAGATTGACATTAAAGGAGGTGCTACTCATCACTGAGCTACATCTTGGCAACCCCATATAGTGATATTTTTAGTCATTTCAAGGAACTCATAGAACCTATCATAATAAATTTAATACTCCATTCATAAAGTGGTCGAGAATAAAAAAATGGAAGAAGTGTTTAGAGATATGATTTTAGAGAACCAAGGTGCACGTACAATGCAAGCAACCTTGCGTGAAAAAGGAAAGTTCACTAGGCTAAATATAACTGAATATTTGGATGTATTTAAGGATCAAGCACAGATCCAAGGATACACTAGTGATGTACTAGTAGAGTATTTTAGATGGGTCATCTCTGGATCCATCTTAGAAAGCATCCATGAACATTCAACTAAACCTTGGGCTGACTTCAAGAAAGAACTCCATAAGATGTTCTTCTTTGAAGACTTTAGTCAACATAGTCATGAAGGTGCATCTGCAATACTTTGGCAGCTAGATTAGAGTCATTAGAAGAAGGAACTCATTCAGTTGCAAGTCAGGTTCCCTATTCTATTGAGACATTGGTAAGAGCTAGGGATGAAATTATGCATAAAATTTCATGACAATCTCATGTTGATCAATCCTCCATATATTCTCACATTGCCAGAAGACAAAAAGAAAAATACAAATAATGAAAAGAAAGTGTATTTTGAAGATACTCCAACTCTAATTGAGGAAGAAAAGAGAAAAGCAATTAAAGAGAGAAAGAAACCATTAAATGAGAATACCCAAGCACAAGCAAATCAAAAATAATAAAAACCAAAATGATCAGAAAGATTAAAAGAAACAAGGAGAAGAAAAGGTAAAAAATAAAGTATGAAAGACTCTGAAAGCAATTATGATCTCAGATCTTGAAAAGAAAAATGATGCTAAAGAAATTTTAAATGATATATTATTAAAAATTCAGGTTATTACGTCCCTTGAACAAGTGTTTTCTATTGCAAACCCCGATTTCAAGGATAGTTTCATAAGACTAGTAAGAAGGAGACAATTTGCACTTCCTCAAAATGAGGATATGCAAGAAGTTGTTGAGGAAACCCTTGCAATGAACGAAGTAGTCATGTTAAGTGATAGTGATAATGATAAAGAGGAAGAAGATACTGTGACAAGAAGTGTAAATAGAAATTATTTTGGACCAATTCTTCTAGATGATGAGATGATTAAAGGAGAAATCCAATTTTATATGACTTTCTAGGCACAAGGGACCCTGAAAATCAAAATTCGGATTGGCGACGAAAAGGAATCATGTTTAGCTCTGACCTTGATTGATTCAAGAAATAAATTTTATATCAAAGAAATTTTTTGATAAATTCAGATGGCCCATTGATAAAGATCATGGTTGGACATTGAGAACAGCTGACAATGGGTGAGGAATTTTGCTAGGTGCATGTACTCATGTACCTATTATGATAGGAGGAGTCGGAGAGGAGTTTCATTTCATTATGCAAGATAACTACTCATGTGAAGCAATACTTGGACAACCATTTATAGCATAGATGAGTATGAAGACAAAAGTTATGAATGATGGATCAGCACATGCAAAAATTTGTTCTGAATCTAGAATGGATTCCTTTCAAGTAATGATAATCTTTCCCAATCATTCAAGAAATAGGAAAAACCTATGAAGAAATCCCATTGACTCTTACAATCATGTGTGTGAAAATTCGCCATCTATAAGAGAAACTGGAGATTATTATGACCAAAATTTCTACTAGATTCCACTATTGAGCAAGACAATAGTTGACAATGGATTGATGTCTCACCTGATGCTGTATATAACATTGATAACTTTTGAGTTTGTACGCCTATAGCTAGTTTAGACTTCATTAAGAAGAAAAAACTTACACATAAATTCAAAAAACGAAATGAAAAATATTTCAAAAACTTAAGCTTGATTACACTTCATTAAAAAGGAAAAACTTACAAACAAATTTAGAAAAAGAAATGAAAATTTTTTCAAAAAAATAGGCTTGATTGAGCATTGATTATACATAGTAGTATTTATATTTAGCATGGCAAAATCAATCCATTATGCTAGAGTACTCATTGAGAACGGACACATTAGGATGGGCAAGCAAATCGACAATGTGGGATTGTTCCTAATATGAATGAATTCCCAAAAATTTTGATTTTATTTTTTTTTAAGTCCTTTTTGTGGAAGGAGACTGCCATAGGTGGAGAAAGAGAGAGAGAGAGAGAGAGAGAGAAATGGAAGATGATATGGCCATATGTGATTGTAATCTTTATTTTATCTTCCTTTAAAGGAAATGCATAGTGAGATCCAAAGCAAGCATTCATTGTATCGTCTAAAGTTCCACCTTAAAGCAACGCTAAAGAAATTGAGAAATTGATGATGTGCTAGAATGTAGTTTAAGAATAAGAATTTATGGAGTCAAATACAACCGTTTCTTAAAGTAGTTTCTATCACTTATAATAGATAATAACAAGGTTGAAGGAGTATGCACAACTACTTTCACCTTTGCACATAAAGAAATAAAAATGAAGGAAGATTTCCTCGATTCAATGGAAACATGATAAACTTGATATCCCAAATACAAAAGAAAAATGATCACATTAAAAAGGATAGTTTTTTTGTCTTGAGTGTGTTTTTACAAACTCCAAATATGCTAAATTTTGTGCCCCATGGATTTTCTCTCTCAGACATTACATGAAGTTAAGAGAAGTTTTGAAGACCGAAGTCAACGGTCCCCATGGTTTTTCTCAGATGATCTCATGATTGAAGCAAAGAAAACTCAAGAAAAGGGATTACCTAGAGTGAAGAGAAGTTCTTGCCGTGAAGATAAAAAATCAAAGTGAAAGAGAAGATATGTATTTTCCACACTGTGGTTGAGAAGATCGTCTAGTTTTTTACCTAATCCGCGTTGCAGCGGAATTTTTATTATCAGATTTGTATTACTTGTAGTCACATTGTGACATTCATTTGTATATTGATCATGATCATCGAGTATATTCTTGTTATCCGGCACTGTTGAATTGGGTGTTTTACTTAGATTATTGTATTGTATTTCATGTTCACGTGCCACCTCGACATCATACGATCCTTGATCCCATGGGGCAGAGCTCTTTTCCCTTTCTCTTCAGAAGCACGGGCCCATCACATTTGATGATCGTCCACCATGTAGGGCGAGGTGCCCAATGTGCAGACACCACTCGTCTGACAAGGACACCGCACAGGGGCTTGATCTAACCCCACATGAGGCATCGCTCCCCCCTTGACCTCCCTTTCTTCCCGACACCGAGTCCAGAGAGCTCGTGTACAGAGATTGAGATAGGGAGAGAAAGAGAGAAAATGAGAAAGAGAGAGAGAGAGTCTATATTCTATTTTCCCCTCCTTGGTTTCACATAGTATGCGCATAGAGATTAGGAATTGGTTCTACAGGCTGCACCTGACCGTAAAGAGAAAGAGAGAGAGAGAGAGAGAGAGAGAGAGAGAGAGAGGTGGAGGAGCATAAGCCATGCACACATGATTCTAAGAAGAGACTAGCTATATATAATGAGAATGTCGAGTATTTATTTGATATGCCTCAATGGTCACCTGTATGGAAGATGTGCATTATTGCATCTTTCAGACTCAGATGTTTGTGTTGAAGATTACTAGTGTTAAAGTGTTTTCTTGTTGTATTAGTTCAATTATTTGGTGCATCATAGAGACCTTTTGCAGGAAAGTCATGTGTCTAAATTCTTGGAGCTTGTAGTAGTGAATCACATGCCTTGTGTGAGATGGCTTTATGCTTCTAACTACTACCAGACAATATTGTTATTTGTGGTGATTGCCGAATGCATAGACAATTTGAGATAATACTCTATGGATTGAAGTCGGTCAACTTTAGTCGTTAATGAGTTCATATGCATATATGTGCACATATAATTACCGTAAGATAATAGTTAATTGTGCTGCCAGCCTTTGTAATGGGAAAGTATCAAGAGACCAACCTATATAATCTATCTGTATGATCTCAATTCAGGATCTTTCTTGATGATCCATTCTAGAGCATGGAAGCTCTATGTTATGACAAATATGTGGCCATGTGCTTCTATTATCGTGCTTCTAAGACATGCCTTTGCTAATTGCACTCCCTTAGTAGCTATTGACGTAGAGGATGGGAGAGAGAAAGATCCCCTGAACGAAATAAGGTGTTGTAGTTGTAGAGCTAGACAATGATAAGCTGAGATAGAACATGAAACAGAGAGAGAGGGGGGGATGACTCGTTGCAAAATTCAATTTTCCTATGTTTCTTGATGTACATTTTTGTCAAGAATAGTTTATGATCTAAATTAGATAGATCGATTTTTTATTCTCTGTCATCCTTAACATAGATCGACGTGCTTTCTCTTACCTTCCCTTATTGCTGGTCCCAGCTAATGTGATGCAGGATGCAGAGAGAGAGAGAGACAGAGAGAGAGAGAGAGAGAAGAAAGATGAGACGTTTGGTGGTGGCTATGCATCAAGAGCATTATTCACATAGGCAAAGAGAGAAAGAGGGAGAGATTTGTGTACGAGTAGACAAAGATATATTTGATTATGCTCACGAGCAGTTGCTTTTGGCAATTCAGCACCAGGTGTGCATGAACACTCTATTTATGGGTTGTACTAGACCACTCCTCTTCTCCTTCTTTGTTAGTGTCCATCTCTAATGAGGAGGAAGTTTAGGATGCAATAAACCATTGCAAAAGTAGTCCTCTGCAAAGCCTTCATGAAAGAGAGAAGTGTAGTTGATCATGCGTGTAGAAGGAGATGGACAGAGAGAGAAAGAGAGAGAGATGGATAGAGAGAGAGAGAGATAGAGATGAAGCTATTGTTGAGATATCAAGCTCAACATGTGATGATCCAGGATGACACGTACTAGTTTTTCGTTTCTCTAACATGTATAGTGGTCACGCCGGTATATGTCAGGGATACTTCATTGAGCTTTATTAGATTTATCTACCGAGAGTGATGGCACATTTGTTTCTTGCCAGCTCACTCATTCGCGGACATTAGGTTTTTCCTTATGTACTGTTCTTTATATATTGCACTAGTTGTATTCTTGTTTTTAGGTCATTCTTGTACATTCCTTTTATGTAATAGAAGAAGAAGAAGAAGAAGAAGAAGAAGATCATTCTTCCTTGCCTCAATCTGTGTGTGTGCTTCTCCTTGAGAGTGAGAGTGTGTGTGTGAGCTCCCTTCCTTATCTCCTTCCTCGTGACATGGTATCAGAGCCAGCGTGGCTATAGAGAGCTCGTGGAGAAGGCGACGGTGAAGACTATGCGGCAAGGCGTGGAGAAAACGCGATTTCACAAACGGCCTCCGTTTGCTACAAAAATCACCGTGAAGGTAGAAGACCTCAAAATATTTTCGAGGGTTATCCCTTTAGGATCACTTGTTTTTGTTAGATCGAAGTTTCGGAGCCATCTCGACCTCCGTTTCGAGCCTGCAAGGTGGGGCCCATAGAAAAACGAGGTCAGTTTCAGAAACTGTAACTTGCATTGTGTTCGGCACCACTCATATATTCCAGATTCAGAATTTCAAGTGATTCCGTGTACTATTGATACACGAAAACTGTGTTTTTCTGAGATCGAACTGTCACGTCATAGTGCGACAGTGTTCAAGCAGAAGTGCTGCTTGTAGTGTGTTGCGGTGTTGTGAATTGTTGCAGAAATGGCAAACACAGATGGAATGAGTCAGCTTATGAGCGATAAGCTGGACAAGAACAACTTCCATGCTTGGAGATTCAGAATGACAAATTTCCTGATGGGAAAAGGCTACTGGAAGTACATCGAAGGAGAGAATGAAAATGCTCCGCAGTTACCAGAAAGGAATCGAACTGCAGAACAGTTAAGAGCATATGAGGAATGGAATCAAGGAGCACGAAAGGTAATGTATTGGCTATCTGTTAGCATACAGGATAGCATGATTGGACACATACAGGATGCCAAGACTCCAAAAGAGGCTTGGAATAGTTTGATCACTTTGTACGAGACCAATACAAAGGCACGGAAATTGCAACTCAAGAACGAGCTGCATACATTGGAGAAAAAGAGCATGTCCGTAAGTGACTACACTCTAAAAATCAAAAGCATATATGAGTCACTTGCATCTATTGGTGTGAATGTAGATGATGATGATAAGGTGGAAGTGTGCCTTCGTGGTTTAGGAGTTGCATATAAGCAGTTCAGAACTTCTATACAGACCAGGGAAAATATTCCGAATTTTGCTGATTTGGTCTCTATGCTGATCATTGAAGAAAAGAATCTTGGTGAGGATTCAAACTCCCAAGGAAAGCCCAGTTCTGAGCAGGTATTCTACTCTGGCAGAGGAAGAGGCAGAGGTAGAGGTTTTGGAAGTGGAAGAGGAAACAGTAACTAAGACCAAGGTCAACAACATAATCATGCAGGAGGAAGAGGACAGTTTCGAGGCAGGGGGAGCCAAAGAGGTCGCAGAAATTTCCAAAGAAATGATTCAGGTAATGATAGTAAAGGATGTTGGAATTGTGGTAAACTTGGACACTTTGAACGTGATTGCAGGTTAAAGAATCAAAATAACAGAAGGCAGCAAAACAACTATGCATCCACAAGTGCAGATGATTCTGAGAAGCTGTTTATGGTTCAACATCACATGATGAATACGATGTCTGTTGGTGTTTCAAAATCGAATGATAATGTCTGGTATGTTGATTCAGGTGCTTCAAATCACATGACCAGTCTTGCAGAATGGTTTAGTAGTTTGCAGAAAATGCCAGTTCCTAGATATGTTGAAACAGGTGATGACACTTTGCATCCTATTGAGCATACAGGAAACATAGCATTGTCTATGGAGGACAGAACGGTAAAACATCTTGCTGATGTGCTGCATATTCCAAATATAATGAAGAATCTGGTTTATGTTGGACAAATGGTTGACCAGGGATTACAAGTCAGGTTCAATGTTGATGGATATGTAGAAGAGTACAAGCAGGATGGATGATTGGTTGCCAAAGGAAACAAAGTCGGTAGGATGTTCACCTTAAATGTGAAGATTCCTGAAATAAATGCAGCCATGTTTGCGAAAGGTGAAGGAGTTATTGCAGATATAGAGATATGGCACAAACGGATTGGACATGCAAACTTGCAAAGGCTAAAATTGATGCACTCAAAGGAGATTGTCCATGGACTACCAAATTTCAAAGTTACAGAAATGCAAAAGGTATGTGTAGCATGTCAATTTGGTAAGCAATCAAGAGCATCATTTCCACATGACAAGCATGTTAGTGAGAATGTACTAGAAGTAGTACATACAGATGTTTGGGGTCCAGCAAAGACCACATCTATGGGCGGTTACAGGTTTTATGTTACTTTCATTGATGACCATACACGCAAAGTATGGGTATATTTCATGAAAGAGAAGAGTGAGGTGTTTACTCACTTCCAGAATTTTAAAGTTATGGTGGAAAAGCAGACAGGGAAGTACATTCAAACATTAAGATCTAATGGAGGAGGTGAATACATGTCAAATGAGTTCAGCAGTTTTCTAAAAAATCATGGAATTCGGCGTCAGTTTTCTTGCAGGTACACACCATAACAGAATGGTGTTGCTGAACGCAAAAATAGACATATTGCAGAAATAGCAAGAGCCTTGATGGCTGAGAAGAATATGCCTCATTGTTATTGGGCAGAAGCTGTGCATACTGCTGTATACATCATGAACAGAACTCCGACTGCTGTTGTACATCAAGTTACACCTGAAGAGAAGTTTACAGGTAAAAAGCCAAACTTATCACATCTGAAAGTTTTTGGCTGTATTGCATATGTACATGTTCCAGATGAGTTGAGGACGAAGCTTGATCCGAAAGAAGAAAAATGTGTCTTCATTTGATATTCCCTTGAGCAAAAGAGGTACAAATTTTATAACCCACTCACACGACAGGTGAAGGTGAGCAGAGATGTGGTATTTGATGAAATGTCAAGCTTCTATGCAGATGCCAAAGAAGGACTGAATCTTGAACCAAATGACAAAGAAAATGCTGAAAAATCTAGTGCAGAATCTCAAGTTTTGAGTGGACCGGATGCATCACCAAGCAATAGTTCCAACTCAAATCCATGGAGTGGAAGATTGTGTGGAAATTTCAGTCCAGCAAATTCATCAAATACATCTAAGAAAGGTAAAGAAAAGCTTTCTGCTAGTAGTAAAACAGGTGCAGGTTTTGAAGACGTTGATGGAGATTCAAGTGGTTCAGAAAAGAGTCTTGATGAGAAACTTGGATTGCCCTCTGTGA
Source organism: Ceratopteris richardii (assembly GCA_020310875.1). NCBI lineage: Eukaryota > Viridiplantae > Streptophyta > Polypodiopsida > Polypodiales > Pteridaceae > Ceratopteris > Ceratopteris richardii. The sequence goes on from CM035423.1 coordinate 90,731,105, forward strand.
AGACTCCAGGAGTAAGAAGGGCGCATGCAGATGATACAAGAAGAAGTGACCCAGGACCAAGAAGATCTGGGAGGATGCGTAATTCAGTGCAACGATTGACATATGATAGTTACATGGCTCGCCATTGTGCCTACATGACAAAGGTAATACAAGATGCTGAACCTTCTTGTTTTGAAGATGAAATTGGTAATGCAGATTGGGAAACAGCTATGGATGAGGAGATGGCTGCACTTTATGGAAATGATACATGGAAGCTGGTTCCATTGCCGCAAGGAAAGAAATCCATAGGCTGCAAATGGGTTTACAAGGTAAAGCATAATGCTGATGGTAGCATAAGCAGGTATAAAGCACGATTGGTAGCTAAAGGTTATGCATAGACATATGGCATTGATTATGAGGAAACATTCAGCCCTGTAGCTAAAATGTCTACTGTCAGAACACTTGTTGCATTAGCTACAACAAAAGGATGGACTTTGCATCAGATGGATGTGAAGAATGCTTTCCTACATGGTGAGTTACAGGAAGAAGTATATATGGACCAGCCACAAGGATATGAAGATTCAAAACATCCAGAATATGTTTGCAGGTTGCAAAAGGCTTTGTATGGGCTGAAGGAGGCTCCGCGTGCATGGCATGCAAGGATTGCTGATTACTTAACCAGCATTGGGTTTTCTATGTGTGATGCAGATCACTCACTATATGCAAGGAAGGTTGATGATGGCATCACTATTGTGGCTATTTATGTTGATGATCTGATTGTAGGTGGTGATAATGAAGAAAGCATCAAAGAGGTAAAGAAACTTCTTATGCAGGAATTTGACATGAAAGATCTTGGTGTGCTGCGCTATTTCTTGGGCATTGAGTTTATACATAGAGAAATAGTTATATGGATGTCGCAAAGGCAATATGCCTTGAATATGCTGCAAAAGTATGGTATGGCTGATTGTAAGCCGATTTCTATGCCTTTAGATCAGAATTTGAAATTGGATACTACATCAGGTGAAGCATTGGAAAATGCTACTATGTATAGGAAAATTGTGGGAAGTCTTATATATCTTACAATTACAAGGCCTGATTTAAGCTACACTGTTGGACTTGAAAGTCAGTTTATGCAGGTTCCCAAGAAGCCATATTTGGATGCTCTGAGGTGCACTCTACATTATGTGAGTGCTACTTTGGATTATGCATTGTTTTATGAAGCTGGTGTAGATTTGCATGTTCATGGATACACCGATGCAGATTGGGCTAGTAGTACTCCAGATAGAAGATCTACTAGTGGCTTTCTTTTCTCACTTGGAGGTGCAGCTATTACATGGAGCAAATAAGAAGCAACCCAATGTTGCTTTGTCGAGTGCAGAGGCTGAGTATAGAGGTGCTGCAATGGCAGCATGTGAGGCATCATGGCTGGAGATGTTACTTGCAGATTTAGGTGTGGAAGTGCAAAAGCCTATCACTATCTATTGTGATAATCTTAGCAGCATACAGTTAGCACGGAACCATGTTTTCCATGCTAGAACAAAGCATATCGAGGTACATTATCACTTCATCAGAGAGAAGGTATTAGCAAGTGATATTGATCTTGTTTATGTGAGAACACATGAGCAGGTTGCTGATATTTTCACCAAAGCACTTGGAGCTGAGAAGTTGAAGAAGTTTCGGAAGATTCTCGGATTACAGGATATGGCATTGAGCTTGAGGGGGAGTGTTGAGATATCAAGCTCAACATGTGATGATCCAGGATGACACGTACCAATTTTTCGTTTCTCTGACATGTATAGTGGTCACGTCGGTATATGTTAGGGATACTTCATTGAGCTTTATTAGATTTATCTACCGAGAGTGATGGCACATTTGTTTCTTGCCAGCTCACTCATTTGCAGACATTAGGTTTTTCCTTATGTACTGGTCTTTATATATTGCACTAGTTGTATTCTTATTTTTAGGTCATTCTTGTACATTCCTTTTATGTAATAGAAGAAGAAGAAGAAGATCATTCTTCCTTGCCTCAATCTGTGTGTGTGCTTCTCCTTGAGAGTGAGAGTGTGTGTGTGTGTGCTCTCTTCCTTATCTCCTTCCTCGTGACAGCTATCACACAGAGAAAGATCGACACCGCATTGTCCAATTCAAGAGAGTAAGAGAGAGAGAGAGAGAGAGAGAGTTAAATGGACCAACGTAGGCAATTGAAAGCATTTTTGGCTACTACATAGTCTGACAAAGAGAGAGAGAGAGAGGAAGGAAGGATAAGAGGGAGGAACTCTCTCGAGGAAACAAGGTTCTAATCTTGAAGGTCTTTGGTTGGGCATTGCCAATTTGTGATACACATTGAACATGGTGCTTGATGATTTGTCAAAAACAACCATTCTTGTCTGATGATGTGAAGTAAAATTCTCAAGCTTATTATGATGCATCTACATCTATGATAATTCCCCACAAATCTATTTTCATTGAAGCAAGGAAGTGTCAGATTAATTCATGTGTTTTGTATCTTGTTTGCTCTTTATTGACCTGCCTTGTTTCTATAGATTTGATGTTTTATATATATGGTTCTCTAAACCTACGAGAGGTGCATGCAATGTTAATTGCTATAGTGAATAGGGTGATGCATGTAGGATTTGGATATGCTATGTTGAATGGGATTCTAGGTTGAAGTATTTCGACAGCGATGCACCACAGTGCGCTCTCCTTCTCGAGGGCTCCACAAAAATATCCTCAGAGCAGAAAATTGAGCTCTTAGGGCCGCACATGGTACTCTGCACAGAGGCTGCTAAATACGCAGAAAAACAGAGTACATAGGGAGCATGAAGATAGACTTCTTAGGTCTTACAAATGCGATCGAACTTATAGTCTATGGCTGACCAGACCATTATATATTTTATTTAAGAATATATACAAAGAAGTGTCCGGTGGCAATTTGGTCTTTCACATGGACACTAACAGTAATAATCTCCCACTAAAGGCCAATATGGCCAAAGTAACTATGGGATAAAAATAAAGAATGATAAAGAATACCTGAGTGTAAGTATACAAACTATACCTCCCACCTGATGGGCATGTTACATAGTATACAAGTGACTGTGTAAGATCATGAATCAAGTAACCCCCATCAAGTGACAGTAGTGTCGAAAGCCATCTTGTGGTAGAGCTTTAGTCAAAGCATCTGCAACATTATCTTGAGTGTGAATCTTCTCAATAATAATGTGCTCAGTGGCTAAGCAATCTCTAATGAAGTGATACCTCAGCTCAATGTGCTTGGTCTTTGCATGATAGACCGGATTCTTAGCCAAAGCAATGGCACTCTGACTATCACTGAGCAAATGAGGTACATGCTGAGGTAAACCCATATCACAAGCAAGAGGAGAAAGCCACAATACTTCCTTACATGTGTCACTTGCTGCAACATACTCAGTTTCTGTGGTGGAAACAGTTGTACATTCTTGAAGATGAGATCTCCAAGAGATAGCACCTCCAACAAAATGAAAAATGTACCGTGATGTAGACTTACAATTTTCTACACAACCAGCATAGTCAAAATCTATGTAACCAATAATGGATGCTTTCCCTCTACCTAAGCATAGACACTTGTCCTTAGTGCCACTCAGATATCTCAAAATCATCTTGACCACTTCCCAATGTTTCTTGCAAGGATTAGACATATATCTACTCACAACTCCCACTGCAAATGCAATGTCTGGTCTCGTAGCTACCATAGCATACATGAGACTACCAACAGTAGACTGATAGGGAATTTTGGTCATGAATTCCTTTTCCTCATCTGATTTGGGGCAATCATCCTTGCTCAATTTCACATATGTGGGTAAAGGTGTACTCAATGCCTTTCCACCCTGCATATTGAACTTGTAAAGTACTTTGGATATGTACTCACTTTGAGACAAATATATGCATCTTTTACTCCTATCACGAGTAATGTGCATGCCAAGAATATGTTTGGCATCCCCCAAATCCTTCATATCAAATTTCTGACTCAACTTCCTTTTGAGAATTGACAAGTCGTAAGAGGACTTCCCACCAATCAACATATCATCGACATAAACTATCAAGCGTATCAAGCTGCCATCTATCATCTCTTTGTGTAGAGACAATGATCCTCATTGCTTCAAGAATAGCCTTGGGACTTCATAAAAGCATCAAACTTTTGGTACATTTGTCTAGGGGACTATTTAAGTCCATACAAGCTCTTCTTGAGCTTAAAAACTAGACTTTCCTTGCCAAGAACTAGATAACCCTCTGGTTGTTCCATATAGATCGCATATATAAGATCTCCATGCAAGAAAGTAGTTTTCACATCCAATTGGACTAGCTCTAAGTCCTCCATTGCAACGAATCCAAGCAACATGCACAAGGTAGTCATCACAACCATTGGAGAGAAGATTTCCTCAAAGTCAACACCATGTTGTTGCTTAAAACCCTTTGCAACAAGTCATGTTTTATACTTTGGAGAAGCACTATGTGATGTGAATTTCAACTTATATACCCATTTACATGGTAAATCTTTCTTGCCCTTTGGCAAAGGTACTAAATCCCAAGTACCATTCTTGTGAATAGAATCCAGCTCACTCTTCATGGCACACTCCCACTTGACATGATCCTCTATTTGCATAGCCTCTTTGTAGCAAGAAGGCTCACCGGCATCTGTTAGAATAACAAAATCTAAACATGGAACATATCTATCAGGTGGATGTGAGACACATGTAGAGCATCGTAATGGTTGCTGAATCAAAACATGTGCAGACTATTCTAGTCAGACATTCTCTTGAACATCCCTATGTGTAGCATTTTTATGCATGCTAACTGGAGGACTAGTATCCTCAAACACCACTCTTCTCACTTCAACCTCCTTAATGGGTTGTTTATGCATCTTAGACTCATTGAAAATGACATCACTACTTCTCATCACTGACCGTGTTTCAGGATCCCATAAGCAATATGCAAATTGTCCTTCTCAACCATATCCAAGAAAAATGCATTTCTTTGACTTATGGTCCAACTTTTGTCTAAGACTCTTGGGTATATGAACATATGCTTCACAACCAAAAACTCGAAGATGATCATTATATGGTGGCTTCCTTGTCCATAACTCTTGTGGCACTCTCAGACCTTTGACAGTACTAGGTGAAAGGTTAATCACATCAATTGCAGTCAATACTGCTTCTACCCAAAAACCTTGTGAGAGGTTTGCATGATGCAACATACACCATTCTGTACTAGCGTATAAGGAGCTGTAAACTCTCTACGAATCCCTCTAGACTGACAGAAACGGCTAAAGTCATGTGAGATATACTCACCCGCATTATCTGAATGTAAAGCCTTAATCTTAGTTCCTTTTTCAGTCTCAACTAAAGCAAGCCACTTTCTAAAATTAGGGAATACCTTATCCTTCGATTTGATAGGATATACCCAAACTTTTCTAGTAGCATCATCTATTAAAGTGACAAAGTAAAGAGAACCACCTAAGGACCTGGTGGGCATAGGACCACACTGTTGAGAGTTCCATGCTCCGCCCTTTTGTCCATAGCTAGAATCATTCTCATGCAAGTTCACTTATCCCACATGCAAGGGAATTCTCCCAAACTCCATATAAGCAAGGCCTCCCTTCACTCCTCACAAGTCATTCCACTCTAGCCCATTGCCAAGAGTGACCACTCCTCCCTCATGGAGTCATCATGCTCCTAGTGCAACTCATGTAAGTCTTTTCATATTAATCAAGTTCATTATGTTTTCATTTCTTTTGTTCCTTCCTCCTTAGTTTGATTAAGGTATGATTAATAGTAGATTAAGAGTAGTGCTTTGTTATTTCAACATGGTATCAGAGCATAGGTTAACTTTCTTTTTGAGTTCTGTTCTTGTTATCTTCATCATTAGTATGTTTTTCTTTCTTAATCCCTCCCTCCCTCCCATATTCCTTTAATAAGAGTGCTTCTAAGCACTATTACCTTCTTGTCTAGGCATTATTAGCACCATTTTTATCTTTCTTACCCTTATCACATGTATTTTTTGTTGAAACTTTCATCATCAGTTATCTATTGTAGAGAGTAGTTACATTGTAATAAGGAAGTGCTTTCAGCACTGTAATTTGCAGTAATAGTACTCTTTAGCTCTCAGAGAATGGCAGCTTGAGCATAGAAGATAGATATCAGTCCATTTTTTTCTTTCAAAGACAATTACGGAGAAGCCCCGTCGGTTTTTTGCATGGAGCTCTACATGGCATTGGCGAGTCCAACAAGAAGAAGGCTTGGATCTTACATTGTTCTACTGTCTCTCTAAAATCATGGCTACCGAACAATAGCGCCGTGCTGCCCATGAAAGCTCCATGGCGGAGAACAAGGATGCCACAGAGGCAGCGAAGGAGAAGGCACAAGAGTGGAAAAATAATACTGAGGGGGTTGTAAGAGCGGGAGAAGAAACATTTGGGAAGGCTTCTGGATCCGCAGAAGATAAAGCCGGCAAGGCATACACAGCTTGAAGAAATTTGCTACCATAGTGTATCCAGAGAATCCAAACTTAACGTAATAACAGCTGCTGATGAAGCGATTTCTCCGCTTCCTCTTATGTTGATTTTAGGAGACACCTCTACTGATGTTAGTTGTGCCGCCCTAGACGCTCATGTATCTTCAAAAAGCCCAAGAGAAGGCAGCTAAGAAGGCTAAAGCTGCTGAGGCAGAGGCTGAGGCTGCAGAGATTGTAACAGAAGCGCAGGGAGGAATGGCGAGTTTTTTGCATGAAACGAGGAGGGAATAACCTTCTGAGGGGTGAGACTTGAGAAGTGACGAGGCAGAAAACCATGGATGCTACTATACTCCATTCATGTCCGTTTCAAGTGAGAAAGGGAACATCAGAGATCGGCCACTACTGCCAAAGATTTGGAGGCATTTTTCTGTAGAGGGATTGGAAGTCACAACGGACATTGCACATTTGTTTAGCGCTCCATGCCACTAGCGTAGCAGGCATCCCCATTCGAATTTTGCCGAGAAGCAAGAATGAAGAAGACATCCCCCACCAATCCTATCACTGACACTGAGGACGACCCCAAAACACACGACGCAGCCCCCGAAAAGGACAAGGACAACAACCTATGCTGATTACGCAATGAAATCAGCTGCCCACTCGAGCATTGTTGCTGGAAGTCAGTGAAGACTCATCATGGCCTGCACATATCGTCTGAGCTGATGACAGACAAATGCAAATCTAACAAGTGCTAAGGATGGAAGCACTGTGCGTAAGATGTTCTAGCTGATGGGTCTAGGTGTCATGTGTCGCATGCAAATGGACGTGGGGTACGTCGGCTGCTCCTCGAGCGCCACTGCTGTTGGAAAATGACCAGGTGTAGGTCATCGTGCGCTAGAAGTCTAGGCTTTGCTCATCTCTTATGTTAGAGTTTTCCAATCTTTAGAATGGCCCCCAAATTCCGCCAATTACAGAAGAGGAAGAGCCGCTTCACCACGTGCAAATTCATTGGTCCAGATTTAGCGAGCGGGTGGGCATGAATCTTACAGATCATGAATATATGGCTCACATGCATTGTACTGTAGTGAGCAAGCCTCGAGAACTCAACCATGCAAATGAATTGGCTGGCTTGATCACATCATTAATGCCCCATTGTATACACATCTTTTTTGTGATGGTACACATATATGTCAACATGTGAGGGATTAGACACCACCTTGAGTAGTACTCAAGGTAGGACCTTCCCAATGAAAATGTTTTAAAGATGAGTACATCATGAGTACTCTATATCTCTCTCACATTATGTATCTCCCAAAACATAAAGCACCATATGTATTGCCTCAATCATATAGCACTCAAAACCATCTTCAAGACAAAGATGAAGATATGGGAAGAAGCTCACAACAATCCCATCAATGGATCCAAAGGAGGAGAACAAAGACTACATCAACAAATGAAGACCAAGAGGAGCTTGAAGAATCCCAACAATGGATCACAAGGAAAACTACTTCATCAACAAGGCAAAAGGAGTCCGCAAGAAGAATATGCAAATGGTTCCATAAGCACTACCTACCCATGTTCTAAAACCTTGTACATCTCTAGGGATCCCATATGTCCCTAGATCCCATTAAAAACCACTTGGATCCCAAATGTCCAAGTATATGTGTTGGGATCCCATATGTCCCAAGATCCCAGGGATGCCATATGTCCCAAACTTGGATCCCATATGTCCAAGTTATGTCCAAGGATCCCATATATCCTTGGATCCTAAAAACCAAATGACTAAGTGATCCCATATGTCACTAGTCTCCCATATTAAAAACAAAAGGGTCATCACATGTAGGGGGGCTGTTGAGAGTTCCATGCTCCACCCTTTTGTCCAAAGCTAGAATCATTCTCATGCAAGTTCACTTATCCCACATGCAAGGGAATTCTCCCAAACTCCATATAAGCAAGGCCTCCCTTCACTCCTCACAAGTCATTCCACTCTAGCCCATTGCCAAGAGTGACCACTCCTTCCTCATGGAGTCATCATGCTCCTAGTGCAACTCATGTAAGTCTTTTCATATTAATCAAGTTCATTATGTTTTCGTTTCTTTTGTTCTTTCCTCCTTAGTTTGATTAATGTATGATTAATAGTAGATTAGGAGTAGTGCTTTGTTATTTCAACACACACATGTCAATATGAACGAGATCTAAAGGCTGAATTGAAGAGTTAATGTGTGTTCTATGCACATTTCTAGTTTGCTTTCCATATTGACAATGCTCACAAAATGAAAAATTAGAGGAAAATAAAACACATTAGGGAGGAAAATGAACCCTACATGGGCCTTTTAGATTAAGGAGTGATTAGTGATGGACCCATGAGAAGAAGGTGGTGGACACAGTGTAGTCCCTTTATCACATAGGCTAGTCATAGAGTTCCCTTGGTTTTGTGTGGTCAAAGATGCCAAAAGTACTTAGAAGTATTGGTTTTGATCTTGTAAATGGTTTTGAAAGGGTCACAAATCAATTATAGCCCTTGGATTTCCTTAAAGATCCAAAGGATAAGAATAAGTGACAAAAGTCGAGGTGCCATTGCACCTACATCCTTAGATTTTATTCATATTCAATGGCCATGATGAAAAAAAATGGAAGAAAAAGGTACCAAGAGACTTTGTTGCATAATTAGAGAACCAACAGTACTATCAAGTGTCAACACATCAACATCATCAGAAATAGCATTAATTTCTTCAATCTTCACAGTCAAAGTAGATGGTGCAGGTAACTGTTTAACATGCCCATCAACATTCTGTCCTTTACCTTTAGCATTCCTTAATGCATAACAATATTTCTTCATATGTCCTTTCTTATGAAAATAATGGCATTTGATATCCCTCTTCCTTGATTTACTTCTACTCTTATTCCGTTGACTATTCTTCTCCTTGTTCTTGCTCCTTCCATGTTGCTGATTCTTTCCTTGGTAAGAATCATGGGCATTATATGCATCTCCACTCTGAGTGCCAACCATAGATTTTCTACAAATCTCCTCACTCAAGAGTGCTCCACATATGTCATCATACACGAGTTTACCACTAGGTGCACTATTGCTAATAGCTATGCAAAACCTATCCCATGATGATGGCAAGGTGCATAACAACAATATTGCTTTCATTTCATTATCCATATCCATTTTTTGAGCCTCTAATTAGGAGAATATAGCATCAAACTCATTTAGATGAGTAGCAACACTATCTGTGTCCTCATGCGAAGGTCATATAATTTTCTCATCAGATACACTTTATTTGATGTTGTCTCTTTTTCATATGTATTGCATAACTTCTTTCAAAGCTCCTTTACAGTTTCATAGTCTAATATTGTAAATTAAACATTATCTACTAGGTGCAAGTGAATGGTAGACCTGGCCATTTTATCTAACTCATCCCAATCATCTTAATCCATGTCAGCAGGCTTCTTTGAAATCCCATTTACTGGCTTCCATTGCCTCCTTTGAATCAGCACATCTTTAATCTAATTCTTCCATAGAGTAAAGTTTGTGCCATCAAATTTTCGAATCTCAAAATGGTCTTTTCCCTGCAAGTTTTAGCTCCTCCTCGGAACACTAGCACTAGACTCTGATCCATCAGATGTAACTGAGACCTCTAATGCCATGATGGTAGAGAAGTGAATAGAATGATAATGGAGCTAGAAGAGTCCAAACCAGGGAAAGTATTAAGGGCGATTTATAGCCCAATGGCAAATTTTCAAGATTTTTAGAGAAAAGTGGCTAATCTAAAGAATGTAGAAGGATCAAAATTTAGCCCAATAAACTACATAGAAGAAGGGAAAAAAGTGGGTATATTCGCCCAGTAATATAAATTAGAGATACTTTTTATGATGAATTTTTGCCAAATCTGGTGTGCATGCATATGCATTTATAGGAAAAGTCTTCTCCTCCCTCCCTCTCCCTTCTTCTCAATTTGTGGAGCTCATGGGATGGCTGCATTGTATCTCCATTTATCCCACATAGTGTGCAATTTTGAGCTCACCTATAAAAAGGCGCCTCCCCATCTCTTCTTCACAATGCAAGCGAGCTCTCTCACGGGAGAGCTCCTCCCTCCCTTTTCTGCATGCAAGAAGAGGACGAAATTAACAAAACCAACTCTATCCTTCTATTTGCATTGTCGCATGAGACACAGCCTCTAGGTTGTTTGATTCACTTGCAACCATGCATAGGGGATTGAGGAGGCGGCAAATTTCGAGAGAGGAATCCATACAGGGTATTTCAATGCCTTGCATATGGGATAAAGGGGAGCCATATATGCTCCCTCATTTTCTTATGAATTCCCAAGTTACGCTTCCTTTTAGAAGTGCAAAGTCACACAATATGTAGAGCTTGAGTTTGAAGAGGCCTGAACTTCTATATTTTCAATGAGAAGTATCATAAAGATTCACCATATATTTTATACTTTCCATGAAATATATGTTGGCATTTTGCCCATATTTATATACTTCCTAGTTAAGGAGGGGATCTTATTTTTTTTCCCTGGTCCAAACACCAATGAATAAGTGCATCAATGGAGTAAAACGACCACTCTATAGTTGACAAAACCAAAAATCTAGAAAGATTTCACTAGAGTATCCTCTACAAAATGAGTGTATGATTTGTGTCAAAATATACTAAAACTGCAAGTACTGACATGTTTACCTGCATAGTGAATCACAGACTCCACTGCATATAATCAGTTACCTAATAGACGCCAACTAGGTTTATTGAGCACCTATGAACAAATATCATACATCTCCTATGGCGAGGCTGGGTAAGTCTTCCACCTGCATCATCAAAGAGACCCCATCATCTGGGTGTCTCCCAACTAAGAAAACCTGACAACGACCCTCGTTATCAAACATAAAAGGCTTTATGCAAAAAATGGAACCGCTATATCAATGACCACATGCACGTACATAAGTGGTATCCACTGAATCGTACATGGTGTGTGTGTGCTCACTATATGCAGTAAAATGACACTAAAAGGCTGAATGAATATCCCAAAAACTAGCCAACAACACCTGCAAGTGTCAGTCAACTCTGATGCTTTATGCTCAAAAAACCTACATAAATTTGCAGCAGCTGCTCTCACCAAAATTGAAAACCTTTCGAGAAACCTGTATTTTTATGAGTGTGGCTGAAAACATAGCCCCAAAGGTTGATATTTATTTTCCAAGAAGTACAAAGAATACTCTTCTTGATTTTCTTGGACCTATGTGAAGAGAACTATGTGTGAAAGTACTCCAAAATGGTTCCAAAAGACACCCCAAAATTGCCTCAAATAATGAAGCTTTGAGGGACCAAAACATGTTCAAGGTAGTGTTAAACTTATTCTTTCCCCTTCTTCAGACACCACAAAAGTGTAGCTTAGTGGCAAAAGATTTCCACGGTTAAGCGTGCTCCAGGGGGAACAATACTGGGATGAGTAACCTCCATGGAAGTATCGGGAACCTCTATCTTCCTTGATCGTTCAGATCCTCCCTCGCGCGTAGCCAACGGCGCCAATGGTGACTTCGGTCACTAACAGTAATATATGTTGATTTGTCATCAACTTCATATGCATATTTTTGCTTTCAAAACACGCTTTGAAAGCAAATAATGAAGCTTTGAGGGACCAAAACATGTTCAAGGTAGTGTTAAACTTATTCTTTCCCCTTCTTCAGACACCACAAAAGTGTAGCTTAGTGGCAAAAGATTTCCACGGTTAAGCATGCTCCAGGGGGAACAATACTGGGATGAGTAACCTCCATGGAAGTATCGGGAACCTCTATCTTCCTTGATCGTTCAGATCCTCCCTCGCGCGTAGCCAACGGCGCCAATGGTGACTTCGGTCACTAACAGTAACATATGTTGATTTGTCATCAACTTCATATGCATATATTTGCTCTTCTGTTAACGCAAGAAATGAAATGGCCAGAAAAGAGATGCTCGTATAAGAGAGAGAGAGAGAGAGAGAGAGAGAGAGAGAGAGAAAGAGAGTATGTATGTGAGTGTACATGCATAGAGTGCATGTATGTGTGCATGAGTGCATGTATATGAGAGTGCATGCATGTATGTAATAGAGGCATATATGTGTGCATAAGTGCATGTATTTGTGCATGAGTAAATGTGTGTGTGCATGAGTATATGCATGTAAAAGTGTAAATATGCATGTAAGTAAGCTTTATGCATGTGATAGGAATTGAAAGTAATTAATAAAGGAGTGAATGTTTTTTATTTCTCATAAAAGAACTTATGTTGGTTTTTTTCCTAAGGGTTTTATGCAGAGCACTGATGATGAACACTTTTGAACACTTATGATCTTGAAGAACATTATGAGCGGGAAGTTGGAGAGACGTTGTGTTTGCTGACAATATTTCTCTTATGGATGAGATACATTTGATTGTTGGAACTTGTAGTTGATTTTAAATGTCTTACTTATATAGGATTACTTTGTCATCATGGCATGGTGAGATGTTGAAATCATGGCATGGTGAGATGTTGAAATCATGGCATGGTGAGATGTTGAAATCAACATCCTTAAGGGAAATCAATGGTTTTTTAGCGCTCTTAGTGCACCATGTTGATGGTGGCAAGAGCCATGCTCATTGTGGTATAATCAACTTCAAGTTCAAACTAATCTCTTTGTTTGACCTTAAAGCAATCGCTTCTTAGTTCCTACCCTTAAAATGCCTTTGAACTCTGACATTGCTAGTAACGAGTAGATTTTAGTCCACTGTTGCTCTTTCATCACTAGTAAGTGCTAGATTTCAATCCCTACGTGTAGGGTTGAGATATCTCATCGGTGCTATGTGCTTTACTATTGTACTTTCCATTTATTCAAGCTATTGTAGTTTTCATTTATTGGAGCTATCAAAAAAGGTAGATCGTAAGATCGAACTTCCTTTTAAAAAAATAATAGTGTTGCAACGAGGATAATTATTAATAAAACTTTACATGCGTACATACATTGTTGTAAGTGAAGGGTTGAGATAAATATGAGGGGCACATGGGAAGGTCATCCAAAGCTCGACAACAAATGCACTTTATTGCCAAGGTGTAACTATGGATGTATTACATGTACGGTATTTCTTCAGGTGAGCTGAACGGATGCTCACCCAACTGTTTTTTTCTGTTCGGCCACTCGAAGGATGCAGACCTTTTCTTATGTGATTAAATTAATGTCTTAAATATAATGTTCTACATAAAAAATGGTGGACTAGCTGCATGTGCCCATAACAGTGGTCACCCAACGTTCACCGTATGTCTAAAACATTTGCCCTTATTATTTCGATCGGTGACCAAAAAGGGTAGCCCGATCACCCGAACAAGTTTGCATGTGCCCTTGCTAAGAGCGGCAGATGTTTTAAAAGTAAAAAAAATATACGAAATCATATTGGCTGAGCACAGTCATTTTGAAGCTGGCACATTTATGGTTCGAGCAGGACGCTGGTGGAGCCGAATAAAGTAACGTTTAAAGTAACGTTTTTTATTTCCAATAATAATACGTGGATTGCATATCTATCTCACCAGCCAGACTGAACTAAAATTTATTCTAAAGACCGTGAAAGCGTAGGCCTCAACGTTCCGAACCAAATAACAATAATATTATTAATCATAATAAACAATAATTTGTCCCAGGCCGTTAAGGCAGCTGATTGGGTTTCTAGTCTCTTGAGGTGGATTGGGTTTCTAGTCTCTTGAGGTGGAGCAAGGGTTCAATTCTTGCTGGCCACATGTAAAGGACATGTATAACCTGGAATGATGAAACATATGGCTGATGTGTCAACGTTTGACTAACCCTGCGGTAATTGTCACCGCTGTTCAACCCAATCTTGTAAACCCCTGTTCTTGTGGGATAAGAGGCGTCCCATGGGCACTATGCCCTTCCTTGTACAGTTGCAATTTCAAAGTTAAAATCCGGGGGAGTAGGCCTCAGCCGAACCTTCATTTTTTTTTTTTTAACAGTAGAAAATTAATAAAGATTTTTTTAGTCTCTAAATTCTCAACAGGAAAGATGAACTCCTTCGAATTGTCCGCGTTCCTATTTAATCTTCACTAAAATTGCCTACGATAATATATTCGGAATGTCGCCAAAATGAGATAAATCTGAAAAAACTAAAAATAATTCGTCAGTTTAGATCACCAATAAAAGTAAGATCCTCAAATATACCGTTGCCCATTATTTTACGCTGTAAAATTACACATTGAATCATAGAGTTACAATTTGTATAAACAATCTGTTGAACCTCTCAAAGAGAGTGGCATTAGCTGAGTTTTCTTCTGTGTGCCTCAGCATTTCTACAGTAGATTTCTCCGTGAAACTGCGTAATCGATGCTTTCTTTGAACGTCCCGTCCTGAAAACATTGAGGAGATGCGTTGCACAACTGTGGTTTCTGCGTTTCTGTTGTTATTAGGACTCGCAGAATTACAATGGAATGAGTCTTAATGTATTGAGTCGCTGGAGTGCGTATAGAAGTAGTTGGTTCCACATATCCACAGGCCCCGGCATACACCAATGCAGGCAGTCATGGGGTGCACTGTCCGGTACTTCTTCACCTCTGTAAATGTCGGGATGCCCATCAGGACGCAAAAATGAACTCTGTGTAGTATTCAGAAGGAAGAGATTCGGCGATCCTTGATTCACCAACGCCATAGCTTTCTCAAACTCTTCTATTTGAACTCTGTTCATCTGACCTTGTATCCATGGCATGTTGGCATCATGCGAGGCGTACGGATGCGTCCTATTGCATTTACCTCCTGCATCCCACAGGCCATGCTCAAAATGATCTGTAGTGACTGTTCTTAGGAAAGCCACACCTCGATATTCTGTGGCTATGTATCTCAACACCGTCTCCATAGCCATCCTAAACTCAGTGAGGAAATCGAATTTCGTCACATTGACTTCTGCGTGGTCGCTGCCACCGAGAAGAGTGTTATTTGCATAGAAAATGCCTTTACGAAAATGCCAGTAACCAGTGGAAAATACGGAGATGTCGAATTCCTGCAGTTGGTACGTCCACTCCCTGTCCGGAATGTCAAGGTGTAGCGCGGCTATGTCGTTCTGATCTACGGAGTATTGTATGAGGTAAGGAGCCCACAGAATCGCCAGCGTGAAGTTGTATGAGGGGAAGAACCATTTTAATTGCCATTCGTGCTTATCCGCCTCAGCTACCTGCATTCTCTCATGCACGCAGGTTTAAGATTATGCGGATTGATCCTAAAATCGCAAGTTTCTAGAATCGCGATTGAAGATTAATTCAACGAGAGATTCGGGAGTACCTGTGTGAGTGCGCAGACGAGCGATTCCCCATGATCTCGAGCCAAGGAGTCCCCAACGAAGGCTAATCTCTTCCCTTGCAGCATCTCAAGGAAGAACGAAGCATTGAAACGAGGGAGCTCGCAATCAAACGGCTTCCATCTCCAGTAAAGGTAATCCCTATCCGGCCTCCCATTCAGCAAACAGTTCCGGAGAGGGTTTATGTACTTGCAGCTCTCATGTGTGTAAAGTAGAGAAGCACTATCGGGTATCCATTCCCCTTCCCAGAGATTGCATTGAAATACTGCAGGCATAAGATTAGAATGATCGAGTTTAGATCATACAATTTTCAGAAACCTGACGATTTGCTGCCTTAAATTTCTGAAACAGCATGATCGATTAAGATAGTTGAACGTAGAGAAGACTGATTGTTTGCGGAACGCTGTCACGAAACATGGTTCCTCTCCGGACCTGGTACTCAGGTTTTAGCCCTAAGGCAAGGCAAAAGGCCTGTGTATCTCCGGACTCTGGCTATTCCTAACAAAGTCTTCTGAGGAAGCAGGCCACTATGGTTTATCGAAGGAAAAGAGGGGAGAGCTTCCGTATGAATGTCATATGGAAAAACACGTAAAATCCGCACTTTAAAACCATGTCTAGAGCTTGCCTGAAGTTCAGTAATACATTTCAGATAATAAGAAGATAAACTTCTGATTATTCAGTGTTTGAAAAGCTTAGTATTTACAGCCAGAACTTCCGTCCAGCGTTTCGCTAACTCTAGTTCAAACGATCATGGATGCTGGCTCGATAGTCTCTTACGATAGAAGGGGAAAATAGGCTGTACATTGCTATGAAATGCAAGATGTAGTAGCACGTCTTACGAATTGGAATTCATGGTTTTCACTCGCGTAGAGGAAAAGAACCTGATTATCCCCCGTTTCCATAGCTGTTCCTGATCAGAGCCCTTGCAGGGAGAATGCTACTAGGTAACGTATTGAAGTTAGACAATGAAAGCCTCCGGGGAAAATGTCATATGGACAAACAGGCGAAACGCACTCTTTAGAACAGGAAGAGACGCATATCAGACTCTCTCACAGGAAACGCACAGATATGTGATTTCATCAAGGGCAAGTAGCATCTTGCAGATATTTGACAGTTGCAGGTAAACAACTTCGTCTAAAAGGTAATATCTAGGATAGATCGGTACAAAAGCTTTACCCCTATCGCGCACCATGATAGCGCTGAAGGGACAACTTCATGAATGCGATCTGTAAATCACAAACTTACAATCATGATGAAGAGTTACAGAGAGAAGCAAGGGATTCCAGGGCATCATTACCAGAAGATGTGGTGGCCTCGTTGGTCTTAATTGTCTCGAGCGTATTCTCAGTAGAAAATGCGACATTTTCGTTCACCGTCATGCTCATGTTGTTTACAGCAGAAATGTTCTGCGTTTGGATGTCCAAAGATGCATCGTCGTCGGATTGGGTAGTGAAGTCACCAAAACTGGGACTGGTGGCGGAATGGGTTGTATCTTCATCCAGAACGGGACTAACGTTGGCCTCGACCTCGTCAATTACATCGTCGCCTACGGGACTTACCG
The DNA here is from genome assembly GCA_020310875.1 of Ceratopteris richardii. NCBI lineage: Eukaryota > Viridiplantae > Streptophyta > Polypodiopsida > Polypodiales > Pteridaceae > Ceratopteris > Ceratopteris richardii. The sequence goes on from CM035423.1 coordinate 90,748,434, forward strand.
ACTGCTCCACCGCGACCGTATTGTAGACAATGTGATCAATCTCTATCTCACTGTTAATGCTGTGGGACACTGTAATATGGCGGTCCATTGTGCTCGAGAGAAATAGATCTGAGTTCTGATATGGGCGGAGGAGGAGCCAAAGGCAACTTATCGTGAAGAAAGCTACCAGTCCTAAGTAGAGAAACAGGTTCCAGCCGGCATGGACTGATACTGAGTACTGCTGCTGTAGGGTGCTCTGTGACGAGCCTCGACGACTCAATTTCTCTTCTGTCATTGTAATGCGGTTGGGATTAGCTATGGAGGAGAACCTTCCTGCACTGTCTTTACAACGCATGCTAAGCATGAACTGCCTTTACAACGCCCAATTCGTGGATGTACGCCCACCTTCCTACCCAGTAGGAGAAACTACGACATGCGCCATAGGAGATGTAATGAATGAGCGAGAATGCAATAGTATCCCTTTGAGAGCATGAAGGAGAAGCAGAAGGATCATTGCAGAATGAGAGGCGCGAAGAATTGACGCGAAGGACCTTGAAATTTGGCAATGAAAGAAATACAGGCTCGCGAGTCGCGACTCGCGACTCGCAACTAAGTAATCGAATATTTTTTTCTTTTGAGGAAGCACGTTCGTACTCACTAGAAAAGACATTGCATGCGTCTTTTTCCGATGTGTAGATCTGTCAGTGTTCCGCCGGCCATTCACACTTAACGGTGCAACAATGTTATTTGGTTTTGTGCCGCCGCCTAGTGCGAATACAAATGCCGGTGAAAATAACAAATGAAATGAGCTAATTTCATTTTTTTCATAATTTGAATAATTTGACCATAAAAAAATGAAAACAAAAGATTGATTTATCATTTTATGAGATAATCAAACGTTTTATACATAACATGATAAAGAACTTGGAAATGAGATAAAGCAAATGAAGACGATCGAAATCAGATAGTTTGTTTTTGAATATATTCAGAGCATATTAGGTGTATGTTGATCAATATTTTATTATTTTTTATCTAGGCTTAGTGTCCTTGGGATCCCCTATATCCTATAAAGTAGGGGTAGGATGTAATACCTATGGAAGTCCAAAACTGGTAGGAGACCTAAGTTTTGACAGGTAGCTAACGATTTAAATCGAGTTATTAAGAAGGTTAATGATTTTTTCATCGCTCTCATGAGTGACCCATTACCTTTAATCTTGTTGTTTTCCAAGGTAAACATCCTATAGTGTCTGAAAGGTGGAGATTTTTTACAATTACATATTTTCTACCTAACAACCCTAAGGATTTTTCAATCAACCATTCTTTCAGATTGGCATCAAAGTTGATCACACATCTTTCTTTCCATACCTTCCAAAGTGCTTCAACTCTAATGGCTTTCCACAAGGCAAAAGAATCTTCAATTGTTTCACCAAATAACACCTGTTCCTAGTTGATTTGCCTTTGCAAACTCAAAATCCTAATAAGAGAATGCCATATCATGTATCATCTTGGGCACGAGAAGAAGAGATGGCCAAGGTCCTTTCTGCCTGGTCATCAGTGCTTGCACCAGTGAAGGGGCCCATAGATTTTATTCACGTTGGCTTTGGTCTAGACTCCAAGGTGGAGGATTTGCCACATAAGAACCATTTTTTTGTTCTCGATGAGACGATGTCACATGTCCCCTCACATAATTTTCCATGTGATGCTAGTCAAGGTGCTTATAGATCCTCATAGTTTTATCCAATTTATTATTGTTGATCCAATTTATTATTGTTGATCCATGTTAATCCATCAATCTAAGGGAGATATGCTAGTCAAGGTGCTTATAGATCCTCATAGTTTTATCCAATTTATTATTGTTGATCCAATTTATTATTGTTGATCCATGTTAATCCATCAATCTAGGGTGGGTCATTCTCGAGAAGAAGACGAGTCTTTGAGCTATTCTAAGCATTGATTCTGTGTCTGACAATTCAACAATCATCATAATCAACTCTCCTAATAGGTTCAATGTCCTCAAATCTTATATGATGACCTCTTTCATTTTTCCAAAGATGTTTCCATTTACTTATCCTTTGTCCCATAGCTTCTTTTCTCTTTGGATGTTCTCCGAGTCAACTTCTTATATTCCCCTTATAGGAAACCAAACAGAGTAATTTTTCCTAATCCCAACCATCCACTTGCAATCTTCATTAACCTTGATATATGGTTTCATCTTGTTCCATCTCTTACATATGGAAGAAATGAGGTCTCAACCTTTTTGAATCACTAGATATTGTGAAAACATCAAGCTGAGCAGATCAAGATTCTTCCACCTAAGGATTCTTGTAAGCATAAGAGAGGATTTGTTTCTAAGAATGATTGTAGCCCATGAAGCTTCCAGGTTGCACCACGATTTGACCAACCACTTGGTTGCCAGCTTATGTGCAATACCCCCCACATCCAAGATGCCCAACCCACCAGAATCTTTTTGATTAGCACACAAGACTCACTTGATTTTGGGAACACCCCTCCTATTGGGATCACCACTCAAGAGGAAATTTCTACAAGTATTTTCAAGCTTCACTAACTCTTTGTCTTTTGGTCTCCAACATTAATTCAAAGGAACATCTTTGCAAGTGATAAACCTCCACTAGGGTAATGTTGAAGGGGAGAATTTCTTCTTGATAGTGTTTTCAAAAGGAACACGTTGGACCTCATTTTGTATAGGAAACTAGAGGAAATACTTCCTTTCACATATGGAATAACAAGAAATTAGTGATTATTATATAAAATATAATAACATAAGATATAGGATATATTATATGTTATATATTATATATTAAATTCTATTAATTAAACTACTTATGTTACCTAACACTCAAGAGTCAAGTGAGTTGTGAATGATCCTCACTATCATGTGGGCTATTCCCATTAGGCATGTGCATTGATTAAGCCTTAACTCTTGAGAGTTAAGGTCCTCGAATATCGACCAACTAAAGTTGTGGAGCCAACTTAAGTGCCAAGTTCCTACTTGAACCAGAAGGCTTGAAAGCTGGGTGGAAAGGGACTAGTGAGCGCAATGAGGTTATGAGCGAGGAGAACTTATGTGATGATGTCAATGAGGCTTGAGCAATGAGGTGCTAGGCTCGAAAGTTGAGCAATGAGACCAATGCCCAATGCCCATGTATTGAGTCATATAAATTGGTAGGAAGGCAAGCTTTTGTATGTTGAATATCTAGCTATGAGGAATCACAAGATTTGACAATGTTATCTCCTTCCCTACAGGAAAGGCTATGACTAGATATCTACTTCAACAAATAATTATTTATGTTTTCTTGTGCCCTCTTTTTTGTGCATTCGCATAGTTTGAGCTTTCTATCACAATCTCAATTAACTTTTTCAAGTGTTTTGATCGTTCGCATGCGGGTGAGTTTAATTATGTGAAGGTTATCTTCACATCAGATGTCATCTTTAGTGGGTGTGTATGCCTGCATGAATACCTTGTATATTTTATCAGCAACAAACGTGAATTTCTCATGTAACACAAAACCTCAATGTTTAAAATGCCAAAAAAGACTTATTCTAAATTGTTTATATGGATTTGGCACACACAAAATGGCGTCCCCAAGCTTGATGACTGCAAACACAATGAGATTTCCTTTTCTTTTTTTAATGGAGGTTCAGCCGAGGTCTACTTCCTTGGGCTTTAACTTTGAAATTCCAATTGTACAAGGAAGGGCATAGTAACCATGGGACCTCCTTATCCCACAAGAACAGGGGTTTACAAGACTAGATTGAACGGCGGTCACAACTACCACACGGCTAGTCAAACGATGGCACATCAGCCATATGCTTCATCATTCCAAGTTATACATGTCCCTTACATGTGGTCAGCAGGGATTGAACCCTCGCCCCTGCCTCAAGAGGCGAGAGGCCCAACCAACTACCTTAACGGCCTGGGATGCACTTTTGTACAGATTTCCTTTTTCTACAGAATAAGTTCCTACCATTAACAATAATTGAAGTGTATTATTTAGAGCAACGCACTTTTGTGGCTTGATATTTTTTCAATATCGTTAAGCACATGAAGGTAGGATGGATCAATCTTCTTTACCTCAATGGTTTTGTGGCAATGTTTCAATTCGACTTTCTTATTCTTCGATTCATGCATGAATCTTATCATTACCTTATTGTTGAGCGTGAAGGTGACACAAAATATACTTAGGTTTGGAGAGTTATTGTTTTTCTTATTTTAATCACAATTCATACTTTTGAAATTTTTGGCTATGCGTTTGCACTTCCTTAAAGGATTAACTTGCAACTTATATATGAAGGATTTGTGGTGGGCGTGCTATTTATGAGATCAACTAATATGGTTATTTGATCATTTCTTCTTTTTATGCTATGTCATGATTTGTTGATCTCTAAACTTAAAACTTGGGTTTGTGAAGCAAAATGGAGAAGATTGGAGAACACGACCAATTCAAGCGATTAGGGCAATCAGAGAACCTCTTATGGCCCTTGTCGCTTGAATTGATTGTGTCCTCAAATCTTCTCCATTTTGTAATATTCCTACTCTTGAGGCTCTATATAGCTTGTTAATCACTAATTAAAAAGCATGATCGATTCAAGCGAAGAGAGCAATCCGGGAACTTCAAATGGCCCTAATTGCTTGAGTCGGTCATGCCCTTTGATAAATAGCCCTAATTGCTTGAAGATTGGTGGACACAAACAATTCAAGCGATTAGGGCATTCAGAGAACCTCAAATGGCCCTTGTCGCTTGAATTGGTCATATCCTCCAATCTTCTCCATTTTTTTATATTCCTACTCTTAATGCTCTATTTAGCTAATCACTAACATGGAGAATTTCTTTATCCTTTCACAACAATGATATGTCTTTGAACAATAGAAACCTTCCATCATAAACCTCTTCTTGCAAATCACCATTCAAGAAAGCCATTTTTATGTCCAATTGATGTACTTTCCAACCTTGATGGACAACCAATGCAACAACGGTATGAATGGTAGTCATGCATGAAGTAGGTGCAAAAGTTTCCTCATAATCAATGCAAATATTGTTGCACATATCCTTTGGCAACCAATCTAGCTTTGTAGCGATCAATGCTACCATCAAACTTTCTCTTAATCTTGTAAACCCACTTTGTACCGATGGCAATTTTTCCTTTTGGCAATTCACATAACTCCCAAGTACCATTCCTATGTGTGGAATCCATTTTTGATTGCATAGCACTCATCCATTGTGGATCATCACATGCATCCTCAAAAGTAAGTGGCTCTTCATTACATGCTATTGCAATAAGAGAATAATCCACAAAATTACTTGATGCATGGTGAGAGCTTGATCTTGTTCTACCAAGTAAAGGTGCACTCAATTTGTTGTTCTGCAAATTTTGTTTTAGCCACTTTGGCATACTTTGTGCACTCTTGATAGACATGCATCCATTATGTAATATGATGAAGAGTGTTAATCTCCAAAAGAACAAGCTATCCTTGATGTTAGACCACCTCTATATCAAGAATAACTTTAAACTTCAACCAATTTTGGAAGACAATTACCAAACTGCCAAGACTTTAGCTAACTGTGAAGGAAGTCACTTCACAGAAAAGTGTGCTGCACATTACTCACTCATTTACTAATCAATTGTGTAAAGTTTCTCATGAAACTTTGTAAAATGTGTTGCTTAGAGTTTGTGCACCTTCTCCAAGTTTAAAAACTTCAAACCCTTAAGTAGATTATGAGAAATGATCCAAACAATCTACCTATGTCTAAAACTGCTTTCTTGTAGAATCGACTTTGACACCTGCAACTTCTAACACATAGTTCTCCCAAACTAGAACCCATTTAAGCAAATGCTTTTAGCCATAGATGGCTTACCTTCCAACTTAGATTTTGACTCCTCATTTGTGTAAAAATTTACATTGTGCACTTAGAACTGATCAATTCTTTGATCATCGAGATTGCGCTTATTTCAGAAGACACTCAACGCTTTCTCACATAAAGATGTTCCTATACAAAATTCTCTTTGCCTGTTTGGAATTAGGCTCTTAAAATTTAACCATAGATAGATTAACTATGGAGTTAGATGTCTACAAAAGGATTTTTGATATAATCAAACACAGAAGGAGAAATGGAGAAAAGATCGATGCGCAATTCTCTGAACATTCTTTCTATTCAACTCATCATACATCTGATGGGTGATACAAACACTACTCATCTATATTTCATCTCTCTATATCTATTATGACCATATACATGTATATATATATATATATATATATATATATATATATATATATATATATATATATATATATATATATATATATATATATACATACATATGAGTATTGATTCGTCATTACTTCAAGTACTTTGAAGTATTTACAAAACTAATGTACATATGTTTATAGAACTTTTCTTCTTGAACCTTCACTTCACTTCATGAAGTTAGACTTCAATCTTTTCTTCATATCTTCCTTTCTATGCTTCATATAATCACCAATTGTTGATTGTCTTGCTCCAACAACTCCCCCTCAATCATCAATTGTGATTATCTGCATCTTCTTTATTCCTGCCATATCTTTAAACCTCTGCAACTTTGGTCCATCCAAGCTTTTTTTCATCATATCTGCAAGTTGATCTTTTGTAGGAGTATGTATAACTTATATTTCTTTATCAACAACCTTCTCTCTCAAAAAATGATACTGAATTTCAATATGTTTAGTTCTAGCATGAAATACAGGATTTGCTACCAAATATAAAGAACTCATATTGTCTCCACAAATGATAGGAGTACTCAGAATAATATCAAAACTCTTCATAAGAGTTTTTAACCATATTATTTCCTTTGCAGCTTCTACCATGCCTTTGTATTCTGCTTTTGTAGATGATAAACCAATTGTATGTTGCTTCTTAGAGCACCATGAAATTAGCTTATCTCCCACATAACACAAATATCCATGTGCTGATCTTCTATCATCAGAATTACCTGCCCAATCTGCATCACTGTATATTTTGACTCTTGTATCTGAAGTAAATCCATAGTACAAACCTTCTTTAAGTGTGCCCTTGATGTACCTAAGTACTCTTTGTCTTGCAATCCAATGTTCCTTTCTAGGACAATGCATGAGATAGAACTCCAACTGCATATGATAAGTCAGGGCTTGTTAATATAGCATAAATCAAGCTACCCACCAAACTCTGATAAAGCTTCATATCTTTGAATTCTTCTCCTCCATATCTACTCAATCTATGATTCACCTCCATTGGAGTTGGTGCTATCCTCCAATCTTCCATTTTAAATTTGGTTAGCAAATTTTTCAGATACCTTTCTTGAGTTACATATACTCCATGTTGAGTATATGAAATCTCCATTCCCAAAAAGAATGACAAATTTCCCAAATCACTGATTTTGAATTCTTTCTCCATCTGCTTCTTAATCATGTGTATACCTTTGTCATCTGTTCTTGTAAGTATTATGTCATCAACATAAATACAAACATAAATAAATCCATCTTCACTTGCTTTAACTAGCAAGCTACTATCTGCCTTTGATGCTTGAAATCTAAGTTCCTTCAAGAACTGTACAAGCCTATAATTCCATGCCCTTGGGGCTTGCTTCAAACCATACGAAGCTCTCTTGAGCTTACACACATGATTTAAATACACTTGATCTTTGAAACCATCTGGTTGTTCCATGTAGACTTCATCTGAAATATAACCATTCAAAAGTGCATTCTTCACATCTAATTGAGATAATTTCTAACCTTTGCAAGCAGCAATTGCTATGAGAGTCCTTATGGTTGTCATCTTTGCAACAGGACTATAAGTTTCATCATAGTCCACACCATATGTCTGTGCATATCTCTTTACAACAAGCCTGGCTTTGTACCTAGATACACTTCCATCTGCAAACCTTTTTGTTTTGTAAACCCATTTACATCCAATGATTTTCTGACTATTTGGTTTAAGAACCAAATCCCATGTCTCATTTTCCATCAATACATCATATTCTTCCTGCATATCTTTTTCCCAATTCTTCTTTCCTTTGGCTTCATCATATGTGGATGGATCTTCATTTGCTTTTAACATATAATCATAATCTTTAGTAGTCAAGAATGAAGTATCATAGCTATACCTTGTAGGTTGCCACTTGTGCCTAGATGATCTTTTGAGTTCTCCACTTCTTGAAATTTCTGGTTCATCATATTCTGGATCAAACCTTGGCCTTTCTTCTACTTCAACTTGTCCTTCATTACTCTCTTCTTCATCACATATTTGAACCCTTAATTTACCTTTCTTCTGATCTAAGGTATCTTCATCACCTGCATGAACATTAAGTGTACCTACATACCAAGTACCTTCCTCATCAAATGTAACATCCTTAGACACAAGGAATTGCTTTGTAGATGGACTCCACAACCTATAGCCCATATGCTTGTCATCATAGCCAATGAACACATACTTCTCTACTTTAGGTTCCAATTTATGTCTCAATTGAGATGGCACATATGCATATGCCAAACATCCAAATATTTTACAATGATCCAATGTAGGTCTCTTACCCCACCAAGCTTCATATGGTGTTATACCCTGCAAAGCTTTACATGGTAACCTATTGACCAAATATGTGGCTGTGTTTACAGCCTCAGCCCACAAATAATTAGGACAATTTTTCTCCTTCATCATTGATCTTGCAAACTCAACAAGAAGAGCCTTCCTTCCTTCTTTCCTGTAACAATTTGTTTATACCCTTGACTAGGGTCTTCAACATAAACTCCATCATTATCCTCATATCCTTTTTCCACAATCTGTTCTACATTAATCAAATTCTTTGGAATTGTAGGAACATACAAAACCTTACTCAAGAGAGTACTTCCATCTTTGGCTTTAATTGAACCAATTGACTTCACTTTGTGCTTTGTATTGTCACCTGTTTGAACTATGTGATTTATTGCCTTATGATCTAGATCAGTCATCAAAGCAATGTTTCCACTCAGATGATTGCTACATCCTGATTCAATATAAAATACTCTCATGTCTTCATGTGAGGCTTCACATGTTGCATTCATAATAAGAGTTGAATCTTCTTTCTAGTTTGATGCATAATTGTAGTAGGTGTTATTATAGGATTGATTTTGGAAGTTTCTTCCTCCACTTCTTCCAAAAGAATTCCTACCACCTCTTCCTCTGAAGTTTCCTCTCTGATATCTGCCACCTCTTCCTCTTTGATTAAAGTTTTGATTAAAATTACCATTGCTTTGATTATTATGCCAACAATCATGAGATAGATGATTGGTCTTACCACATATCCAACAAGCTCTAACATTATCTTTGTTATTTCTGCCTCTTCCTCTACTTCTGCCACTTCCTCTTCCTCTCAGGAAGTTTGCTTGACTTGGAGTACCTTCATCTTCAAATGATTGTTGCTTTCCTTTGCTAGCTTTCTTCTTGTCTTTAGAATACATTGCATGACTTGCACTCTTATCAACATCTCCTTTGATATCATTCTCAAAAGTTAGCATACGTCCTAACAATTGATTCAAATCAGGAGTGAAATGATCTAATGAAAGTTCTGTAGACAATATAAAAGGCTTCCACTTCTCATCTCCTCTTAGCCCTCTGAGAATTTGTCTTACAAACTTATCTTCTTCAATATCTTCATCAACTGCACCTAAAGAATCAACAATGTCTTTCATCTTTGTCACATAATCAGAGATTGATTGTGAAGTCTTCTTCTTGAATGTAGTAAACTCTGCCCATAATGAAGCTTTCCTTGATTTGGTTGTATTCTGAAAATGCTCTTCCAAAGCATTCCATATGTCGCTTGCACTTTCAAGTCCTCTGATATGAGGAAGCAAATAATGATTCACTACCATGTAGATTATGCTCCTTGCTTGAGCATCCTTCTTCATCCAAATCTTTATATCTGCAAGCTCCTCCCTAGTTGGAACACTAGGATCTTTGAACTCTGGCTTTTCTTCCTCTTCTGTGATGTATCCCATCAGATCTTTGCTCATAAGATGAGCTTCCATTCTCATAGATCAAGCTGGATAGTTATCTCTATCCAACTTCTCAATTTGGAGACTATCTCCCATCCTTTCTTCACCTCTACTATCAAATCTTTAATCCTTATAAGGAATGAATGTACCTTTTCTTCGAAGTTTACTCCTTCTGATCCTTATGATTGCTTCTGTGTGTCTCCCTTCCATTTTTCTTTCACACTTTATCCTTTTGAATCTTCAATGTTTGAAATTTGTATATCTGCAGCAGTCTGTCCCAAACTAGAACCCGTTTAAGCAAATGCTTTTAGCCATAGATGGCTTACATTCCAACTTAGATTTTGACTCCTCATTTGTGTAAAAATTTACACTGTGCACTGAGAACTGATTAATTCTTTGATCATCAAGATTGCACCTGTTTCAGAAGACACTCAACACTTTCTCACATATAGATGTTCCTACACAAAATTCTCTCAGCCTGTTTGCAATTAGGCTCTTAAACTTTAACCATAGATAGATTAACTATGGAGTTAGATGTCTACAAAAGAATTTCTGATATAATCAAACACAGAAGGAGAAATGGAGAAAAGATCGACGCGCAATTCTCTGAACATTCTTTCTATTCAACTCATCATACATCTGATGGGTGATACACACACTACTCATCTATATTTCATCTCTCTATGTCTATTACGACCATATACATGTATATATATATACATATGAGTATTGATTCTTCATTACTTCAAGTATTTTGAAGTATTTACAAAACTAATGTACATATGTTTATAGAAATTTTCTTCCTGAACCTTCACTTCACTTCATGAAGTTAGACTTCAATATTTTCTTCATATCTTCATTTCTATGCTTCATATAATCACCAATTGTTGATTGTCTTGCTCCAACCTAATACATCATTAACATGTACATCATGTAGATGTTCTAAATTTCATGCTCATTTTCAGCCATATTATGTAATACATGCACACCATGGATGGGGCTGAATTTCATGCTCATTTTTAGCCATATTTTTACACAAATGTTCAGCCATATGTGGCTGGAAATTTCCAGTAGTTTCAACATTTTTTGGCTGAAAAATTTCAGCCATGTTTGGTTGAAAATTCTCTACATTTTTAACTCTATTTTGCTGGAATTTTTCAGCCCTTTGAGCCTTAGTTGGCTGGTCTACATGGCCATAGTCAAGTGCACCATTTTGGAACAAATCCATGACTGTATTGAACACATCTTGTGAGCTAACTATTAGCTGTTTTTTGCATTCAAGTAGAGGGAAAACTGAATTTTCAGCGAATATCACATCTCGACTCACAATAATTATGTTTGTCAATGGATGGTACAAACTATATCCCTTACTTTTAGCACTATAACCAACAAATATACATTTCTTTGCTTTGTCATCAAGTTTGTTATGTTGTTGTGATGGCACAAGAGCATATTCCAAAGAACCAAAGACACACATATGACTAACCATGGGCTTATGTCCATTCGAAGCCTCATACGGAGTGATGACTCTCAATGATTTTGTAGGGTAGTGATTCAACACATATTTTGCACACATGACCGCTTCCATTGAAAACTTATCAAGAAGGTGCTTTCCTTTAACCATATATCGTGCCATTTCAAGTTGAGTTCTATTTTTATGCTCGACAACACCATTTTGCTGAGGTGTATATGGCACCATACATTGGTGTGAAATACCTCTTTCACAAAGAAAAGCATTAAAATCATGATACATGTATTCACCACCATGATCCATGCATAGAGTCAAAAGCTTTTGTGAAGAAAAATTTTCAGCCATAGCTAAAAATGCTTTGAAGCAAGAAAATACCTCATTCTTTGCTTTCATAGGATACACCCATGTATGGTGAGTAGCATCATCAATGAAGGTAACAAAATATACATGCTTCCCAAAAGATGGAGTCTTGACGAGACCACATACATCACTATGAACAAGCTGCAATTTTCTTGTAGTGTGTGTATGACTATCTTTTGGAAAAGAAGCACGATGCATTTTTCCAGAATGCAGCCTTCACATGCATGCTTTTCAATGGAATCGTGTAGCCAAACCAATAACCATGTCCTTCTTTTGCAAGTAAAGCAAATTATTGAAGTTCAAGTGACCAAAATGACCATGGCAAAAGCTCCATTTCAGCCATGGAAGAAGTATGAGCAACCAAGGCATTTGAGGCAGCCCCCTTGTATGTATCCTTGCATTATAAACCATTACATAATGCACCGGACATCACAATAATATCACCATTGTTGAAATCATGAACCATACACTTATCATCAACAAAGTGTACATGAAGTCTAGCTTTGGCAATCAATGGAATTGAAATTAAGTTCTTCTTGATATCGGGTACATATAATGCGTTTTTCACCAGAATCACACCTCCATTTGTAGCTATAAGATCAATTTCTCCTACTCCAATGATAAGATAAGAGGCATTGTTTGCACACACCACATGTCCTCCTTTGGGTGCATCTTTCAAAGATACAAAGAACCTTTTGCATGAAGTTATGTGCTTTGAAGCATGTTAGTCGGCCACCAGATTGGCAACTGTATAACTGAATCTTGTTTCGCACGCGCGAAAAGTTGTTACAAAGACATTTGTAATCTTTATATAAAGCAATGTAAAAGAGACGCAAGGTAACGATTCGTGGAATCACTAGACTGTCTGTCTGGGTGATTGTCTTTGTCATTACTGTGTGTCGAGTTGGTTAAGCTAGAGTACTGTGTTTCATTTCTATGTTGTATTATCGACACTTGTTCGGGTTGCTGTAGTGTTTGCTTGTCTAATTTTTGAGTATTTTGAGTATACTGTGTGTATCCGTGTTGTTTGTCTATCGATCTCTGTTGTGGCTGTGAGTTTTATTTACATCCAGTAGATCGTCGGACTGTTGTCTGAGAGAGTCGTTCTGCAGGTCTCCGTGGTGATTGTTCTGTTAAGTACGTATATCGTGGTGCCCCTCTTTCTTGAAATGTTCTACCAATTGTTTGGTGAAGTCTGTGTAACTGTGGTAGTGTCCCAAAAAACATTGTGCAGGATTGTGTTGTCCTCAGTATTGAGATCTGTACTTGTACGGTGAGATTTGGCTACAGTAATGGTTATCTCCAGTGTGTGTTAATCTTCAACACTGTGTGTCTGAACTGTTGAGTCCTCCTGTGTTTTCGGTTTGTAGGATTGTGAGCGCTATTCGGTGAAGGTTGAACTACTGTTAAATGTTACAGTAGTGTATATTTGGAAAAAGGGTTCTGAGATAATTTGGTATTACGATACTGATAGTCTGGTACAGTGTGTTCGGCAGACTCTGATAGAGTTAAACTGATGAACCGTAAAGATCGAGAATGAGATACCAATTCTGGATAAAATCCTGAATGTTGGTATATTGTGTTGTGAAGTAATTTTGGGAAACAAGCATAGGGCCTCTGTCTTTACAGACCCCTTCCACTCCCAAGAACCCAATACTCGTTTAAACGCGCTTCTGACAGTAGAACAGCGTTTAACACTGGCGCCGTCTGTGGGAAGGTGGCACTTAACTATCAGCAAGTGGCACCAGCATATTGCAAATCGATTGTGAAAAGTGACTGTAGATTGTAAATCGACAGTAATAGTACGCGATTAGTACAAAAGATGATACATGCCGGTTACTAGATCCGGTGAAACGTATCCGAAGAACCGATAGCCTTGGGTATCTAATTTGCTAAGGACGCCTCAAGGAGGTAGAAGCGTAGATAGGTTTAACCTAGCTCCCAAGAAAGTGAAGAACCTTAGTAGTGATTCCGGCCATATTCGGGTGGAACGCACTACATTTCTGGCAGATTCCGGTGCGATTTCGGCACAGTTTGTCGAAGGTATAGTAACTCTAGAATCTATCGGGATGCAGCGTGAAGTTAATTTAGCACCATTGGGTCAAGATTCGAATTTGTATACGAATAGAAATGCCTTAGCCAAAGAAATCTGTGAAGGAGAAAAAGCACCTTGTTTTGGTGAAAAATCGACACCTTCCGGTGTTATTCCGGTACCAGTTATTGAAAATTCACAATTTTTCGGTGACGATTCGCCCTTTCTTGGTGAATCTTCAGTCTAGTCATCGTTATTGGGAATAAGCTTTCCTACATTTGACATCAAGAAGGAAGGTATTTCGAACCGAGATTCGAAACATACTAAACAAGATTATCGAACCGGAAAGTGCACAGGCTGACGATACATATTTTGACGATCCAGATATTCAGCCTCGGGATACATAAGCTAGTCACAATACAACCATCAGCACAATGAACGGGCAACAACAACAACAACAGCAGCACCAACAACAGCAACAACAACAATTATGTCCACCAAGGCCGACTCCAACAGGAGTAACGTACACTAAATTCGGTGGATTTCCAGGGGATGACCCAGATGCTCGTGTACGCACATTTGAGATAAGCTACGCAGTACTCAACCATCCACCTAATCCGGCGTATAAAGCTATTGTCTTCCAGTCTACATTGGTTAATGAAGCAGACACATGGCTTACAGAATATGATATTAACCACTTCGACACCTATGAAGCAGTAAGGGATGCATTTTTGCAGAGATTCAGGCTAAAGAGGAATCCAACCGAAATTTTTGACTACCTACAAAACAATAAACAGAAGATAAATCAAACAGTGCAGGAATATGCCACCCTATTCAGAACTCATTTGAGGCAGTTACCTCCAGCACATGCCAACCTACCGGATGATGTTATCACTCGTTTATCAATGGTTTGACTCCGCAACTCAAACAGATAATGATCATACGCTGTGTAGGAGCTATGACGCTAGATGCAGTGATTGCAATGGCTTTGCAGCTGGAAAACAAGGTTGGAGGATTTACAGAAGACTTGGAATGGTTAAAAGCAAATAAAAATGTTGCAGAAGATCCGACTAGACAGATATACTGCACCCATTTACAAAAACTCAGGGCACACCAGTGTCACTTGTGCACTTAATCAGTTGTTTTGCGCTATCTGCAACACGACCGGGCATACCACCAAAAACTGTGCATACAACGCCAAAGTGCAGGGAACCGAAACTGTCAATGCTATTATACAGGAGCCAGGACAGCCAACCAATCATTATGTACCTCCGCAAATGAGAAACAACCAGCAACAAGGCTATCGAAATTACAGAGGACAGAGAAATAATAACTACAATGCAAACGGTTGGCAGGCTGGACCAGCACAGGAAAATACTAATTTGCCACCACCTCGCTGCCATTTTTGTGGTGAATTTGGTCACATTAGAAGATTTTGTAAGGATGCAGCTGAGTATGATCAGAGGAATAAAGAACGACAAAACCCAATGACTAATATGGTACAAATCACACCAGTAGAAACGCAAGCTGTAGTAATTCAGACACGATCCGGTAAGCAACTACAACTAGCAGCAGAAGTTTTTGAACCAGGCATACATGAACAACAAAGGATGTATGATAAGGCAAGTCAATGGACCACCGCCGAACCTCGAGTGTTTCCAGATCCTATTCCGGTGACCCAGGCTCCGTTAACCAAGGAAGGAACACAAAAACAAGATTCCAATTCAGTAGCAGGCACATCATATTCAGCAGAAACATCATCTTCAGCTAGCGCATCATCTTTAGAATCGGCGGAAAACACAATTCAATCACATAAGGCTTGGGAAATTTTATCTAAAGCGTCCATTACTCTTCCTCTTGGCCAATTACTTGCACTAGTACCAAGAGTTCGACAACAATTCCAACAACAGTTCAATCCTGTACCTTCTTGCATTCCAGCAACAGCGACAGTGCAACCGGAATCTGATTCTACGGTCGATCATTCGGTTCCTTTAATTACGGTATGACATAAAAATCATAAAATTACACAGGTACTAATTGATGGAGGATCTGGTGTCAACATTGCTACTGCCGCACTATGTAAAAAGCTAGGATGGATCGAAATCGAACCAGTTTAGTTTTTTGTCAGAATGGCTGACCAATCAAGAGTCCATCCAGTAGGACTTGTCCGAAACGTGCCAATCACTTTGCAGGGTACAACATTTAAGATGACCTTTGTCGTCCTAGAATTACCGAAATCCACCCTTGATTATAATCTTCTTTTTGGCCGTCCTTGGCTAAAGCAAGCTAAGGTTATACAAGATTGGTCTGCACAGGAACTCACTTTCAAAGATAATAATCGTAAATATGTTGTAAAACTAGATGCTATACAGCCTTGCGAATTGCATGCTAAACCGTATTTTGCAAAACCAGTTCATATGTTAGATGGGTTGTCAGATGATGAAGAAGAAGAGTTTTTTAAGAATAATATTGATTTGATCTCCCTAGGAAGTGTTTATCTACAATCTGTTGTAGATAATTGGAATCCCGCAGTTTGTACGGTGATGCCTGTAACAAAAGAAGATAAGAAAGAAGATACCACTACTATAGATGACGCTGATCTACAACAACTTTTTAAGCCAGCTAACGATACAGAGAAGCCCCGACAATTTTATGTCCCAGAGGATCAATTGATCACCTATAATTTAGGAGATGAGGACCATCTGCGTCCTGTCAAGATAAGGGAAAGACTACCGGAATTATTTCAAGCAGACTTAATCCAGCTACTCCGAGAGTTCTCTGACGTCTTTGCATGGGATTACAAAGATATGAAAGGTTTGGACCCGCACATCTATCAACACAGGGTCATGCTGAAGCCGGAAGCAAAGCCAATCAAGCAACCCAGCTACCGGCTGAATCCGAACTATGCATCACAGGTAAAAGCAGAACTTGATAGGCTACTCAAAGTCGGATTCATTGTACCAGTAGAGCATGCTGAATGGATCTCACCAATTGTTATTGTTCCTAAAAAGAATAAGCAACTGTGAATTTGTGTTGACTACCGAAAACTGAACGCAGCTACGGTGCCTAATCCATTTCCGCTACCTTTTCTTGACACAATGCTTGATAGAGTAGCAGGACATGAAATGTATTCATTCCTAGATGGATACAGTGGGTATAATCAAGTTAGAATGGCTGAGCAGGATATACCGAAGACCACCTTCATTACCAATTGGGGTGTTTTTGCTTGTACCGTAATGTGGTTTGGATTAAGAAATGCCCCAAGTACTTTTCAGAGGTGTATGCAAGAAATATTCTCCCCTTACCTTACCTCGTTTATGCAAGTTTATCTTGATGATTTTTCGTTATTTGGAAAAATGGTAGCACACTTGTTCCATTTACGGTGTTGCTTTGAGAAGTGCAGAGAATACAGACTCTGTTTGAACCCAAACAAATCTGTGTTTGCGGTTTCCTGTGGAAAGCTACTTGGCCACATTGTATCTGCACAAGGTATACAGGTGGATCCAGATAAAATTACAGTTGTGTTAGAAGCACCTGTGCCCACTACACCTAAGGAAGTGATGCGCTTCATGGGCCAAGTAAGATGGCATGGTTGGCACTTACGGTGGCTTGCTCATTTGGCAATACCACTGAATAGGTTAATAACCAAGACTCCTCGACAATTTGAGTGGACTCAAGAATGCCAAATTTTTGATCGTCTAAAGGGATTACTAACACAGGTTCCAATCCTACAGCCTCCTGACTGGGATCGTCCATTTCATATATTTGTTGATGCTTCAGATATTACCATTGGCAGTGTTCTAATGCAACACACCGATAAGTGGTTTTGGCCTGTGTACTATGCCAGCCAAAGGCTTGCTCCTGCTGAGAAGAATTACTCTGTAATCGAAAGGGAATGTCTAGGTTTAGTATACTCTGTCAAGAAATTTAGGCATTATTTACTTGGCCAAAAATTTACTTTTCACGTAGATCATGCTGCACTTGTCTACCTGGTACGGCAACAACATCTAGGTGGTAGATTAGCGCGATGGGTTCTGCTCTTACAAGAATTTGATTACGAAGTGATTCATAGGCCCGACAGTTCACATGCCTTAGCAGATTTCCTTTCTCGCTTAGATTCCGGTGAAGCTCCGGTTGGTGTAGATGACACGACACCAGCGATTTATGCTTCTAAACCAACTAATGATGAAATTGCAGACCCACCTATGCCATCTACATATTATGATCAGATATTAACTTTTCTTACTGATGGATGCCTTCCTTCTCAGGCTTCTCCTGCAATGCGTAGGAAGATTGTAGTGTACAGTCGCAAATTTTGGTTAATTGATGGGGAATTATACTATATGGATCACACTGGAATTTTACTTCGTTGTATTCCACCACATGAAGTTAACTCAGTCATTATGTTGGCTCATTCAATTCCATCCGGCGGCCATTTTGCTGCAGATTTAACACACCGAAAAATTCTTCAGAGCGGACTTTGGTGGCCTACTATGTATAGGGATGTATTGTAGTTTGTCAAAAAGTGTGATAATTGTCAGAGATCTGGACACCCGTTGCAGCACCATTTTTTCCCTCTACAACCTGTCTTACCATTAGAACCTTTTCAGAAGTGGGGTCTAGACTTTATCGGACCTATTACACCACCAGCAATACTCAGCAATAATCGTTATATTCTAACCTGTACAGACTATGCAACCAGATGGGCAGAAGCATGGGCTTTAAAATCGGCCACAACTGTTTCGGTGGCAAAGTGTCTAATGAAAGATGTCTTTCCGCGTTTTGGCTTACCTCTGGAGCTTGTTACAGATCAAGGCACTCATTTTGTTAACAATTTAATAAAAGTACTCACACATTCTTTTTAGATCACGCATAAATTCAGTTCACCATATTATCCTCCTGCAAATGGTTTGGCTGAGAGTACAAACAAGACCCTACTGAATATGCTTCGAAAATTGATTCTGGAAGCACCGAAATGATGGGATCAACTGTTACTTGCAGTATTATGGGCATACAGGACTACCTATAAGGTAGCAACAGGTCTAACACCCTTCAAACTAGCTTATGGATTGGAAGCCATAGCACCCATGGAAATTATTGTGCCAACCTTACGTGTGGCTCTCACTTAGAAATTAATACCAGAAGATTCTTTATCATTTCGGCTACATACACTCAGAGAACTGGATGAGCACCGATGGCAAAGTTTTCTGACTATGCAGGAAGTACAGCTAAGACAAGCTCGAACACATGATCGCTATCTAAAGACCCCAGTTTTTACGGTGGGACAACTTGTACTATTTTACAATGCAAAGTCGAATTGCTCTGCTGGAAAATTCAAGTTACGATGGTTTGGCCCATACCGGATTTCTGAACAAATGGGCCCAGCAACTTTTTGGTTGACTACTTTGACCGGAAGTCCTCTTCCAAAAGTCATCAACGGTTCGAAGTTGCGGCCGTATCAACAAACATCTAACCCGCACTCAAACATTTCACGGTTGGCCGCGTCTTTTGGCGTTCTCTTTTCTTTCCTTTTCTTTTCTTTTCTTTCCTTTTGTTTTTGCGCGCTTAAAATAATAAGTATGTAAATATCCACGTTTTGATACCTAATTATGTCAACAGCCGCCCTGCCCTTTCCAGCTACTCATACATGCACACCGAAGTTAAGAAGTTATCATCTCAACGTCGCATGATGATTAGTGATTTTGATTGCTCTCCACTGTAGTGCATCTACTTAACCTTCTCCGTTTCGCCGAAAATCGCTATTGTGTTTGCGTCATTTGTGTGATTGTGTAAACCCTGTGCTTTGTGTCTTGTGCTTGCGTTTTCTGTGTGCGCCATGGAAGCTCTTGCAAACTATGCTGCTTTCTGTGACGGACTCCCTACCGATGTAGGAGAGTTCCTTCGCATACGTGGGTTGGCCAATTTTGCTGAACTGCCGTGGCATTCAGTGGAATCCCACCCGTTCTTTGCCCAGATAATAGCCGCTATTGCCAAAACACCTGCCAATGAGCAAAGTTGGGCTATCACATCCTACCCTCCCGAACCAATCACCTTCCAAGCTTTTGCTGAAGCGTTTAGACTCCCTCGGCAAGGTCGGGAAAATGGCCCGAGTCTGCCAGTAGCAACAATGATAGAATTGTTTCCTAGGTATTCATCAAATGAATACGCGATCCTATGTCGACCGGAACCTGAGAGATCCGCACTGCAATTCCTTGTAGCCATTCTTAACCTCTAGAAGCGAACTTATGGCATCTCTAGGCCTTTCTACTCCGCTATTGATTTAGCTGCTCGAGAACCCGTCAATTTTGCATCCTACTTCTTCCACCGCATTCACAAGGAATGCGTTTCAATAATCAAACAGGTAAACAAGGGAGGAATGCCAAGGTCGAGACTGCCACACATCATTTCTTTCCTTTTTCCGGCCATACTTGCAGCACAACCACCACCCAGAGGCCCGGTCTTGCACCATGAAGAATCGACCCAATTATTGGAAGATGATGAAGAAGACGAAGAGGAACTCAATCAACTCTTGCGCCGGAAAAGAATTAGAATCAGTTCATCCAAAAGTGAAGCACAGGGTTCAGCCAAAGGAAATGACAAAGAAGAAGAAAAACAAGACGAAGAAACTTTCCATGACACCGCAACGTCTATGCAGCACGAATCATCAGCACAGTCTTCATCAGAAGGACAACAAGAATAGGAAGATCACACTGAATCTGAAACAAGCTCGTCACAAGAGGCATCACAGCAACAATCGGAGCCAGAAAAGCGAGGAGATGAAGAACAGATCATTAAAGACGTTTTCGACGAAATTCTGAAAGCAGTTGACTCCATAGCTACCGACAATGATGAAACACAACAAACAACAGAAAAGGTAACACAACCTCACTCTGTTCTCCCGACTCCACCATCAAAACCTCCGCTCAACCCCATTATCCCTACTCCACCCATCCTGACTGAAGAACCCACTGCCTCTTCTTCCTCATCCCCAAACTATTCTCCACCGAACTCACAACAGCTTGTCACAGAATCCTCCTCTCAACCTCGTCCTCTTCTTTCGCTTCCAACACTCCCGGTATTTTCGGAGCTTGCAAATATGGGACAGATGTTAATCAATTTATCACAACAACTACCTGCGCAAATGAAGCAAGTAACAGAAAATATTCGCAATGAATTTCAACATAAAGTAGATATACTGGAGGCCGACATTAGCCCCATACAGGAAGAATTACTAGTAGCCAAAGCAGAAAATCAAGCCTTACAAGAACAGCTGAAGGAGTTACAAGCCCGGATGGTCGAACAGGTAGAAGTTACAGCACAAAGGGATGCAGCACTAACAGAGCTCCGAAAGAAGAATGAATTGTTAAATAATGCAAATGCCAAAATCTGTCAAATGAAGCAAAAGCTACAGGATAAAGAAGATGCCAGAGTAGCCTTAGGCAATTTATTAGAAGAAACCAGAGTTCAGCTACACGAAGTAGTATAGCAAAGCCAAGAGCAGCATAAGCAGTCTATGAAAACAGAAGAAGAACTCCAAAGAACAAATGAAACTTTATCAGATGTCAACAAAATGCTTAAACACTATTTGACCAAGGAAGCTCAAACACAGAAGGTAATAATAGATCTCCGAAGAGAAAGGGATGCATACTCCATAACCATAAATTTTCAGAATCAAGAGATCGAAAGAAGGGAGAATCAACTGAAAAATAAAAAAGAAAGAGTAAGCAAGATGGAGAAACAAGTGGCAGAAATGAAAGTTTCTAGAGATGCGGCCTTATCAAACGATTTCTACCTACAAGAAGCCTTTTTGCAGACGCAAGCAGAAATTTTGCTGACCGAAGCTATTTCATTAAGTTCTGTAAGAATAGATGCACAATTAGTAGAACCGGACACTCTCAAACAGATGTTAGAAACTTTAAAGAAGAAGATTGCCCGAACCTTTAGATTAGCCAGAAGCATGTATCTAGACGGCATTATAGAAGAACAGTAATTTTATAAAAACCTATGGGTTCGAGTCCACTGTGCGTGCCAAGAAGTGTTAGTCGGCTGCCCGATTGGCAACTGTATAACTGAATCTTGTTTCGCACGCGTGAAAAGTTGTTACAAAGACATTTGTAATCTTTATATAAAGCAATGTAAAAGAGATGCAAGGTAACCATTCGTGGAATCACCAGACTGTCTGTCTGGGTGATTGTCTTTGTCATTACTGTGTGTCGAGTTGGTTAATTTGGAGTACTGTGTTTCATTTCTGTGTTGTATTATCGACACTTGTTCGGGTTGCTGTAGTGTTTGCTTGTCTAATTTCTGAGTATTCTGAGTATACTGTGTGTATCCGTGTTGGTTGTCTATCGATCTCTGTTGCGGCTGTGAGTTTTATTTACATCCAGTAGATTGTCGGACTGTTGTCTGAGAGAGTCATTCTGTGGGTCTCTGTGGTGATTGTTCTGTTAAGTACGTATATCGTGGTGCCCCTCTTTCTTGAAATGTTCTACCAATTGTTTGGTGAAGTCTGTGTAACTGTGTTAGTGTCCCAAAAAACGTTGTGCAGGATTGTGTTGTCCTCAGTATTGAGATCTGTACTTGTACGGTGAGATTTGGCTACAGTAATGGTTATCTCCAGTGTGTGTTAGTCTTCAACACTGTGTGTCTGAACTGTTGAGTCCTCCTGTGTTTTCGGTTTGTAGGATTGTGAGCGCTATTCGGTGAAGGTTGAACTACTGTTAAATGTTATAGTAGTGTGTATTCGGAAAAAGGGTTATGAGATAATTTGGTATTATGATACTGATAGTCTGGTACAATGTGTTCTGCAGACTCTGATAGAGTTAAACTGATGAACCGTAAAGATCGAGAATGAGATACGAATTCTTGATAAAATCCTGAATGTTGGTATATTGTGTTGTGAAGTAATTTTGGGAAACAAGCATAGGGCCTCTGTCTTTACAGACCCCTTCCACTCCCAAGAACCCAATACTCGTTTAAACGCGCTTCTGACAGTAGAACAACGTTTAACAAAGCACCACTATCAAAAAACCATTCCGAATCAGCCTCACTCACAACCATACATTTAGAATGCAAAGATGCATCATAATGACATGTAACAACACATGCCCAAAAATCTTGAGCCATGTTAGCTTCATCATTCTTTGCATTTTCTGAAGTTTTAGCAATAGACATGCCAGATTCCTTCTTCTTTTTGTTGAGTTTAGCAAGATTTCTACACTCATCAATAGTATGACCGGCCTTCCGACAATATTTGCATCTCCTCTTCTTTTGCAAATCAGCATCATCATAGGAATGAGTGGAAGAGGAAGGTTGAGGCTTTGGTTTTGATGAACCCAAAGCTGAACCATACTTGCTTTTCCCCTTTTGTAAGATAGCAAATGCTCGTGTTCCCTCATGCAAACCACTCCTATTCACTTTAGATTGCTCTTCTTGCAAAAGAAGAGACACAACCTCATCAAATGCATACATATTAGGATTCCCTTTTGCAACCAAACGGAGTGTAGTAGTAAAGCTTTGAAAAGATTCTGGTAATCCTTTCAACAATGTAGAAATAAGTGATGCATCTCGAATAATCTCATCTATGTTTGCCAATTGCTCTTTCAAGTCCTTGATGCATGTCACATACACATCCATTGGATCATTCTCAGCCATACATACATCCTCAAGTTTCTTCCTCAAGTATGCAACACGAGCTTCATTACACACGACATACAAAGAAGGAAGAGTGTCCCATGCCTATCTTGGTGTAGAACATGACCAAATGCATGGAACTATATGACACTTCATAGAAAGTGCAATCAATGCATGAGCTTGAGCATCTTTTCCATCCCATCTAAGCTACTCTTGTGTAGGTGGAGAAGGAGAAACCATTGTACTTGAAGAAGAAGCTCCATCTGTGACAGTAGACTGTGAAGTAGAAGCACTTGCAGGTCTTCCATCTACATCTGCCACTATGTTCCAAAGTTGTTTTGCAACAAGAACATGCTTCATCATATAAGACCACATTGGATAGTTTGGTCCCATCAAGCTTATCTTCAGCTTGAAGCATGCCAAACAAGTCATTGCTGCCTGCCATTTCACTACGGAATAAGAATGTGACAAATTCTTTACTTTGACAAAAGCTGAAATGAATGCTAGAATTTCAGCTCATAAACTGTCACTCTGATGGCAATTCTGATTGCATGAATGGCTTCAAAATGGGGGTAAAAACCAATGCTATGCAACTGGTGGAAATGTTTCTTAGCTACTAAAATTCACTATTCTATGCTCCAAAGTCAATCTGCACGTTAAACATGCCCACACTGCGATGCAAAAAATCAAAACTTGAGGAGGACTAGCTGAATGTGCTCTGATACCATAGTTGGTTTTGTGTAGAAGTGCGAGAGACACACGAGATGCACACACAAGGAGCACAAATGCAACAAGACACACGGAGAAGATGGATGGCTAGAATAGCTCTCTCTATTGACGATGAACTAAAACTAAAGTAAGAGCTAAGTAATATCCCTAAGTACAAAGTGCCACTACATATGAGTGAATCTATATTGGGGAAAAAACCTCTAGCCAGCACTAGAGTAAAAAGTGCCCATGTATAGGGAAAAGGTTCACATCAAGGCTACTCGAAGAACACACAAGTGTAACAAACAAAAAATTGTTCATTGAATATAAGAATTTTCATTGCTTTAGCGTCCCTTTTAGAGCATACTTTATAAAAAGAAGCGTTTTTTTTGTAGGATTAAAAGAGACACGAATGTTATATTTTTGTACACATGGAAAGACCCTATTTATCGATTTTCTTAATTCATCATTAGCAAACAACCCTTTTTTGGGCATATTTTGCCCTCATGATTACATATTCTTCTTCCTAACAAGCCTACAAATTTTTCAATCGACCATTCTTTTAGATTGGCATCAAAATTGACCGCATATATTTCTTTCCATATCTTCCAAAGCATTCCCTCTTATGGTATTCCACAAGGCAGAAGAGTAGTCAATTGTTTCACCAAGTAACACTTGTTTCTAGTTCATTTGCACTTGTAAACTCAAAATCTTGGTAAGAGAATGCCATATAGTGTAGCTTCTTGGGCACAAGAAGAAGAGATGTCCAAGGTCCTCTCTATCCCATTGGCAATGCTTGCACCAGTGAGGGGGCCCACAAAGTTAATTTGCTTTTGCATTGGTCTAGTCTCCATGATGGAGGATTTACCAAATAAGAACCAATTTTTTTTCTCAATGAGAGGATGCCACAAGTCCCCTCACATAAGTTGCCATTTGATGCTAGTCCAGTTCATGCACCATCTCCTATTAAGTTAGATATGCTAGTCAAGGTGCTTATGGATGCTCATATTTTTATCCAATTTATTACTGTTGATTCATCTTCATCCATCGATTCGGGATGATTCATTCTCGATAAGGAGGAGTCTTTGAGTTATCCTAGGCATTATATTATAAATTATATTAAACTACTTATGTTACCTAACACTTAAGAGTCAAGTGACTTGTGAATGATCCTTAACCTAGTGGGATATGAGTGTGCACACGTCTACTACCATGCTAATATTTTTGGTAAACTTATTTCTTGAGTCTTCATTATCTCTAGGAGTGCTAGATTATTATTGATAGATTCTACGGAAGTAGATTACTAGAGACATCTCATTCCTAGTTGGGAATGATTTGATCATAGTGATGGTCAGATGTAAAGTAAGTTTTGTCCACTTGGATCAAGTTGCATGTTATTCTTGAGAAGGCGATGGTGGTGCCACTAGTTGTTGTATTTTGTCAACACGTCTTGATTTGGTAAGACAGACTTAGTTCCATAGAGTGGATTGTGATTTACTTTGCATAAAAGATTTTTATCCATAGTTTGTATCATCATATCTTTGGTATGACAAATTGACATTTTGGATCCATAGTTTGGATCAAGATAAGATTTTCTTGAATTTCATTTCACTACAGTGAGTAAATCAAATAGATTTACTTGAGCTTAGGGATTAAGCAATGTATGGTTAGAAAATAAAACTTTTTCATGAATTTTTTTTATTATCAGTATTTTCCCACAAAGATGTGGGGCATACTCAAAATTTTCAAGTAGTGTATTTTATGCTATCATAGTTACTGAACCACTTTGTGGAAGCTCCACAAATGACTCATAGTTCTAGATGAGCATAATATAATTCATTACTATAGTAAAGTGATTTTGTTTATTTTGATAGTTATAGTATTCAGTAAGTTGTCGATCAATATTTTAGGGAGACAAGGGAAAGCCCCCAAGGTCTCTACAAGTGACAAGTTGTCACAAGTTAGTGGTCAAGTTCTAGGCATATGGAGTCTGAGGATATTTCAAGTATTTATGTTGCATACATATGGAATCATTGGGCCTCAAAGGAATTTCTAGAGTATGTTCAAATTAAGGACTATTATCTCTTGGTGGAAAGCTGCATAGGAGGTAGATAGACTAGTTGTCAACCTTTTGAGCATCTAGTTTTAGACACCCAACAAACTCTATTATTATTATTTGGAATCATAGGTTTTGATTCCTAGGTTTATGGCTCCTTTTGTATCATTGAGGAGAATGATGTTCTAGAGATGTACATGCCTAGAGTAAAGAGAAGTCCCTTACTCGAGGGATAGATGAGACCAAAAGTCAGAGAGTTCAAACAAGGTACCTACTCATGATGGCTAGATGAGTAGAGGGACCTTAGGGAGAACTCTTGATGGTGGCTAGGGAGGGCTATAAATAGATTGGGCGATGAGTCACACATATGTCATTCTCCACTTGTCACATTCTTTACATAAAACATCATGAATCTGTACAATTGAAACTCTCCTATTCAAGCATAATATTTTTGTTATTTGTGAAGTCATGTTTTTTTACCATTCCATAAAAAAATGAAGAGGCAAATACCATTGAATCTTGATCCTCCATGAAAATCAAGTTAGTGACAATTCCCTTTGAATATCATCTTTTATCTTGCTTTGTAAATTTGAAAGTGTTCACTGGTCAGCGGAGTGCCAATCCAAAGAAGAAATGGTAGGAGATAATAGATCACCAAGTTCTTTGTATGCATTCCTATGCAATGGTACTTGATATTTTGCAAAAATAAAAAAATAGTTGCATAGTATTAAAAATCACATGATATTTATTCACATAGATTATGTTTGATATTCGTTAGAAATCCCTTTGTATGTTCTTGTTACGCATTCAACAACTAGTCACTCTAAAGCATTGGAGGGAAAAATATATGTAACTTGTAAAGAGACTTCCTAAAAAAGATTAATAACATGAAAAATGTGTAAAATAGATTCATTGCAAAAGGCTACTTATAGTATGATGGAAAATGCAGATGATTGTTAAGGACCATATCATTTGCATTCTACACATGTTCAACACTATCAAAAAAACCTTTCCAATGAGAGTGTCCATCCATGGATGTCATTATAGTCATTGTGCTTCTTGCATGTTCATCAGACCGTATCACAAACAACCGCATGCAAACATTTAATACTTTTATGGATGATCATTACCATAGCACTAACTTGTGTCGACTAGGAATAGAATTGTATATCTACATATACTCCTATGAAGAGCTCTTCATGCGCTCATGAGTTACTAACTACTTAACAATTGTAATGCATACAAAAACATCCTTGACATGTATTTTCATTGTTTCTACTAGTCACTTTATCTTGATGACTCTTTACATGTCACTAAAAGAAAATTTTGGTTGTTCTTTAGTAATCTGTCCTCCAACCATCTCTTAGGCATAAATCTCTATGACGAAGGTCACTTACCTTTGTCTAGCTTTGTCTATGTACATTGCAATTCTTTATGTTACATGCGCAAAGTTATTAATGTTTGGTCAAAAACTTACTCATCTTAATGATCAAAAAATAAGCAAAGACCTTCTTCAAAGAAAATCTGCGTATGCATGTACTCATGCATCTTCTTATGTACTAAAACAAGTTCACAAGCATCTACTCTTGCTACTACTATAAAACATGAATAAGACTTCCTCCCTCAAAGACTATATCTCTCTAGTCTTGTTATGGCATATAACACCATGAGGTTACAAAAAATTGGGTAGCATTTCCTCAATAAAATGGAAATAAAACAAAAATCCATAATCAACAAGAGGCATAAGCCAAGTGGTGGGCAAGCCACTTTCTCTTTGCTCCATAACCTACAAGAAGTAACATGTGCAAAATATAATGTTGGGCACCACACACCCTCATGATGGTATTTTTTTATTGTTGAAATTGTTTTCTTCTTGCTTCAATACCTACAAAAAAATTTGACAACATATGAGAGAGCATGTACATGAATTTGTTAAAGAACATAAGTAAATGAAATTGTCTATGCAGACATGTTAATAATGAATACATTCAATTCGAAGTGATGCTAAATGTGACAAAGAACTGATAAGCATCAATATTGATCGTGAATTTCATTTCAAAAACACCTCTTGCTAGTCAATATCCAACTAAAACCTTAAGTATATACATACTATAAGTGTTACAATATGGTATGTAACCACTCAAAAGATATCTCTTTAACTATGGAATCTAAAACAAGTTAAATTTCTCAATTCGGATGTTATATGAAAAACATATGGCCAAAATAGTAAACCTAGGTACATGGGAAGCACCTCCCTCTCTAGATAAAATTATTAAACTAAATGCCCTCAAAAGGAATTATTAATGTAGATATAACTTCTAGGCATCCATTCAAAAGCTCTTGAAGTTTGGATTATATAGAAAGTTAAATCCCTCAAATCAGAGCTTGGAGTAGGAAGTTACGTTTGGAATAAAACACATAGGTAACTACCTATGCACCTAAGTGCATACATGAATGCATATATGTAGAAATATGCATGTGAATGCATAAAACACTGAGTCACAACAAAGGAGAACAAAGACATGTTCTCTATTGCTTTTTACCTAAAGGCCATGATATCAAGCAATAATGTGGGCATTTTACAATATCTAGAAAGCATCACTTGTTCTTGCTTGTAAATATTGACTAGAAGCTTGATCCCATATCCCAAGTAGTCAAGATAGATATGTTAAAATACTTGGTGCCTTGAAAACTAGTTGTTTAGCATGATCAAGGATCCCACATCATCATCTTTGACAAGATATTAGAGTTGAAGGTACAAGTAAGAATCAGGGAAACTCCTTCATTACATCTATAACCTCAACAAGCACAGATTACAGATGATTAAAAGCTACTCAAAAATCGGAGTACATGTGTTGCAAAAATCGGAACATTTTAACAAGGCAATTAAGATCATTGTATAGTTAAGATCCTCATTGAATGTTGGGCCATTAGCATATGAAATAAATTTCACAAAAGCATTCCCAAGAGAAGATTATAATAAACAAAATTATACTAAGAAACATTCACACATTCATCAGATAAATGCTCAAGATAAGTCAAGCTTAACACAAAGTGGAAGCAAAACTCGACATTATATTTCTATTAACATGATGTTTTACATTTCATGTGTTTTACATGAATAATATGAATCTACAATAGAAGCTGATCATAGCTTTCCTCAGGCTCAAGCATAATGGGATCCTCTGGAACATTAGAACACATCTCCTGCCTCTCTTGCTCCAAGATTGGCTCTTCAAGGTCAGCCATGTCCCCCGGTTCATCTGCAAGTGGGGGAACAGGCTCCCTTGAAGCCGGTTGGAATCTCTCCGTGTCTACAATGTGCTTCCTTCCAATCTCTTGGTCTTCATCTGGGCATTCATTCAGCCCATTGATTCTCATTCTAATGAAGCTCACTTGAGCATCATCCTTCTCCACAGCTATGCAGTGCCTAAACATCTTTAAGGAGCAAGCCAGAGTTGTCATCATTGGAGAATAGTTGAAGCAATCTCATTATGAGCTTTTGTGGCTTCTGATAGGGGTTAGCCAATGTCCTGTCCCCAGCTACATGATGAAGTTTCTTGGTAACGGCTGGGAACATGAGCACATTTGAGATCCCATTCTCATTGCAATGCTCCCTGACTCTCCTTTTGCTTACTTCATCGTAATAGCCAACTGTAATGCATTCAGTGGAGCTCACAAACCTATTCAAAGGAGTGTGATTGACGTTTGTCTTCACCCTGCCAACAAGAACTATAAGTGACAGAGAGCAGCATTAAAGCCATGGAGATAGAAAGAAGATTACTTACCACGTGAGGCACTCCACAACATGACATCTTGACTTCAGAGCAGCTATGGAAAATTACTATCCTCCAAAGAGGAGACATAGTCAACTCTGCAAAATCAGTTACCATCTTCCGAATCTGAGGGTGTTTGAAGGTTTCATCGTCATTAACTGATCCCAACATCCTAAATCCATAGGGTATGTCTGCTATAAGAAGGGAGAAATGCTTTCTAGGCACAACAGTACAAATATTATTTACATCACTACAGAATACATTGTAATATACAGGCCTAAGGGGGTCTAGGGGATTGGAGAAACATTTCACATCAGGTTCATCATCAAAATCAATCTCCTTGGCTTTCACTCTGGATTTCTCATGCCTTGATCTTTGAATGTGAGCCAAGAATGCAGGGGCGCAATCATCTACTAGCTCTGCAGACTTACTTTTCTTTGGTTTCTGCAGAATAAAGTGGGAAGACAATTAAACGAGCTCTTCAATATACCAAAGGAAACAATTGGAATCGATGCATGACATCTATTTCGTGTCTGGGTCGATGCCACGCATCGACTTTCTACTGAAAGTCAATGCCTGGCATCGATATCTCGCATAACTCGATGCCTCGCATCGACTTCTGCCACCAGGTCGATGCCAGGCATCGACTTACGCCCCCAAGTCGATGCCACGCATCGACTTATGCCACGAGGTCGATGCCAGGCATCGACATTCAGCAGTAAGTCGATGCCAGGCATCGAGTTCCTACTAAAATCCTGGCATCGAATTGGTTAGGTGAATCAAGGCATCTAGTCTAATAGCAAACCAGGCATGCTCTTTGAAAGAGAACCTACCCAATCACGAAATAGGATAAAATATTCTGATAAAGCTTTGTAGGATGATGTGGTTGGATAATCTGCTTGGACCTCTATCCAAGAAAAGCAACCCAGCCTCTTCATCATCACCTCCTGAATCTTCATGTATACTTTATGACTACAGTCACAAAAATGAAAAAGAGACTAGGTTAGACCAGAAACATGGGAGGAGGGAAAAAGGATCTGAGAATAACATACATACTTATTGAGCTCCGTCACCATCTCCTCCAGGCTTAAATCCTTGGAGATTACCCTTGACAAAGTTGATATAATCAATGTATCATCTTTGATTCCTTGAAGGGCCCTCCGTGGTGTCAGCTTCATGTCCTCAGGAGCCTCTTCAATTGAGAGGTCAACTTTCCTTCCCTTTCCCTTCAGATCAACTGTGGGCCTGGCCTCGACTTCCGTTGCTTCTGGCCCTTGACCTCCTTATTCTCCCACATTGTGAAAATCTTATCCTGAAGATCCCAGATCTCACCCGTTCTGAATGCCAATTGAAACCATGGATCATATTTTCTCAAAGCATCCGACTTTCTATTCTCATCCAGTGCAATGCCAACCTCAATAAGGCATTGCTTTCGTAGATTGCGATGTATTCTTCCAGCTTCCTTCATGAGACAATCTTCATATTCATGGTGGAAGAACCGAATTCTCTCTATGGAGGACATTTTTTGCCTGTAGTCATTGTCATTGTTGTGATCCCAAGCAAGAAGCTTGGCTTCCTTAGTTGTAAGACCAACATATATTTTGCACTTTGCATACCTAAAGAAGAATGTGGTGGGGTGCTCTTTCACTAGCTGTCTGCGGGCCTTTGCAGAGTGTGAACCACCAATCACATAATATGTATAATCCTCAAACAGACCCTCATTGAACTCCTCCACAGAGCTGCACTCATTCAGATCCACCATGACAAGGAAAGGCTCAACAGTAGCATGAGGATTTATTTTCATTTTCTTCTTAAGATTCTGCACATGCAAATTGTGTGGCTCCCTGATCTCAAGGGGCCTCCTCCCTTTGACTGGATCCATTGGTGGCCTATGGATGATATTGATTGGCAGGTGGAACAACTACCCCTTCTTCACAACTTTTCTTCTAGCTATGTCCTCCCTCATCTTGTTCTGCTCAGTACCAAGAATAACCGAGGCAAGCTCCCCACCAGGTGCAACTATTATATCCTCAGAGCTATAGCTTGAGTCAGAAGACTCCTCATCAACAATTCTCTTCTTTTTCTTCAGGAACTTTTTCTGCACGCACTGCTTACCCCTTGCCTTTACAGGGGTTGTCATCTTCTGTTGTGTTGGCATGATGTTGCCTTGGATCCATGGCATCAAGTCCTTGATAAGATTCAATGAGTCCCTGCATATCTCTGCAAGCCTCTCTGGAACACAACACTCTAGGCACAAGAAATCCATCTTGCATATTACATTTCTTAAACCTTTCGATATCTCTACTAGGACAAGGAGGTTGTCAGAATCCTCATCTTCATAATCCAATTTGAAAACAAGGCCATACTGAAAACCCTATGTTGTCGTGATCTTTCCTCTCCCGTACGCCCCTACGAACACAAGTAGGACTGCATTCTTTTCTTCCACATATTGAAGGCACCACTCCAGGTTTGTCATGTCCTGGAGTAGACGATCTGTCCTTAAGACCTCTACGTCCCTCGACCTTTCCTTCCTAGTTGCATCATCCTCAGGTATTTTGATGCTACTCTGTCCACCAGAAGACATTCCAACCGGATTGCTGGCCTTCTCAGAGGATAAGGATGCAATGTTTTTCTTTGGTTTTGCTTGGTGACCAATGCCTCTGTCACGTTGCTGATCCACAGAGCTCATTGTCACTTTCAACTTCTTGAAGGGCCTCTCACTTTTTGACTCAGCATCCCTGAATGGGCTTGGAAATATGAGCTCATACATTAATGTGTTTTTCAAGGGTCCAAGTCGATGCCTGGCATCGACTTGCACCCTCAAGTCGATGCCTGGCATTGACTTGGACCTAAAAGTCGATGCCTGACATCGACTTTGCACCCTCAAGTCGATGCCTAGCATCGACTTGCAGGCCACATTCGATGCCAGGCATCGACCTTCCAGGTCGATGCCAGGCGTCGACTTGAGGGTTTAAGTTGATGCTATGCATCGACTTGACGGTGCAATTCGATGCCAGGCATCAACTTGACGGTGAAATTTGATGCTAGGCATCGAATTTAAGTGAAAGTCGATGCTAGGCATCGACTTGAGGGTGCAAGTCGATGCTAGGCATCGAGTTGGACCCCAAAGTCGATGCGTGGCATCGACTTGCACCTAAAAGTTGATGCCTGGCATCGACTTACACCATTAAGTCGATGCCTTGCATCGAGTTGTACCCTCATTGGATCTATATTTCATGAGCTAAGAAAAATAAAAACCTAGAAAGCATACTATTTACTCAAACATACAAAAGGAATCTTTTAGGAATCTTTTTTTGTGGTATGATTTTGTCTACCTCTTGGTACTCTTGCCAACAATCTTCTTCTCCATGAGAGTTGCCTTGGTGGTTTGCTGAGCTGTGTGCTCCATTGCTGTCTGTGCTCTGTTGCTCTCTCTTGCTCGCAGATTTAGGAAATGATAATGATCACCTTCTCTGCTATTTATAGGCAATTGGGTAACTTGAACCAGAGACTAACTGGATCTAACTGAATGAATCCAGTTGCTAACTAGATTTGTCAACTTATCTAACTAGGAAATACCACTCACACAAATAAGCTGTTTCAGCTCGAGTTTAGTGAAATATTTATAGAACCTTGCAACTATTTATATACATTTGCATGAAATTTACATTTCAATGGCAAGAGTATGGTATGTACATGAGGAAGGCTAATCTCATGTATAAATTGTTTCTTAGAATCTACTGCTTGGGGAAAAATCAAGTGTAAGTTGTGTTGAATATGGGAGATTAATGACATCTTTATAGTCTTATCCTTCTCACTTCAGTTCATATGCACATTGATCTTGTAACACGTTGTTGAAAAGGAAAGTCAATGTATGAATAAACGTTCAACAAAGAACTTTGGGGTTCAAATGTCTTGAACAACAAAATAGGTTGGTAATTTCAACAAAATAGGTTGGTAATTTCAACCGTCACTCATTGTCTTTGTAGAAAAGAGAAAATCAAATGAAGTTATCTTATAGCATCCAACATTCAGGTAAATCTTAGATTCAAAATTCATTTGAAAATCTTTTGTAATGAGTGGTTTGCCACGGATATAGCTTTTACACATAATTCTTACATATACTTTTCCGTGTACCTCTTTTACACAAAATTCTTTCTGAATATACTTTCATTTACCTCTTTGAGATCTAGCCAAGACTACAATAAAACCTAATCCTTGAAATCTTAACCAAAGGTAAAATTTCTTCTTGTAAAGTCTTCAATGGAACTCAACTAATCCAATTGAAACTCAACTTGGATATATTTCGATTCACACATAATGCTAAAACTCAATGACTCATATCTAGTTTGAAATTAAATGTGTATCTCATCTTTCAAAAGTGAATCAAATCTTTGGTTCCCTTATTAGTGTAAATTTGAGTAATTAAGTACTTTAATTTTAGGCTTTAAGTGCTTTAATATAATTTGATGTTTAATGCACTTTAATGTACTTTAATGAACTTTTGATTTCATATCTAGTTGATGTGACATCTTCACTTGATCTCGGACTTCTACTTATTTAAAAAGGTACTTCATCTTCAGTCTTCTTTGAACTCAATGAAGATGAGATCAATCTTTTGAGTGGATGCTTGGGCATCAACTTCCTCTTGCTCATATTGATACAGTTTCGGATTCATTGTTCTTAGTTGACCCTTTCCTCATAAGTGATGATCCCTATGGTTTAGAACCTGGTGATGATTCTATGTTTTCTGTTGAGTCATTTAAGTTATCCAATTCACAGTGCAATGCTTCTCAACCAAATGCACCTCTTGATCTCCCATCTGATCCAACCATTGATCTCCCTTCTGACTCAAGTGCATGTGGAGCAACAGAAAGGCAAAGCAAGCTCAATCTACGTTTTAAAAGAAGGCCTCGTGAAGTACGTCAAAAAAGATTTAAATTTCTTACTTCAGATAGATAGATTGCATTGGATATTGTGAAACATTGTTGTGGTTTGAAATGTTTGTACAATTTAGGAATGAAGAAACTAAAGCACCTAAGAGAGAAATTCCTCCATTTAGATAATGAAAGGCAGGATATATACCTTGTTTCTCGCATGCAAATGATTGAGGATAACATGTCAGTAACACGTGTTGCTTTTGACTATTTCTTTAGTCAAGGGATGCGATGTTGTAGGGCTGTATTTAAAATTGTAATGGGTGTGGGAAATTTTAGAATACATAGGGTTCAAGAGGGGCTTATGAATGGGGATCTCATTTTGGATATGTTCCATGTTGGGACCAAAGGATCTGTTAGACGTCATGCAATGAATTGGATGATGAACTATTTTAACTTGCATTGTGAGGTTATGCCTACAACTGGAAGGTTGCACTTGTCAGATAACTTTACTCGTCGAGAGGTATTTCAAATATATAGAGAAGACATGGAAAATAGAAATGAGAAGTATGTGTTGTATCGTCACTTTACTCGATTATGGAAGGAAGAGTTTAACAATGTGTCTATTCCTCGTAAACTTAGAATGGGTGAATGTTCACTTTGCGCCACTTTGAAAAACATGACAAAGGGGGCTACAACACCACAAGAAAAGGATAATTTTAAAAACCTTCTTAACAACCATCATGAGAGTCAAGCTTTAGAGAGAAAGAAAGCAATTCATCATCGAAGTAAAGCACTCAGAAATCCGGAGCGTTATATGTGTTTGTTGATCAATGGTATGGATTAAAAAAAACTTGTTTGCCACATTTTTATCGCATCCCTAAGGACATTGGAGATGAAGTCCTTGTGCAAATGCATTTGGTTGGTGCTTTGGTATACAATGGAACTGTAATGTCCAAGGTTTTCTTCACATATCCGAATGTGCATAATGATCCAAACCTTACAGTTACTATCATTCATCGGGTTTTGCAATCATGGAAGGGTCTTTTGCCACCAACTCTATATTTGCAACTTGATAATACTGCAAGAGAGAATAAAAATTCTACAGTCTTTGGATATTTAAGCATGCTTGTTGAAAAACAGGTATTTCAGAAGGTTAAGGTAAATTTCCTTCTGGTTGGCCACACTCATGATCACATTGATCAAATGTTCAGTACTTTCTCTAAGAAGTTGGCACATAGCAATGCTTTTACTCTTTTGATTTTATCTGAGCTGATTTCAGAAGCATATACTCCAAAGCCAGAAGTTCAACACCTCACACAGATTTATAACTTTAAGCACTTTTGCTCAATGGGTCTTGATAACAGTGCTAAGGTTTTGGTTCCATTGCACAATATTAGTTTCAACCATGTATTTTTGATGAGGAGGGTTGATGAAATAACCCTTTTATTTGCAAAGCAGTATTCATCTTCTCCTGGGTGGGAGCCTAAAGAGGGATGTAGATTCTTATTGCAGGTGCCTAATTTGTCTACAATGTATGGTGCAGAACAATCACCATATGAAGATAAAACAATATAGAAAGATGTGGAAATGTGGTTGATCAAAGTAAAAGCTGGATGCATGCACTCATTGAAAAGAAGAGACATATTGAGCGTGCAAAAAAATATGCTGGTGATCAAGATGTATCTTGGTGGGAGGACTTTTTCAATCATCAAGAAGAGGTTATACAGTATACAATTGTAGGTCATTGGCCAGTTGATGTTCCATTCACATGGGATTTTTGTACACAAAGATCCGTGAATGTGGCCCAAGCATGTAATGCAGATGCACTTCAAAGTTTTATACATCCACCAGAAAGAAATATTTATGTAGGCCCAAAGGATGAAAAAAAAAGCAAAAGCAAGATGGCAAGGAAATTTAATGAGATAAATGTTGGAACACTTGTTGCAGTACTTGCTGATGGTGATGAGGCTACCATACCATTTTGGATTGCAAAGGTTTTAGAGATAACTAAAGATATTGATCAGAGAAGAATAGAGGCTTTGATGGTGCATTGGTATTGCACTAAGAGTAGTAATGCATTCACAACTAAATATAACTTAGAAATGATGTGTGATACTAAACGAACAGGTTCAAAAAAGAAAAAGAATATTCGAAGCACATCCACTCTTAAAATGGATGATGTAGATATTCTTGTTTATGATTTTTCCTTGACAAAAATAGGTCACTTGAGGAAAACAACCATCAATATGATAAAACAAAAGCTTCCAGTTGTATGTGGTACAGGAAATCATAGGCAAACAAGAAGATTTGTGCATGATCCTGCAAAATTTGGTATGTACGTGGATGAAGATAGAGCTCTTGTGGATATAGAAGAAGAAGAAGAGAGCTTTCAATAGTATGAGACTAAATCAAGTGCATCAGATGATGAGGGTGTAGACATAGATCGACATAGTTGTGAGTTGCATTGAAATTCTCTAACATTTTTAGTGCTTATGTAAATGCCTCGAAGTAGTTTGGTTAATGAAACCATGTTTTGTAGCAATTTTGAATAACAATCAGATATCCACCCATTGAAAATATGTCTTAAATGTTATCTTTGTATAAGACTTATTCAGTTTTACATTCTTTATATAGATTTTAGACATGTCAATGTCTTATCACATAGATTTTGGACATGTCAATGTCTTATCATATAGATTTTGGACATGTCAATGTCTTATCTAGTGAAATTTTGACTACATTTTGAGCTCTTTTTTTATGAGAAAATGACAAAAAATGTCAAAAAATCACATCTTTTCACTTCATTTTTGTAATATATGTATACTGGTATAAAGGAATCTCAAGCATAAGCTGCCATTTGCTTGATTTTTGAAGAGGGTGTTCTCTTTTTATGACATAATTCTTGTTTGTTACGACTCGCTGTTATAATTTATCCTATGTGTGTCTCTCTCTCTCTCTTTGTCTCTGTCTCTCTGTCTACCTCTCTCTCTCTCTCTTTATATATATATATATATATATATATATATATATATATATATATATATATATAGGTGCAATGCGTATGTACATGCATAGATGCATGTTTGAATGCTTGTATACTAGAGTGCATATGCGTCTCTCTATATTTCTTTCTTTCTCTTCCCTTTCTTCTTTGCAAAAGTTTGTGTGAGTGTTCCTCGCTCTCTTTCATACCCTCTCTCTATGCTTCTTCTTCTCTTGCTTCCTATCATTTTCTTTCTCTTTCTCTCTCTATGTTGTCCTTCTCTTTCTCTACTCTTCTGCTTGATCTTACTCTTGATTTCCTTCTTCTTCTTCTCTCTTCCTCTTCTCTGATCCTTTTATCTTTCTCCTTCTCATTCATCCTTTCTCTATTTCTTTCTCTCTATCTTCTTCTTCTCTCTCAATTCCTCTTCTAACATTTTTCTTTGTATCTCAGCCACATGAAGGTATCTGTGTAAGTGAACAAAGAAAGAAAGGGAAAAAAATTAAAGTCTTATTTTTGGTTTTAGAGATACATATATCACATATCCATGAGGTGATGTCATGGTTAGCACATCTTCCTCTCTCTCTATGATAGGGATTTTGGTTGGTAGGGAGTTCGGTTCCCATCTCTACTCTCTATCTAATGCATGGTATGATAGTACAATTTGTGGCAGAATAACAAGCCCTTTTTATTTATATTGCTATTCAAAATCTCCATAGCACTATCTGTCTCCATTGAGAAGAAAGATTCATCATGTCCATGGCTGCACACATAGTTCTAAGCAGATTCTGCCTCAAAGAAGAACTTCTATCCTCAAGAAAAATTATTTGCTTCCCTCTTCCATAACCATCCACCTTGCTCAAGATCTCTCTAGTGCTCCGATACCAAATGTGAGAAGTGGAGATTGACATACTCGGGATTCACCTCTCAGCCTATTTATAGCCTTTGTCTAGTCATGATCTAGAGTACTCTTTAAGGTCCCTCTACTCATCCGACCATCACGAGTAGATGCCTCATCTAAACTCTCTAGCTATTGGCCTTAGCTATCCTATGAGCAAGTAACTTCTCATTCCTCCAGGCATGTACATCTTTGGAATAGAACAAGGACTAGAGTACAAAGAGGTTTAGAGATTAGAAGACATCATTCTATATAAACTAAGGATTAATTCTTTAACAATTTCATATCAAATCTCTCAATAGCCCTAGAATTAGGATTTTCTTATAAAAGGTTCAAGAAAAATCATAGAAATTTGATACCCTTGGATTTAGAAGAAATCTCTCTAGAATTTTAACTACATGTGATGATGCATACAAGTTTTGATGCATAATGAATTGGAGACTCAAAAATGTTTGAGAGCTTTTAGAGTACCTTGATGAGGTTTCACCATGATTTAGATTCTCAACTGTTGGTGTAATGATAAACATTAGATTAGAGAAAACAATATCTTGTATTACTTACCTCCAACTTAAAGTGATAAAGTCTCAACCTTTCATAATGTAACAATCATTCTTATATAAACGATGTGATGGAATAGCTGTAAACCTGTTATATGCAACAATACTGCATGGATCCTCTTTGGATCTAAATTTTTCTGACTGTTGATATATTTAGGTAGTGATGTGTGTCAACACACTAGGACCACCGACTTTAGGAGGTTTTTTTCCCATACTTGTATATATGCCTATAACCCTAATGGGCTACTTATCTTTGTACATTCTCTTGGTAATACATTTAGTATTGTGTGTTGTGCTCCAAGCTTCTTCTTCTTCCTTGTGTTGTTCACGTGCTTCCATAGACCTCAAACTCCAATAATTGGTATTAGAGTAGGTAGCCGCTTCATCTAGGGCATCATCGAGACCCCTCTGATCATAGTCATAAAATCGCACGAAAATTGGTGAGCATACTCAAGACCATTAGGAGTCCAAAACAGCTTCATTCTATGTGTCAAAATTGTGATCTAACCTCATTTTGGCCTTTGGATGCAATCGCAATGCTTATGTAGGCAATTTCATATTTTTGTTTCAAAGATATATATAGGTTTCGGTTCACCAGTATAAGCACCTCGAAGTATGCTAAAGGTTTAGCACGACAACTCGACAAGATACTTCTATTCAACTTTTTGAGATAAATCATTTTTTTGCATGAGGGTATTTTAGTTAGTGGCCATGGCTGAAAGTAGTGATGTATTATGTATGCTGGCTGTTGAGGATAAGTTGGATGGTTCCAATTACCCATTATGGACTTATAGGATGCATCATGTATTGGTTGCAAAAGGACTGTGGAATATTGTGTAGGGTGTTGAAAAAATTCCTACTACACTTCCAAACATTGTTGCTGAAGGTGATGAAGATGACCTTGAAGATGGTGGTATTCTTTAGGTTCCTATTCGTGCATCGGTTCTTGCTACACCTATTGTAGAGAAACTTTGTTGGGATGGTAGAGATGCTTAGGCACATGCATTGATAGCCTTGTCTATCAAATGGCCATTATTCCTCACATTTTCTCTTGCTGAACAACAAAGGATGCTTGGGATACACTTACTACTTTATAAGAGGCAAGGAATGAGGCTCGTATTGCTTATCGTTGAAAATATTTGGAGAGTGAGCACATTAATGAAGGAGATTCCATGGATAGTTTTTTGACAAAGATCAAAGATTTGAAGGAGCAGTTAAATTCTACTGATGAAGTCTTGCTTGACGTTCACTTGTGCAGACTATTCTGAATGGTCTTCCAGATTCATATCAAAGTTTTGCTTCTACTCTTTGATTGATGATGAAAGACAATCCAAACACCTTAACATTTGAGGAGTTAGTCTCTGTTTTGCTGCAGGAAGATCAATCTAGGCAGAAAAGGTTATGTGTGTTATAGATGAAGCTTTCCTGTCTAATTAGAAGGACAAAGGTAAATGGAGATCTTCTAGTAGTAAGCAAATATATGTGAATTGTGCACAATCAAAGAAGGATGACAGAGACAAGAAGAAAACAGAAAAGAAGAAATTATTTTGCAAGTACTGTAAAGAAAATGATCATTTCATAAAGAGTTGTTCAAAACTAGCTGCAAAAGAGGCAAATAAGAAAGTGGCTAGAATGGTTGTTGCAGAAGCCTCTATACCCAAAACATAGTCTCCTAATCTTGTGCACAATGAAGAATGGGCATTTACTACTGTTTGTAGTTATGACCCACCTCCACATGAACAATGTATGTCTCCAATAGACTTAGATGTTTGGTACTTTGATAGTGGGGCAACCAAACATATTACCTTGCAACATAGTTTCTTCACTTCACTGAGGCTTGCCCCTACAAGGAATACTATCACATGAACCAACAACTCCTCTTATCTAGTCATGGGAGTTAGTAAGACCATTCTAACTACTAGTGATGGTATTTATTTTACATTGTCAGATGCTTTATTTGTTGGGAAAGATGAATGGACACCTCAAGAAATGCGTTGGTACCGCTAATCCTTGCTTTGTACCTGCCCTCTATCAATTCAGAGTTGTGTTGTATGCCCCTTTAGCTTCCCAATGACACTAAATAAGTCCCTATGTACTTTGGAGCTTCAAACCATTTGATCAAAACAAATAAGTTTGCAGTTAGATAGGTACCAAAAAACTTACTATTTTGGTCTTTACACCTGTTGGATGTTTTGCTCATTACTCACACTACAATAGCAATTATAAACATTCCTTCTGAGGGTATCTAACTAGCTTAGAGAGATAATGTTTCCAAGTGGAATCACTTAAAATGATTGACTATACACATATCAATGTCTTTAGCAAGTAGAAGCTTACCCTCAACTTTTTAGGAGATGTGCAGAGAATGACCAGTGACTGTTTCGAGGCGCTTTTCTCCCAATGGCTGAATGAAACTTCTTCAGACTTTGATAATGTAGTGGACTCTGAGTTGGTTCCAACAAGCTATAGATCATTGAAATTTATGGAGGCATCACTGAGATATGAGCAACACAAATACACTCTTCTGAGTGACAATGGCAGAGAAGAAAACAGATGTAATCAACAATGTAATGTATTATGTAACAATGTTATACATGATCATTGGCATACATATGATGTCCAATGATTGTGATAAGATTATCTTACAGAGTATGCCTCTCAACTACGTCAAATGGTCAACAATATGCTCAGTAATGGGGGCTCATTTGGCCGTTAGACTATAGGTCTCTTTTATAGTCAATTTTCAAAGTTTGAATTTTAAAATTCAAATAGATCCTCTACCTAAAAGTACTTCTCTAAGTTAGGAGTGACTTAACAAGTGAGATTCTTAGCTTTTAGTTCTCCAAACTCCATGAGATATGTGGACTTACAAATATTCCCTCAAGTCAAATGACTTTTACAAAAAATTAATGGTGAAAACCATAAGCAATGGTTCATGTGGTTCTTCAAACAGTTGCACATAACTTCTTCAATGCCTAGCCAAGTGTGGAGGCTTGGCATTTGCACCAATAGATCCCCCTCAAGCCAAACATCTTGTCTTGGTCTTCTCCATTTATCCTCTTGAATGTCCTGCAATCCAATCATAGCTTTAAACTTGCAAAGTTTAGTACCATCAAGTGCTTTGGTCAATAAATCTGCACATTGCATATTAGTTGATACATATGCCAATTGAATCTCCTTGCTCAATAGCTTCTCTCTCACATAGTGGTAGTGAACTTCTATATGCTTGGTCCTAGCATGATAGATAGGATTTGCTGCAAGATTTAAAGAACTTGTATTATCACCAAAGATCATTGCTGAGTTAGAATGTAGTCCTAAATCTACATATAGCAATCTGATCAATATGGCTTCTTGAGTAGCATTGGCTAATCCCCTGTATTCAGCCTCTATTGAAGATAGAGCAATAGTAGGTTGCTTCTTGGAAGACCATGAAATGGGCTTATCACCTGCAAAAGAAAGATAACCTTAGGTGCTTCTCCTGTCATCCTTACAACCTCCACAATCTGCATCTGAATAAAGTTTGCATCTGAAGTATATGGAAAGTATAATCTTTGATTTTGAGTACCCTTGAGATACTTCAAAATTCTTTTGGCAACTTCCAAGTGAGGTGCTCTAGGTTTATGCATGAATTGACTTAAGACACTTACTCCATAAGCAATATCAATCCTTGTCAATGTTGCATAGTTTAGACTTCCAAATATGCTTTGGTTTCCTGCAATATTTTCAACGACATCACCTTCATGAGCACTTAACTTTTGGTTTACCTCCATAGGAATGCTAGCTATCTTGGCATTCTCCAAGTGGATCTTCCTCAACATGTCTTGCAGATACTTTCTTTGAGTAATATAAATTCCAGAGTTTGTATAGACCAATTCAAGACTAAGAAAATACTTTAGTAGCCCTAGGTCACTGATTTTGAACTCCTACATCATTTGCTTCTTGATATGTTTGATGCCATTGGCATCACTACCTGTAACTATGATATAATCAACGTACACACATAGGTATATCACTCTGGATTACTTCTCTTAACAAATAGGGAAGTATCTTCTTTGCTAATGATGAATCCTTGATCTTGAAGATAGGTAGTCAACCTATGATTCCATGCCCTAGGTGCATGCTTTAATCCATAAAAAGCTTTGTTCAATTTGCACACATAATTTACCTTGCTTGGATCTTCATAACTAGGAGGTTGAGCCATGTAAACCTCCTCTGAAATCCAACCATTAACAAAAGCATTTTTTACATCCAATTGGTACATATTCCAATTCCTTGATGCAGCCACACTTACCAATACCCTGATGGTTGGAATTTTGGCCACAGGTGAGAAAGTCTCTTCATAATCAACACCTTGGGTTTAAGCAAAACCCTTAGCCACAAGTCTAGCTTTATACGTGTTTATGGATCCATCTGAGTTTCTCTTAATTTTGTAAATCCATCTAGAACCAATTACCTTCATAGATTCCTTCTTTGGCACTAGCTCCCAAGTGTCATTCTCCTTGAGTGCTTCTATTTCTTCATCCATAGCTTCCTTCCATTCTGCCTTGGTCTTTGCCTCTTCATATGATGAAGGCTCTTCAAGTGGTAAGTCGTTAGCAAGACAAATGGAATGCTTAGTAACTAAAGAGGTGTTATACCCATATCTGATTGGCTTCTTGCTTTCCCTTTGTGATCTCCTTAGAGCTTGGTTGGACGATTCATGTAAGTCTTCCAACTTCTCCATCTTGGCCTTGCCCTTTGATTTCCATGCCTTGAATTTTTCTAGGTTGATGATGTCTTCATCATCTGATTTGTTGTCTTCAATCTGGTTTGGCTCTTCCTGGAATTCCTCTTCCAAGTCATATGGCAACTTAACCTTCCTACATTCATTTTCAAACCAAGAGTCATGCTCATCAAACAAAACATCTCTAGTGATCATAAATCCCTTTTTGGATGGATTATAAAACCTGTATCTATTCTGATTTA
Source organism: Ceratopteris richardii (assembly GCA_020310875.1). Classification (NCBI taxonomy): domain Eukaryota; kingdom Viridiplantae; phylum Streptophyta; class Polypodiopsida; order Polypodiales; family Pteridaceae; genus Ceratopteris; species Ceratopteris richardii. The sequence continues at coordinate 90,792,735 of CM035423.1, forward strand.
AATCATACCCTATGAAGATGCACTTCTCTACCTGAGGGTCTAGCTTACCTCTGATTTGAGATGGGATATGCAAATAAACAACAGATCCAAAGATCCTGCAATGATCAAGTGATGGTCTTCTACCATGCCATGCTTCATATGGGGTCATCCCATCAAGTGATTTTGATGGCAACCTATTAATGAGATAAGCGGCAGTAGATACACTCTCTGCCCACAAATAATTAGGTAACTTTTTCTCATTAAGCATTGGCCTAGTTGTTTCAACAATCAACCTATTTCTCCTCTCTACCACCCCATTTTGCTCAGGGGTATACCTTGTAGTAACTTCCCTTTTGATTCCTCTATCCTGCAAGAATGCATCAAATTCATTTGAGAAGTATTCACCTCCATCTGACCTTAATCTCTTTAGGCTGCTTCTTATTTGGTTTTCAACAAGTGTAAGATACTTCTTAAAGCAACTAAACACTTCATCTTTGTGCTTCATAAAATACAAGATATTTCACCTACTACAATCATCAATGAAAGATACATAATACCTTGATCCAAAAATTGAAGGGTCCTTGCTTGGTCCCCACACATCTGTGTGAACAAGTTCCAAGTAGTCCTCATGCATATAGCCTTTCTTTGAGAAGGGTAACCTATGTGATTTACCAAACTTACATGCACCACATTTATAGATCATGTGTTGCTTGGATACATTAGGTATCCCATGCACACGTTGATCTCTACATATTTGTTTCAAGGTTCTCTCACCAATATGCCCTAATCTTTTATGCCAAATCTCAAGTTCTGACAATGTTTGATCCTTGTAATTATAAAGTGCAATATTCCTTGTATCTTCAAGTTCAAATGTAAATAATCTACCTGTCTTTTCTCCCTTGGTAATTCTCTTGAATCCATGTTGGGGATCCTCCACAAATGCTCCATATTTGTTGAACCTAACCTGCAAACCTTTTTCCATAATTTGTCCAACACTCATCAAGTTCTTGGTGATTGTAGGTACATAAAGAACCCTGCTCAACATATTTCTATTCCCATCAAAAGTTTTGACATTTCCTATTTTGACCACTGAATGCTTGGTGTCATCACCTGTTTGTACTTGGTGCTTTCCCTTGGGTTCCTCAAGGTTAGAGAGAAGAGCTACATTGCCTGCCACATGGTTTGAATAGCCTGAGTCAATATAGAAGCGGTGTTCATCATTCATACCTTGCTTTGAAGTCATCTTCATAATCAAAAGGGAATCCTCTTGATCCTCTGTGTAATTTTTGTAGTCCCTTCTTGATTTGTATCCTCCTTGGTAGTTGTTATTGTAATTGTTGTTGTAGCCATGGTTGTAGCTTTGATTTGTGGTTGAATCTTCCTCTTGATTGTGTGTAGCCACCTCTTTGATATCCTCTTTCTCTTTAATTCTTGAAGTTCCTATAGCACTCATCTGTAGTGTGATTAGACAATCCACATATATTGCATGGGGAAGAGTTGGAGGGTCTCCCCCTACCTTCCTTACCTTCTTTGCCCCTACCTCTTGAGTTCCTACCTCTCCCTGCATGGTTAGCTTGAGAAGTAGTATCTTCATCTTCAATCTTTTTGCTTTTCCCTTTCTTTTTAGACTTTCCCTTATCTGTGTATAAGGCAAAAGAGTTATTACCTCTTAATGGTTCTCCATTTTTGTTGAGCTTGGCTTCATGGGTAAAGATTTGCCCCATGAGTGTGGTAAGATCTAGAATTTGCATGTCCATGTATAAGTCCATAGCAATTGTGAATCTTTCCTATTTGTCATCTACCTTGATGCCATTGATTACTTGCCTCACGATTCTCTCCTCTTCAATCTCCTCTCCTATGCTTGCCAATTGGTCAGCCACATCCTTGACTTTGGTCACATGCTCTGAAATACTTTGCTTGGATTGCTTCCTTTGGGTGGTAAACTCAATCCACAATTGATTCTTCCTAGCTCTTGTGTTGGAAGAAAAGTATGAAGACAATGTATCACAAGTCTCTTGGGATGTTTTACACTTCCTAATGTGTGGAAGAAGGAGGTCAGAGATAGAGCTAAGAAGATATGACCTTGCTAATGCATCTTTGGAACACCAAGAGTTGAGTCTTTCAAGCTCCTCTCTTGTAGGTTGTCATTTGCTTCTGAAAATGGGCATCTCCTCATCTCCTGATATGTATCCATAGAGACTCCTTCCTTGTAAGTATGTCTTCATCCTCAAGGACCATGCTTGGTAGTTGTTCCTATCCAATTTATCAATAAAGGAAGGGAAACCATCTCCCATTTTACCTCAATTTGCTTTGATACCACAGTTGGGAAAGATGAATGGACACCTCAAGAAATGAGTTTGTACTACTAATCCCTGCTTTGTACCTGCTCTTTTTCAATTCAGAGTTGTGTTGTAGGCCCCTTTAGCTTCCCAATGACACTAAATAAGTGCCTATGTACTGTGGAGATGATGCTTCAAACCATTTGATCAAAACAGATAAGTTTGCAGCTAGATAGGTACCAAAAAACTTACTATTTTGGTCTTGACACCTGTTGGATGTTTTTCTTAGTACTCAGCAATCAGAAAAATTCCTTTTGAGGGTATCTAATTAGCTTAGAGCTAATGTTTCCAATTGGAATCTCTTAAAATTATTTACTATACACAAAGCAATGTCTTTAGCAAGTAGAAGATTACCCCCGAATTTTTAGGAGATGTGCAGAGAATGACAAGTGACTACTTTGAGGCACTTTTCTCCCAATTGGCTGCATGAAACTTCTTCAAATTTGACAACTCGTAGTAGACTCTGAGTTGGTTTCAAGAAGCTATAGATCATTGAAATTGATGGAGGGATCACTAAGATATGAGCAACACAAATACATTGTTATGAGTGACAATGGTAGAGAAGAAGACAGATGTAATCAACAATGTAATGTATTATGTAACAATGTTATACATGATCATTGGCATAAATATGATGCCCATTGATGGTGATAAGAGTGGGCTATAGATTTTGCCCAACAACTACATCAAATGCTCAACAATATGCTCAGTAATGGGAGCTCATTTGGCCACGAGACTACATGTCTCTTTTATAGTCATTTTTCCAAGTTTGAATTTTTAAATTCAAATAGATGCTCTACCTAAAAGTACTCCTCTAAGTTAGGAGTGACTTAACAAGTGAGATTCATATCTGTTAGTTCTCCAAACTCCAGGAGATATGTGGACTTACAAATATTCCCTCAAGTCAAATGACTTTTACAAACAATTAATGGTGAAAACCATAAGCAATGGTTCATGTGGCTCTTCAAAGAGTTGCACATAACTTCTTCAATGCCTAGCCAAGTGTGGAGGCTTGGCATTTGCACCAACATTATTTGTACTAGGGATAAGACAAATATGTAATCAGTTTTAGTATTAGCCAAGATCGGCTTGGTTGTGAAAGTATAGTTCATGATCTATCAAATGGTGATATCATTATTGCTTCTGGAATTTTATGTTGTGGGCTGTATAAGCTTATAGACTACAATTTTTTTTTTTTGAATGATTCAACATGTGCAATACATGATTCCCAGGCTATGTCAGATGGAAAGCTTTGGCATGCACGCTTTGGTCATCTAAGTTTTGCTAGTTTGCTATGCTTGCAAAAATAAAAAATGGTGTCCTCTCTGTGCAAACTTGATCCACTTGGTAAACATGTTTGTGAAGGCTATATTTTGAGAAAATTGAAGTCTTCCTCATTCCCAAAAGATGGTTTGGTTTGAGCTACTCAAAAATTGCATTGTTCATAGTGATGTCTATGGTCCAATGCACACACCCTCCTTTGGGAAGCATCTTAACTTTGTGACTTTCATTGATGATTTTTCTAGGCATGCATGGGTATATCCATTGAAAGAAAAGTTTGAAGTATTTATGGTGCTTCAAACATTTTTTGATTTTGGTTGAAAATCTGTCAGCATGTAAAATGGGGACTCTCCATTCTGATCGAGGGGGGAGTATATGTCTTCTAACTTTAATGCATTTTTGGCTGAACATAACATCAATGTACAGTGTCATATACACCTCAACAAAATGGAGTTGCTGAAAGGAAGAACATGTCACTCATGGAGATGGCGAGGTGCATGGTCAAGAGTCAGGCTTTACCACATAGTTTCAGGCTTGAGGCTATTATGTGTGCAACATATGTATGTAACAGATGTCCTACTAAAGCATTGCAGTTCATCACTTCATATGAGGCTTTGCATGGTCGCAAGCCATTTGTTGCTTACGTGCATGTTTTTGGTTGTCTAGCATATGCATTAGTACCTGAACAACGATTTAGGAAATTGGATAATAAAAAAGTGAAATGTATTTTTGTTGGGTACAGTTATGAAAGCAAAGGCTGTCACCCATAGACTAAACACATTTTGGTAAGCCATGATGTTTTTTTTGGTGGAAAATGCTATTCAACCAATACTTTCATGTGCTAAGGAGACATCAGTTAGCTCCAAAGATTTGTATGATACTTTGCTACCTCTTTTTATAGGTGGACAATCTATTACTGGTCCAAATGAGGCAATTTCTTAGCCTTTATAGGTTTCACATAATGGTGCAGATCATTCCATTTCTGATGCAGATTTACATGATGCCCTTACTGATGAGAGAATTGATATAGAGGATGCAAAAACTATGCTTAAATGGTTGGTAGAGACTTTGCAAGATAGCAAATTAGATGCACCTTTGTAATATCGTACTCGTTCAGGCTTTCATAGTGCTTGTTTTGCATGAGATTGCTATGCTATGTCTGCCTCTAGTCATTCTGATGAGAATGAACGTGTTTCATGTGATGAAGCTAAAATTCTGAAATTTGGGTGGCTGCTATGCAATCAAAATATGATGCTGTTATGAAAAATGGTACCTGGTCTTTATGTGAGTTTCCTGTTGGCAAGAAGTCCATTGGCACTAACTAGGTATACAAGCTGAAGTGTAAGCCTAATGTAAGAATTGACATGTATAAGACTAGGCTTGTTGCAAAGGGTTATGCTCAAGAAAGAGGCATTGATTTTGATGAGACCTTTGCTCCTACATGCCGAATGAATATTGTTCATAGCATCTATGCACTTGCAGCTCATCATGGTTGGAATATACATTAGTTGGACCTTAAAACTACATTTATGAATGATGACTTTCATGAAGAAGTGTATGTTTTTCAGCCTTGTGGTTTTGTGTAGAAAGGGAATGAAAACAAAGTATGCAGGTTAAAAAAAGCATTATATGGTTTTAAGCAAGCACCACGTGAAAGATCCCAATTCGCTACCTACCACTCTCCTCGCAACCTTAAATAGCCCTTGCCCTTGGAACATCTACAACCTTCACTAAGGTCCAAAAACTCCTCATATGGCCACTCTGAGCAATAACCTCAAAGATTCATGCTAGAGCCTTGGCTCCCCTGAGCTCTGGTCCTTGACCCGACTAGGGTCCTCGACCAAATGTAGATACACCAATGGTAGACCGTGGAGGTCTAAATGAATCCAACATTCTCTCCCCCTTCTAGAGATCACTATCCTCAATGATCAAGGAAGGAACGTGTTTGCGAATCATAGCTTCTGATTCCCAAGTAGCATCTGTGAGTGGATAGCTAGCCCATGCTACTAAATACTCTAGTATGGAACGATTTTGTAACTTCCACTCCCTCTTATCAAGAACTTGAAATGGAACATCTAGCTGAGATGGTCTATTTTCTAAAGCAACTAAACCGTCTACACCGTATTCTCATCTCGAGAAATGTATGGTCTCAACTTCCTAACATGGAAAACTGAGTGAACTTTGCAATTATCTGGCAATTGCAATTTATATGCGACATCACTAATCTTCTTTATTACTATCCAAGGTCCACGAAATCTAGGGGATAAATTGGGTTTTTGAACCACTGTCAATGATGAACCAAGTGGAACCTATAAAAACACACGGTCACCCTCTTGAAATGTTCATGGTGAACGATGTTGATCTACAAATGCTTTCATCCTTTCAACAACTTGTTGTAGATTGAACTGAGGTATTTTCAAGTTAGCTTGCATATCTGTTAAAAACTGTGAAGCACTTGGAGATTTCCTAGGTAACCCAATTTTAGTTGGACTATGTGGAATAAATCCATAGATCATCCTTTCAACAGCTTGCTATAGATTGAACTAAGCTATTTTCAAGTTAGCTTGCACATCCGTTAAAAACTATGAAGCACTCGAAGATTTCCTAGGTAACCCAATGGTAGCTAGACTATGTGGAATAAATCCATAGATCACCTCAAAAGGTGCCAACCTAGTAGTCTTGTGCTTCCAACTATTATAAAAAAATTCAACTAATGGGAGAAAATTATCCCAATCTATTTGCTTGTCTAAAACATATGCCCATAGCAAACTTCCAGTATCTGATTAACTCTTTCAGTCTGACCATCTGTTTGTGGATGCTCTCCACTACTCATCTTGAGTTGAACTTGAAGCTTATTGAACAGGTGTTTCCAAAAATTTCTTGTAAACCTGGGATCCCTATCTTAAACTATTGATTTAGGTAGACCCTACAGTCTAAAAATATTCTCAATAAATAGTTCCGCAAATTGCAGAGCCTCCTCTTATTCCTTTGTAGGAATAAAGTGTGCCGTTTTGCTCAAACGATCAACCATTACTAGATTAGCATTCTTCTACCATGGTGTCCTAGGTAAACCCATTATGAAGTCCATGGAAATACTATCCCAACAATAATCTGGTATCTCCAATGGCTGTAGAAGACCTAGAGGACTAATCCTCTCTACTTTATTCACTTGACATTTAAAACACTAACTTACATAATTGTTTACATCTCTCACCATCTTTGGCCACCAAAAAGTGCATGTGACCAGTTGTAAAGCTTCTCAATACCAAGATGTCCTACACAAGGTACATCGTGGTTGTCAAAAACAACTTCTTTTCTCAACTTCCCTTCTTAGGAATTAGGCACACAAATCTTTCCTTTTCTTTTGAGCAAATCTTTCTCCACTTGAAAAATTAGAAAATGCTTTAGCTTCATCATTTTGTGATAACTTATTGATTATAGTTTGACAATAACCATCTTCAATCTGTGAATCTTTGATCTATTGGATTTAATCACTATCAAGAACTGTGAAGCTAATCTGATGCAAAATATGAGATAATGCATCTGCAACTGTATTCTTTTTTCCTTTTCTATATGGAATTTCCATATGAAATTCTTGCATCAATGCAGCCCATCTAGCCTGTCTCCCTTGAAGATCAGGCTGGGAACAAAAATACTTCAATGTGTGATGATCTATGTATACTTTAAAAGTTGCACCATACACATAGTGTCTCCAAATCTTCAAAGCATGAACTACTGCATATAATTCTTGTTCATGACCATGCCAATTTCTCTGAGCTGGAGAAATTTTCTTACTTTCAAAAGCCACTAGTCTGGCATCTTGAATCAAAACTGCACCAACTATGATGCCACTAGCATCGGTTTCTATTTCAAAAGGTTTTTGGGACTCTGCCACCAATAAAATTGGGGCACTTGAAACATCTTGTTTCAATGTGTCAAAATCTTTCTGTTGTGCACTAGTCCATACAAACTTTTGATTATTCTGTAATAGATCTGTCAATGTCATAGCTATGTGTGAATAGCTAGCAGTGAATTTTCTATAGAAGCTCGTTAATCCTAAGAATGACTGCAACTGGCACTCATTCTAAGGAATCGGCCAACCAAGGATCACAGAAACTTTCCATGGATCCATTCTAATTCTATCTATGGAATTATATGTCCTAAGTACTCAACCTCAGATAAACATAGCTGTGTTTTCTATGGGTTGACGTACAAAGTATTCTCATCTAACATTTGAAAAACTGTACGCAAGTGACATTCATGTTCTTTCAAACTCTTATTGTAAACCAACACATAATCTACAAAATCAACAAAAAACTCACCAATAAAAGGGCGAAAAATATCCTTCATGAGGATCATAAAAGTCGGTATAGCATTAGTTAAACCGAAAAGCATTACAAGATACTCATAATGACCAAATCTTGTTCGAAAAGCTGTTTTATGTACATCATCGTCCTTAACTCTTATTTGATGATAACCACTTTTTAAGTCTATTTTACTATATACAATAGAACCTCCTAGTGCATCCAGAATATCATCAATGCGAGGCATTGGATATTTGTGTTCTATTGTAACTTTATTTAATGATCTAAAGTCTATACACATCCTGAAAGATCCATCCTTTTTGCGGACCCAAAGCATTGAGGCTACAAAAGATGAATAATTGGATCTGATGAGTCCTTTGTTGAGATACTCCTCGACCATGCAATCTCCTGTTGCAGACTCATTTGATACGCTTGTTTGGCCGGTGGATGAGCTCAGGGTACTAGCTCAATCCTATGCTCAACTTTTCTGCAAGGCGAAAGACCTGAAGGTAACTCTGAAAGAAACAAGTGTCCAAATTCAGTTTTCATTCTAGAAGCTAGCTGAGCTTCCAAACTAGTTTGAATCTGTAAACTTAACAACTCCTTATGCTCAAAATATAAGAAATACAAATACTTACACTCTGCTTTTACCATCGTAGAGATAGATGCTCATCTGTACACCTTAACATTGGGCTCTCCACGGATGATGATGCGGTGACCATTATGATTAAATTGATATATGTGAGTTTGAAAATCAATAGTTGGCTTCTTACTTGCATGCCACTATTTACTGAGGACGAGATCAGATCTAGCCAACCTGGTGATCTCAAAATCTAGCTCAACTCTATAAGTTTGTATTTGGACCAGTAATCCAACAACTCATCGACCCCAGGTCTCAGATCCCTTCCCATGTCAACTCTACTCTGTAGGTGTATTCAGATGGAGTAGTCTTCAGCTTCAGTTTCTTCACCAGAGAAGAGTTAATAATGTTATGTGTGGATCCTGCATCAAATAGAACTTTAACGAGATGGCCATGAACTTCCTCACTCATGACAAGCAACTCGGTGTCTGGAAATTGATACTCTTTCTGAGCAACTGGGGATAGCACCACATTTGGAACATTTTTCACCTTCTTAGTCACTTGTTATATTTAAGATGGGTTGTTTATTTTTAGATGGAGGACCCATCTCTGTATCTGTAGCTAGAAGATCAAAATACAAAGGAGATGATGGAGTGGACGGTGAGGACTGCTGCCTCTCCACCACCATCGCTGCGGATATCTTCTTCTTCTTCTTCTTCTTAGGACACATCCTATAAGCATGCAGACCTAGGCATTCATAATAGAGGCCCTCATGGCGAGCCTTTCTTTCTATTGTTGTGTTAGAATGGATCTCTGAAAACCTCTATCTACCATGGATGCACTCACTTTTCTTTTCCCACGGCTCGAAGTCTGAATGACATTCATCTGTCTATTAGATGTTGAAGCTATGGGCTTCTTGAATCTTGTCCAAGTATTCTTTTGTCTAGAAGGTTGCAATCGAGAGCGTCATCCATCCTCCAATGCCAAGGCAAGTTCTAGTACCTCATTTAAGGTGTGGCCGTGCTCCTTGTGCACAAGTGGATGCAACGTCTCCCTAAGCCCAAGCACAAATTTATGCACCTGAAGTAAATCAGGCACCTGATTTGGAATCTTCAATAAGATTTCCCTATATTTATCTGCATACTCCTACACTCAAAGTTGTCTCGGTTGTAGGAACAACCATGCATCCAGAGCCCTGGGATGCTCATCTAGGGGAATAGAATTATTGTAAACTATGATCTTGAAATCTACCCAAGTAGTTGGATCTATCTTATCTTGCTCTATTTTCCTCCACCACCAATGAGTAACATCCATCAAAATGTAAGTGGCATGCTGGATATTTTGCTTCTCATCCTCAATATTGCAAAGCCAGAAGCATTGCTCCCACTTACTTATCCACTGTTCTACTACATCTACCATCCTAGCACTAACTTGTCCGTGGTATTTCGGTGGATTCCATCAAAGCTAGATTGAAGAAATACAATTGCCTGTATCAGGTATTGGCCCACTTTGGCAATATCTGCTAGCGAATTTTGTGGGCCAACTCCCAATTGTAGGAAGGACCAAGCAGGGATAGACAAGGTGGCAAATGAACTATGAACGGCTTCAACTTTTATAGAGTAGGGTGGAGAGTAATTAGGACAAGCTGGTGGCATTATTGCTGTGGACTGATCGTCAATGGAATCAACCTCTAGAGAAAGAATAGGGGTAGAAGGCATGGTTGGGATTACTAGTTGAAGAAATGTAGAGATGACCACAATGGAGGAGGGTTCTTACGTTGGAGTAACTAGAGCAACTTTGGTTGCTACTTCTTGAACTCATTTGTCTTCGAGAGTAGTAACGATCTCATGAATAAGTGCACAAAGGAACTTCCACACAAAAGAATTCTCAAGGATTTGTGGGCTAACAACATCATGGTCCTTTGGCAGCGAGCACAGAGCCTGATCATCGACATTGACAATGGTCACATCACCTTCTGCAAGAGGTTGGGAATGAACTTCGATGACTGCAGTGGCGGTGCGCACCTCCTTGGTGGGGACAATAATTCCGATTGTGACATGGGCGGATGATGAACTCAAAGCATGGATGGAGATGTCAACAACATGACATCGTTTCCATGGGAAGAACATTAACAATGAATCTACTTCTTCTTCATCATCTTGATCCATGTGGGATGAGAAAGTTGAAGCAAGGAGAAGGGGAGGAATGAGAGGTGCGGGAATGGTAGAGGATGCATCAGGAAGGAGGAGGGAAAAAACATAAGGTTAATGGGTACATGGAAAATCACCCTTGGCTAACTATTTTACAACCATCTGACATTCTGTGTGAATGTGATGGAAAAAACAAAATAGAGACCAATTGATTGGATCTTTGGAAGCCATGTCAATAACATAATACACGGGTCTCGAAATGCCATATGCATGTTTCTGTAGATTAATGGTAACTACAAGAAACTAAAGTGCATGGCACTCTAGAGGTGATCGACACATTATCACATAGTCATTGGATGAATGACGAGGGAATAGGGAGTTCATGGTCGTGAAAAGTAAGGGAGTAACCTCAATCCTGCCTTCATTAAGAAGACAAAGAAGAGATACAAGGGTATTGACTGTGATGCAGGTCGTAAAGAAAAATTGTACAACATGCCAAGATGTAATAGAAATTGAACAATCTACTATGGCCCGGGCAAGGGTCATGGATAAGGGATGTACCGGCACTCTGTGCCATGGCAATTGGGCAAAAGGGAGTAAGCCATGGACTCAAAACTACTCGCCTAGATTAGGATTCATTCCTTTGCCAAACCTAGCTAGATGCGGCAAAGGTTCCATGAAGATGAAGTGCACACAATCACACAAAAAATGCAAGCATGAGGGATACATAGAAAACAAAAGACATGCACACATAGTACACACCATAAAGGAAAGAAATAAAACTCCTAAGAATAAATAGAAATGGAAAGAACGATGATGAAAGAATATCGTGTAATGATCATAATTGTAATCAACATAGATAATATCTGGCCACCAACCAACCAGAACTTACATGGGGAAGTGAATGAAAGGGGAACGTGGAGGGCGGGCACCGTCAAAGCCACCAAAATCAAGATTCCTTGAAAGGTGTGCAAAAAGCTCATAATTTTGATCCATTAAAAGTGTTGCGTAAAGGTTCTCCAATCAAATCAGTCATTCAAAATGTCATCGGACCAATTTGCACTGTAATATGGTAAGGATCAAACCATCTAACTTTGAATTTTTTGGCTTTCTCGTTTTCTTTAGAGTTATATACCAAAACTAATTGTCCAACTTGAAACACTAGTCTAAAGAAAATGATCATAAGTGTGAACCTGACGGATTTGCCTCGCATAAGTAAAAAACTCTCAAAATGGGTCTCATTCAAAGCTCAAAGTTCATCAATTTGGTGGTAAAACGATTCTTCTGGTAAGAATTTATTCTGGATAGCGATGCCAAGGCTAGGAACCACCAGTTCCATGGACGTAATACCTTCAATCCCAAATGCGAATTTAAAAGGAGCAAATCCGGTAGACTTTGTAGGTAGTACGGTAAGCCCACAACATCGACGGCAGAAGCTGATCCCAACATTCCGATGAAAATTGAATGAACTTTGGGAGCATAGTGAGTAGAGTTTTATTAGTACTTTTAGCTAAACCATTTTTCCACAAGTAATAAGGCATACTGAACTTATGAAAAATTTTAAATTCATTCTTCAAAGCTTTAATTAAATCATTGCAAAAATGGGTGCCACTATCTAAAATGAGCTCAAGGGGCAAACCAAAACATGGAAAGACTTCCCTACTAAGACATCAAGCTACTGTGATGGTCATAATATTCTACAAAGCCCATGCCTCTGCCCATCGGGTCGCATAGTTGGTGCACGTTAATATATATCTATTGTTAGTAGCAACAACATGAGGCAAAATTGGTCACATAAAGTCCAAACCCCATTTCTGAAATGATTCCAAGGGCATAATGGGCTGCAAGGGAAAATATTTAGCTGTAATGGGTTCACCAATTGGTTGGCAAGGATCACACATAAGCACATATTCTTGAACATCTTTAACCATGATGAACCACCAAAGCCCGCTCTGTAATACTTAACGTAAAGCGAGGTCCACTGAGAAGTGTCCATCGTTGGGGTTAGAACGAGTAGAAACAAAGACTGCAAGCACCATGGATAGGAACAGAATGGGGCGAGGCATGAGAAAGGTCATAATAATATAATTGATTAATGATAATAGTAAATCCTTCACTATACACAACTTATTTTTGGTGTTTCAATAGTGATAGAGTCCAGTCTTCAAAAATGAGTAAAGAATATCATAATATATGGTAGCAAAATTCCACTGTATTGCCGCACTAGCTGGTTGAGCCATATAGATAGCAAGAATGTTCATATCTGTGGCATCTGGTGGCTCACTCGAATCCAACTAGGAGAGAAAGTCAGCCAACATATGGCGGGTACCTAGTTGGTGTACTATATCAAAATCAAATTCTTGTAACTCGAAGACCCATCTAGCGAGTTGACCAGTGCCAGCTTGATTCTGAACAAGATAAACCAAGGCAACATGATCCACATGGAACGTGAATTTGCACCCTAATAAATAGTGATGATACTTTTTGATAGAATAGATCAATCCAAGGAATTCTCATTTGGTCATGGAATTATTTTTTTCTACACTAGTGAGTCATCTACTAGCATAATAAACTGGTCTATACCACTTATCTATCACCTGAGTGAGCACACTGCCAATGGAAATATCGGACGCATCACAAAAAACATGGAAAGGGAGTTTCCAGTTAGGGGCTTGCAGAATAGGGGCATAAGTGAGTAAGGTCTTTAATCGGTCAAAAGCCAAGTAACACTCTGATGACTAGTGAAAGTCCTTTGGAAGGGGGTTAATTAGTTTATTTAAGGGCATTGTGAGATGGGCGAGTCATCATAAGTGACAACCATGCCACCATATTTGTCCTAAAGATTGGAGAACTTCCTTTGCATTCCTTGGTGCAAAAGCCTCTAAGACCACTTTTACTTTGTCGAGATCAACTTGAATTCCCTGAGCTGATATAATATGCCCCAACAATGTCCCACATTGAACAAAAAAGGAAAAATTCATTGGATTCAAGCAAAGTCTATAGTCACGACACTTAATAAAGCATAATCATAACTCAGTCAAATGGTCCACTCTTTGCCCAAAAACAGAAAAGTCACCTAGGAACACTCTCATGAAAGTGATCAAGTAAGGAGAAAAAATATCTTGCATACATCTTTGAAACGTGCTTGGGCCATTTCACAAACCAAACCACATAACTGTATAGGCAAGTACTCCCCATGGAGTAATGAAAGCAGTCTTAGGTATATATGTCGGGAGCAATCATTCGCACTTGGTTGTAGCCACTGTATCTATCTAGAAAGGAGTAAACTTCTCGGCCAACTACATCGTCAAGCATATTATCAAGGAACAAAAGAGGGAAAACATCCGGTATGATGGCCTTGTTGAGTTTTTGGTAGTCCACACATTCTCTAACTTTCCTCAAAATTATGATTTTCATGTTGTCTCAACATCACGATTGTCTCGCAGCATTGCGATTGCCCGACTTTCCTCAAAATTGTGATTGTTGGATTATTCAACATTGTGATTGTCTGACTTTCCTCAAAATCATGAATTTGGAGTTGTTCAACATCAAGATTGTCACTCAAAATTGTGATTTTTGGGTTGTTTAGCATCATAATTATCACTCAAAATTGTGATTTTTGGGTTATTCAACATCGTGATTGTCTCTCAAAATCGTGATTTTCTCATAACATCATGTTTGTCTGTTTTGACTCCTAGAAGCCTGAATTGATATAACTTGTTCATTCATAATCCATTTTTTGATCCAAGAGGGCTCCAAAGGATTTTGAGAAATAGAAAGGGGAAAAATGGGTCTTTAAAAATGCTTGAATCAAACTATCTGTCAAATAAATTAGAGTTAAATCTTGATCTAAACTAGGGACTTTTACATGTCCATTGAGAGCCATTCAAGGGTGTCAAAGCAAGGTGGGAAGTGCATTGCAAGCTTGGGAACATGTATCCTGAGAATTCAAGTGTGATCAACGGAGAAACGACTTGAGGTTGTAAGCATTCTTAACCCCCTCAATCAATTGTTAGTCTAGGCTAAGCAGGACTAGTGTTATTAACTAATTAGGGTGATGTAAGCACAATATAAGTACAATAAACCTTAATTACTCAAGTTCAAGCATAAGTTAGGATATTGTTGCAACAAACCCTTAAGGAAAATAGCTTAAGTGGATTGATCACATAAAAGATGTGTATTTAAAGTGTGAGAAAAGTAAATTTAAAAGAATGGTTAGTGTGGGATAAGGGGGGTCCCATGGGTACTATGCCCTTCCTTGTACAATTGCAATTTCAAAGTTAAAGTCCGGGGGAGTAGGCCTAGGCCGAACCTCCATTTAAGAAAAAAAAAGAATGGTTAGTGTGAGTGTAGAACAAAAGAGAGGAGTTGAAGATTTATGCAATTAAAGTGATTAACGTAAGATGAAAAGTGTGGTGAGTGAGAGTGAGTTAAAGTGTGGATGAGGGAAAAAAGCCAAAACTAAAAGAGTGGTTTGCAGAAGACTCTCTGTGTATATATATATGTGTTTGAACTCTATTTTCTCCTAATGTTTCTTGCATGTAATAATATAGATTCTTCCCCTCTACTTTTCTCTTCTGTTATGTATTGTGTGTAGGGTGATTGTGGAAGGCGGCGTCCATGTACACGAGGTTGCATGGGGTCCTTCATGTAACCGAAGATTTTTGCATGAAATTGTTGTGCGGCTTAGTTTTATTCAACACATGTTCGTCGAAGTCAAGTTATCACTTCCTGCTTTAGGTTTCCGTTCTAAGTCTTATCACAATTTGTGATCACTTCCGTAGTTTGCACGGAGGATCACGTTTGGTGACAAATATTTGATATCTAAATCCTTCCATTTTTCTAGAATTTACTCAGAACCTGACAAAAGTGATTAGCGAAGTCTCTGCGCCACTGAGCTTGTCACTAGGAGCTAGTCACAAGTGTTGGGGGATTCTTGTACAAAAAGGGATTTGAGAGTCTGTAGGAGAAAAGGGATGATGCACAATACAATCCAATGCTTTTGTGCCAAATCCCATAGAGTGCACAATCACAAAATACAAAATACCCAAGGGTCTTGTTGCTGCTGACCTTCTTTGCACCCGACCTCCACCTTCTCCAAGCCTGCACTTGTGCACAACTTGCACCAAGCTTCCAATAAGGGGGAGGGATGGACACCTTCTATCATCACGCGCACAACTTCAATGGGACCTTGGGATCTTTGGTTGTATGCTTAGCACTTCTCTGCACACTTCTTAGTCACTCTTCATGCACATCTTGCACTTCAATTCTCTGCATCGCACACTGTGTGTCTCTTGCACTTCTCTCTCTTGCTTAGTCTAGACTATGCTCACCTTGCTTAGTTCTCAAGAATAATGCCTTGCCTTGGTTTGAGCGTCGGTTCACGTATGCTCCTAACTCCTAGAGTATCATGTCCCAAGATTATCTCCAAAAGTGGGCAGCCAACGAATCCCTGTTTTGTCTTGTAGTGACTTTAGACTAAAACAAAAATTTTAATAGGGGGCCCATACTTTCACTTCTGCGTACACTGTCGCTTCACATACCTTCACATTTTGTCTTTTAATTCTTCACTTGTGCACCTAAGAGAGGGTTCACCTGAACCTTCCAAATACTTTTAAAAACACTTTGAATCTTAAAGAAATTACAGAAAGACACTCTGCAACCTGCAATCGACTTTCTGCAAAATACAACCTTTGTGAACAATTACTTGTGCACTACCTGTGCACTTTGACACCTTTGAACACTTTGACTTTGCCCATGTTGACTTTGACCTTGAACTTATTGACTTTGATTGCTTTGACTTTTACCTCTTTTTGAATTTGATTATGGTTGACTTTGACTATGATTGACTTTGACCAATATGACTTTTATGGGCTCAACAGTTGCCCACCACCTAATGTGCTCTCCGTCCTGGAGAGCTACAGCCAAAACTCTGAGCAGATATGACACCAAGATTCTTGTGCTGCAAAATCTTCAAAAGGACACCTGAGCACCTACCAAGTCCACCAGAAGCAAGAGAGAACAAACACGAGAGAAGAACCCAAAAGTGGAATTTATGCACGGAAAAGCAAAGGAGGGCAATGGGAGGGTAGAAAGTAGGGGGAAGGGAGGGCTCAGAGGGCTAAGATGGATAGGGCAAGGAGGGGTAAGGATGGGGCTGGCCAGAAGGGTAAAGGGAGGGTGAGGGAGTAGGAGTTGGGTTATGGAGAGGGCTGAAATGAGAAAACAAGAAAGCTACAGAGGGTGCAAGTGTGAAAATGTGCAACATATGGTAAAATGAGGTGAGAATAGACCATGTGGACCATGTATGGAATAAAAAACACGTGAGAAATGTGCCCAAAACATGTGAGGTTTGAATAAAAGTCAGAGAAAAGGTGAGATTTTGGAAACTTTAAGGCGAAAAATGAGTCTAGAAGTGCCAAAATACATGAAAATGACCCCAAGTTTGTAAACAATTGCCCTCCGAGGCGCAATCTAGAGCCAAAAGATTTGGACCATGAAAAATAAAATAAAAAAAAAATATATTTACTTATTTATAATGAAAAAAATTAAAATGTGTTCTCGCTTTTTTTTAATTTTTTTTTATTGGTTAATTATCCGAACGCACAACAAATCTGAAATAAAAAAATAAAATAAAACAAAATTAAAATAAACAAAATAAAAAATATAAAAAAAGAAAAAAATTGGGGGACGGGGGGAAGAGAGAGAGAGAATTTTTTTTTGGGTATTTTTTGGTTTTTTTTTTGGAAAAAATAAATTAAGCCTCTAGGGGGCTCTTTTTTTATGGTAAAAATTCCCTGAAAATTAAAAAGAAAAAATGCTAAGAAAATCCAAAAAAAAATGCAGAAAATTTAGAAAAAATTTGCCAGCATTTCTAAGCTATTTTTCCACTAAAAACCACAGAGAGCATCCTTTATATGTCCATTTAATTAAGAAAAAGGCATTAAAAAAAGATGAAAATGTGTTAGAAAAAATTCTAAAAATTCCTAAAAAATTCCCAAAAATTTCCAAAATTGTACTTATGCAAAGGGCTATGAACCGGTTGCTAAATTTACTAAAAATCAAAGAACAAGCATGAAAATGGATAAAAAATCCTAAAACTTGAGCAAAATGATATGAGAAGGCTATGTACAACCTGGAAAAATTTTGCAAGTTCCAAGTGATCTATGAATCTTTAGTTGTGTTGATGATAGGCCTTGAGCCATGATATGATGACTAAGAGAAACTCCTCCATAGTCTCCAGTTGTACTGCACTTCATTTGTTTTGTCTTCTTTTTGGGCATACTGACCATATGATAGGGGTACCCTAAATCCTTCATTAGAATATTATCTCCTCCATACTGCATCTTTTGTATCTTTGTTTCAACTACTTTATAATGTAATCTACAAAATTTCATTTTTACTATTCTAGCTTCTTGATCAAATGGAACCCTGTGTTTCCAAAGACTTGCAGGTACTCCTTCCACATCCTTGTAAAGCCCTCCACTTACTACCATAAAAATTGACATAACAGATTATATCCATACTAGTATCCATAAAAAGGTGGCCCTTGACATATGATTTGAAGTAGCTTCATCACTACTATACTTAAGGGCTGTTCTTTTCTTCTCTCTTCTATGGCCTTTGACTGAGATTGTCTCTCTCGAATCAGTAAACTGAATAATGCCCTCTTTTTCTTCATAGGCTTCCTCTCTACTTGAGTTTGGAAAAATTCCAGAGCAAGAAGATGGATCTTTTGCATGGAGCCAAGCCAACGTGTTTTCATCTTCATATAAATTTGCTCCTTCAAACAGATCTGCTTCTGGGTTGTCCAACAATTCTTCTTCCATCCAAATACCAATTATCTGCATCATGCTGTTATGTCTTTGATTGTCTGGTCCTTCTTCTAAAAATATCTACTGCAAATCTTTTCCCTCTTGCTTTACCCACATTGTGTCCTTACCCTAGTCATGTATTACATTGGCATGTCTTAACCAAGGTCTCCCTATTAACAGAGGGAAACTTCCTTCTACCTGTGGCAGCCTTAAAACAACAAAATCCAAGTTAAAGATGGTACCTTGTATCTTGAATGGGACTCCAGGTGCCACTCCCATAGGCTTTACTGGTATGCCAGTGTTACAGTGAAGTTTGCAAGTTTTGAAGGGTGTAGTCCAATATTTTTCATGGTATGTTCAGACATCAAGTTAATGCCAGAACCACCATCCACAATAACTCCTTGAAACTCATGACCTTTGATAGAGAGTGTTAACTGAGGGCTCTTATTATATGTGAGGGGTGCTTCCCCTGCAATTTTATCTTTATGCATAACAACAGCTTTTGCCACTAAACTTGTTGTGGATACCTCAACAATTATCTGCAAGAGTTCTGACCTAAATTTCCCATCCATCTTTATGAAATAAAAAATACTGACCTCCTTTTTCATGGACTTGAGTAGTCTGGAAGCTTCTGATTCCTTAAGAGTATGGGCTCCATTTGACTTATCAAACTCCTCATGAGCCCTGTTGAATGCATGTCCAATGGCATCACTCATACCTATGAGATTTTCTTTTTGCCTTGTATCTACACATGTGGTGGCTTTGTCATCAGATGCCTCTTTGTCTTTATTCAATCCATTACTCCTTGATCCTTGAACCATTTCTACTTGAGCCTTCCCCTTGCTTCTTGTTTGCACTGTAAAAGATTCAATTTCTTCTAACTGCACCACCCTGGGAGATGGTGATGGCACATTGACTTGATCTACCATTTCTTCTTTGCACACAAAAATCATTTGGATGTGGGACCCACATGAGGATGCTTGGTTCTTAGGACAACAATTAGTATAGTGGTCTGTGGCCTCTTGACAGTTCCTACAAGGAGGGGCATTTTCTAGTAGAGTGCACCTACTTTGGTAGTGCCCACATTCTCCACATCTGAAACAAATAATTGGCCTCTTTGGCCCATTTCCAAAGTTATCCCTATGTCTAGGGTTGTAATTGTTACCTTGATTAGGTGCATCCGCCATCACATTTGCTGGTGGTAGGGCTCCTCCTTGTGTCCAATATGTTGTTGCACGCATTCCTCTTGGTTGACATTCGTAGGCCTCATGACCAGCTTTCTTGCATAGCTGGCAAGTTACACTTAACAGAGGACATTCACTTACTACATGACCTTGCTTGCTGCACATGGTACACCATAGCCCACTTTTGACCCCACCTCCTTTGAGTTCCTGCAACTCCTGTCAAAGTTGAGCCAACTCATCTACTTGGGCTTCCTCTTCCGTTTGTAGCCTCAATGCCTCAATTTCCCTCCTCAACTAGGTCACAACATTCTCCTCCTCTTTATGGGGCTTATTCCTTTTTAAGCCCTCAAGCTCTTTCCTTAGCTGGATTCCTAGATCCTCCATTTCTGTAGAATAGGGTAGTTGAGAAGAACTTGCTCCATATTGTTGCCTTATTTGTTCCAGTCGTGTAGCTGTATTGATGAACTCGTGTATGGAGGCTGTTGGCAATACTAATTCCTTGATTTTACATTATGTGGTCATTGGAAGTGGCTTAGCTAACCATTTCTTAATAAAGAAATCATGTGGAGGATTTGGAAACTTAGCCATTAGTGCCTTGGCCCTAGTTACAAACTCTCGAAATGTTTCACCAAGACCTAGTCTCAAGTTTTCTAATTCCTTTATGATTATCTCTATAGTATTCCCATGCTGGAATTGAGTTTTGAATGCATCTTTCATTAAATCCCAAGTGGTGAAATGGTTTTCAGCAATCTAGTTGAACCATTTATCTGCTAACCCTTCTAATGTGGTAGAAAACAGTATAAAAAAGGCATCCTCTCTTCCCATCAAAACTCTTGTTTTGCATAATGCTAAAAACCTCCTAATATGCTGGTCCGGATCTTCCTAAGCTAAGTCTTTGAAAGAAGGAAATTTTATATTTATTCTTGAGAGTAGGGTTTCCAAGTCTACATGACCTGCCATGCTCTTTATTGATGAGGTTGACGACAGTGGACTTGAGGATCTTCTAACAGGCTTCCTTCTTGTTGCTTTGCATGTGACCCTCAATG